>VSDK01029651.1:755079-784969 GCA_009767595.1 Symbiodinium kawagutii | reverse complement strand
CAGCAGCAGCAGCAGCAGCAGTAGTGCATCTTTATTCAAACACATCAATAGATCAAGACATACATGACAATTTTCAGTTGCCCATGCAGGCACACATACGCGTCTATAAATGACCATGTTTTTGCCTGTCCATATCTGTGCATGTGCTGAGGACTCGATTCATGTACCGTTCAGGTTTGCCAAACATCTCGTATTCAGATATATTGTAGTATGATATATCACTATGTCATGAGGCATAAGGCATAATTATGATATATTCTGATTATATATCTTTTTTTCCTTTACATATAGTTAGATGGATGTAATCATTGCATATTCAAGTACTTAAAGATTTCCTCGTGGGCTAGCCTTTTGTGGGATTTCATCATGCTTCCAGAAGTTGTAGCGCCGGGTTTTCAAAATCCAGTCTCCAAAGGATCCGATGCTCCGCAGGATGTTGCGCAGTCATCCGCTGGACGATGGTCAAGTTTTGGAGCCCAAAAAATATCCGCTTGCTGTGATGCAGAGAAGCTTCGGACGTACGGCCCCCAATTGCAGCTATGTATTGGCCCCCAATTTCCAGGAACGGTTTTGCCTCTTGCAAATTTGTTTGTGCATTTGCACAATGATGCACGCGCTCACCGACATATGAAAAAGTATAAGTACATGATTTTTTAAACAAATATATGTATATATATATATATACATAATATTTTTTCTATTTCTATTTAAAGACACGTACGTTTTACATCACATACGTGTAAATGCACATGCTTTCAATTGGCTTGCGCCGAGGATACCATTACCATGAACTCCCTGATGTCAAAAATGAACTGGTCGGAGGCCGGGCCAAAAAACCTGCTCGATCCACCGCTCTAGGCTTGTGTAAAGAATTATATTACCCAGCCAGTACCAGATGGGATCTCACAACGGTTTGGGCCACGGCTAAATCTGATATTGAATGACTTTTGACAATTTGTTGTTTGATGAAGAGTGAACCTTCCAAATAGTTTTTGTCTTGCTTGACGTTGCGCAAGCAACCGTTTGCTGCTTTCTGGAATCTCTTGGGATTCATCCTGTGGAATTCAACATGGTTCACTTCATTTTAGCGTCGTGAATTGGAACAAAAGTCCGCCCGGTTGAGTTTGCAGTGGTTTGCGCGTGTTAGATCCTCATTGCAGGAGATTAAGTTGCTACCTTAGAAGATCTGCTGGGATGAACCAACATGGACCAACCAGTTTCATTGGACGACACCATGGCGTGCACTTTTTTTGATGAAACGCCCAATCTACCGTACATCAGTAGAAACCGTTCAGGGTGACACGATGGCTGTGGGTGTTTGGTAGGTGGTTACTGAAATATTTATTTTTGAAAAATGAATTTATGATAGTTCTTATTATGGTGCATTCTGGGTACCCCAATGAGCTTACCCATATATTTCCAATGTATGGTGGGCTTTAACGCACGTATTACGCGTAGACATTAAGTACACATGTCCCCGGTGAAGCCGCCAATGCCTGTTGTGTGATGATGGAGGTTTCCAATGCCCGGTTCATGGGTGGAATCAGCCACCTATAATGTGCTTAGATCGCCAGTCTCTTTGCCTGTCCCTCTTATTGTGGGTTGTGGCTGGTACCTGCTCCGTGATCCACATGGCAACAACTCCCTTGGGAGGGGGCCCATCTCAGCCCCTCTCAGCCCCAAATCACAGGTTTCCCGGTTGATCAGTGTTGGCCGTAGGAGGGGTCCAATTCTCGACGAGGAAGCATGAGGTAGCACTCTGGACCAGGCCCAAAAAAGGATGGCACCCACCACGGTGATGCCTGGCTGAGCTGGCTTGGAAACTGCAAGAAACTATGCAGCATTGTTGAACAACCCTGTGAGCCAGATATAAACCAACCATGAAAAGCAACCACTAACCCACTGTTGGACCATCCGCGAACCAGCAATGAAAAGCAACCACTAACCGACTATGAACCAACCATGAACCAACCATGAACCACCCAGGAACCAGCCATGAACCACCCAGGAACCAGCCATGAACCACCCAGGAACCAGCCATGTACCCAACAATGAAGCACTGGCCTTATTTGGGGGGCAACTCCATGTGTTGACCTTATTAAGCCTGCACTGCGCTTCAGGCGCTACTGATCTTCCACAAGCTTTTGGCACGAGGTTGGAGCAGCTGACACCACTTGGTGAACCATGGTGACTTCATGCTGGTGAACCATGGTAGATGAAGCCATGACTGAACCAATGATTAGGTGCTGAAAAATGCTGGTTGAAGCGTGATGGTATATGTACGGTAATGTTTGGTGCTGGTTCACCATGGTTGATGGTTGATTAGGTCTTACCATATTTTTTGGTGCTGGTTGGTTGATTCCGGTGCCGGGAATGACTCCCAAAGGAATACTCCCCGGGACACCAAGCAGAAGAAGAAGAAGAACCCGCTGGGTCGCAGCATGAGTTGTGAAGGATGTAAATGATTGGTGGTTTCAAATGCCGGTCCCATGTTTGAAAGTGGTGGGAAGATGGTTTCACAGCTTTGTTGAATTTTTAAGCATACCTGCAACCACCAATCAGGTAAGCATAGCTGAATGGCTTTGTGAATGGCAGAGACCGCTCTACGTAGCTGCGGTAAGATGACAGCGCAGATCGCCAGATCTCAGTGGCTATGGGTGCAATGACATGCATGCATAGTCTCTAGCAAGAAGGCACTTCATTTGTGTTTGCCCTCTAGAAGCTGATGTCATGTTTGGACATCCACACACACGGGCATGTGGTACTCTCCCGTCCAGTGAAAATCGTGCTCCCAGCCAGCCATAGCTATCCACAGCCATCCATAGCGATCCGGTTGCCCTCCACCAGCCACCAGCCACCATCCCCCAGCCAGGTCTCCGCGCGAGCATCATCACGGTGGGCGGTGCCATTGGCCCCACCCTGGCAGGCTACTCTGCCTGGCCCATCGCCTTGATGCTGCTGCGGGGAGCCATGCGGCAACAGATGCAGCTGCAGGTGGGGACCCATCTCGGTGCGTTCAGAGATTTGTGAGGTGATCAAATCTGATCGTTCAGAGATTGGCAAGTTGTGAGGTGATCGTTCAGAGATTGGCAAGTTGTGAGGTGATCGTTTGCAGGTCTATGTAAGACAGCTCAAAAAGATTCAAAAAGGACGGTAAGATGACCCATGTGGTAACAATCATTTCAATCGGTTGACGACAATTCACTGTGCACTTTTTTTCTCATGACCTGTCAATGATGACGGTTTCACCACACCATCCGGTCACCAATCTGGTCGCTGGCAAATTGATTTGGCAACCCAAAAACGAAGATGTTTTTCGTTGCAGCAGATTGCCTGTACCCTTGGGATCTCCTGCGAAGTTGGCATCCCGCAGGAGTCCACCTTCAATGCGGCCATCGGTTCCTGCGAGAAGGGCGTGGTGTCAAAAAGCTGCCGTTCACATGTGAGCACTTGAGGTTTTCAGCATTCTTCACCGGTTGTTAACCACTATGATATACCGAGGCCACTATTGACCACTGCCATTCACCACCATGAACCAGTACCATGAGAAATCAAGAACGATCATAGACAGCTCTTGACAATAGTAGCATAATGATGAATAGTGGTGTGTCGTAACTGTAGTTAACCACCAACCACTGTACTCACTATTTGGTTGATGCTTTAAGACATTTTCCCTCATATTAGCACATGGTTGGTTGCTTGCTTGGTTGACTTGCACATGTTTTTCAACCACCAACCAGTTATAGATAACCCACCGTGGCATACCCTGAACACGCTGCCGCTGTCATGACTGACCCACGGGACCTGAGGACATGGTTGGGACGCGGCACATCTTTGAACCAACCGCGGTTGGTTGGTTCATGGTGGGGGTATGCCCTACATGAACCGTTGCAAATGAGTCATGAACAGCAACCTGGTTGATGCTTAGTATGAGTTTACAAGTTGCAAGCTGGTCACATAGATTTGCTCATGATAGGTTAAGAAAGTTCTTGGTTTGGACGATATCAAACCAGTCCCTTTCTTTTTTCGCAGAGTTGAGCACCTTTGCAGTTTCGTGGTGGTCTTGTGAGAGGTGGAAGCCTTGTGAAGGAAGCCTATCGGCTGATATCCTAGAACTATCCTTGGTTGGTTTCCCTCTCACAGATGTAGTTAATTAATGGATGTCAATGGTTGTAATCACTCATGTGGCTGTTTCCCAAACTGGGGAACCCTTGGTTTATCATTATGATCAATAAGGGATGAAAACTGGGGGGTCCGGTATGACTTGAGAAACGCCCATGTTCACGTTGTTCATAGTGGTCCGGTAAGGATCCTTGTGGACACACCGCACCATCGATTTTTCTTGGGATCTCGTCCCCTGGCTCACCTAGGCCATGGACCTCAGCGGCGTGGTGAGCTTTTGGCGTGTCTTGGAATTGGCGGATGCAGGCGCCGGTGGCTGGCTTGCTGATGGTGGCGGACACTTGGGGACCAGGAGTCATGGTATTTCACTTGGGTTGTATGTATTCAGATCAGAATATCAGATAGTTTACTAATCATGGTGCGAATAGGTTAGAACTGTTAGAACTGTAGGATGGTAGTAATCAACGGTAAACGGTCATGGTTCACCGTGAGGAAACTATTCATGGTCATAGTTCATCATTGTTGACGATGGCTATTCCAGAAACTGATATCTGAAAATCCGAATCGTGCCAACTGCTGGACGGCTGATCATTCTGGGGGCAGTGGTTCCCAGACGGGTGGAGAGAGGAAATTCAAGCTACATTGATTGGTAGGTGATCCCCTTTGATCTGAGATGAAACAATTACGTATAATCGTAACGTGGGTGGTGGAATATAGATACAGATTACAGTTTCTGCGTCGATCATCCCATCAGCATTTTTGTTGCAACATCTATCGCATCTTGGCCATAGCCATTTACAAACCATCAACACGTGCTCTGAAACGACGGTGATCACTGCGTGCCGATGCGTAAGCACAAACACGGTGATCGCGCAAAACGGCACATGCTTTGGCTCCTTGTGGAATCCTGATGAACTTGCAGCTAAAGCTGGATCCATGAGCATGACTTCTAAAAAACAGTGTAGTGCAATTCCTATTGTCCAGCCACCAGCAACACGGATACATCAATACATCTATGCCAACTCGTATTTATACATAGATCGGATGAAGAAAGTCAAGTATAACTAATTTTACATGTCAGATTCGCAAAAGTCTTGGTCAGGCATAAATACGATGACATTAACTCATGTGAGCGATATGTTTTTTTAAAATCAAAACTGAATTAGAAGGCGGCAGGCAACTAAAACCAGCACTTTCCCTTGTCAGCGCTAGCAAACGCGCTAGGTTGGCCCTGGGTACGTCTTTGGGAATCTGTGATTCATCATGTTTGCAGTTCCATCCAGTCATTCCACCTACTAACAGGATCCATTGAGTCGACTTTGTGTTTTGGTATGCCGTTTTTTTGCGCTAGATCCTCGCTAGCAATGCCTTAGCACAAGTTTCAAAAATGCACGTGTGGAGTGCGAAACTGTTCCTTTACCGACATTAAGCAGGCTAAGATAAAAAGTCAGCCGTGCTCACGACGTTTCCCACTTTTAGCCTCAGACATCAAAACAATGGTGTTTTCATACAGCAACTTCCTCCACATTTTTTAAAGCAAATCATAAGGCGGCACACATGTAAATACGAATTAACAGCAATTTTGTGAACAAACGTGTTAAGAAACAGTCATTTGTATATGGCAGTGGGTCAAAACCCCGTACCCCTGGTTCCCCTACTATTAACCATTGTTTTCCTCATTATTGTTGGTGGAAATCCCCCATTAGTTTGTCGGTTAATATTGACCCATAGCCCTATATGTTAATATATTTGATATTCAGAGAATAGATCTTTATATTCGGGGTATGAGGATCTCTACGCATCGATGTTTTTTGTATCGCAACGTGGCCGGGTTGGCGCCAGGTGTGAAACTGGCCCTGCAAGGCAGCCTGACCTTGGCTGAGAGCAGTCGCATGGCTGGCAGTCCAGTGCTTCCAAGACGTTGTGTTTGTTTACTTCAATAGTTACTAAGAATGGAATCACTAAGACTCACTAAGAATCTGTTTACTTTGATATACTTCCAGGATCCACTGTTTACTTCAAAGAATAGAATCACTGAGATTTGGATCACAAGGTGTTTGAGCAATGGATCTGATGACTATGAAGGATCACTTCCAAAGAATAGAATCACTGAGATCCTGCGCAATGATACTTTGATAGTGAATTTCATGTTTATCACTGGGCGACCAATAGTCGTTAAGTATGATTAATAGCTACTAATAGCTATGCATACAGCAATACGAACAATTATCTTGTGTTGCATGGTATTGCATGGCTGATTGGTGTCAATTAGTTTTGTTCGGTCCGCCATGGTGTACTTGGCAGCCTGGTGGTAACTTCAGCTCTTACTAGGCTGTTGGGTGGTTAGTAGGTATCACCATGGCTATGGGCAAGCCCATAACACTTCTGTAATTTATGAACCAAGATTATACTACTATGATGAACTATGTCAATCAATTCTAGTTCTGTGATCAGATTTCTACTCTTAACACCCAGGAACTATGATTATAGTGCTATCCACACTATTGAAGTCCTACTGTTGATAACTTATGCTAATTGGAATGTTGATTGTTCTTACGGCAATGCTGGTGCCAATGTCCTTACTAATCATTCTAATGTTCTGGTATAGATGTTTGACTTCATCAACAATTGTTGGGGTAGATTGTGTTATGGCATGGGCCTTTCTCATGATGTTTGCGAAGCCTGAGGACAAATGTCGGCTTCTGTCTTCCATAAACTTGAAAAAGACGTAATTTCTCAACCTTTGAGGATCCAGCTAAGGGACACTGCTGTAGCTTTCCTGTTCTTAGACTCCCTCAGCGGGATATTGTCAACTATTGTCAACTGTGCTTCAGCAGCATTTCTAGTGGCTGAAACTTCTGGGAACTATAAGGTATAGAAGTATGCGATGGTGGGATTGGAGATGTGATCAGCATTGGGGTCGTCATTGCTGCCTTAAGATCATCCCCGCTCTACTTCGAGCCATTCGCAAGTTCCTCGTGGCTTGTGATACAAGTGCATTGTTCATTTTTGTATCTATCTACAAATATATATATATATATATATGTATTATATATATATATGTACTTATAGAAATGAAGAATTTGTATACATATGGATATAGACATAGGCTTGCGGCGTCTCTGATTTTTGACCGAGACCAGACAGGGACCGCAGACCTTGCGAATTCGCCAAAGTTGATGATTCGACATGTGAGTTGCAGATCAGCGGTAGAAACTTCGCTCCGCCCTGGTTGGAATTGATGTTTGTCACGGTTGTTCCGAGTCGTTCCTGTAAAAACCACCAGGAATGTGACTGAGTGTTTTGCTACCTTTGGACAGGCATGGGCGGCTTCCAACTTGAAATCATGATCATCGCTTCAGGGGTGCAGCTGCGGGTTCTACCATGGTTCCAGCCCACCAGGTCGACATTCCCCCGTCTTTAGCGAGTTCTTGAATGCCAGCTACTTGTGCATCCATCCTCAACAACAGGCGCCAGCCACTTGAGCCACTGGGTTTCAGACAGGTGAAAATGATGGTTGGACAGTTGTTCCACTGATTGGTCGAGCCATGAACCGACTTTTGCTGAGAACCCGCAACACTCTGGTTTGGCTGTGGGTCAACGTTTTGGTACCTGTAGTGACCATGGTAATGTTGATCTCTGATCTCTGATCTCTGATGGTGATGGTGGCGGCAATGTTGTTGACACAGGTGCCGTAAGGGACCTACCAATGAACCATTAGTACATTTTTGGCTACGGGTGGGCGCTCTGAGTGGTGCATTCGGTAAGCGAATGCTCCAGCGTAGGCATTGTCCTGTACAGCGGTGGATGCAAACTCATGGCACTTCGCTGTAAGCATGGGGACAGCCAGGCCCTCCTGAGCATGTTCTGTTTGAAACAACTCAAACTGGTTGGTGGTTTCTTAGTATTTTCCCTTGTATTCTCATAGTATTTTCCCTAGTATTTATTGACAAATGGTTGGTTGACTTTTTTTTAAAAAATAGGGGTTCAAACCACCAACTAGCAAACTAAGTACGCATTACGGGATTGGACTTTGAACAATCGGTGACCAATGACAACATGGTGCCCAATTCAGTGAGGTTTGTTGGCTAACAAGTCATTGAACTCTAGTTGTACCTACCATTATTTGCACTTACCCCTAGCTATTCAGCAGACCATTCACATGTTGGAGGTACCCGTTTGTACCTCAAGTATGGAAGCACTCATTGGCTGCCATGACATCATTGTGGTGTATTGGTGGAGGACTTGTTGCTGCCCGGTTTTCCCCCTCGTGGATTGATCACAACTGCTTAGCAGCACCCGCTGCTTGACGGGGTAGAGCACTTCTCAAAGTGCAGTTTGTAACTTCCATGGAATCAAGTGATGCCAAGCCATGAATCATAAAGTTTAGAATCATGAAGCCATGAGGTTATCCCAACATAAAGCCTGTTTAGCCATCAGTTTAGCCATCATACATCCCAACAGTACCAACATCACTTGCATCAGAATTCTTCACCAATCCTGCGATTCGCCACCCGTTCGATGTCAGGCTCAGTTCGTTGCTTTGTCTCAGATGGGCATCCACCAAGCGCAACGTGGGGTCCAACAGCGGGCGGGAAGGGATGCAATCCTCAGCGTAACTTTGGGTTCAGGGATATGACGAATCTCGACTAATTTCGATCTTGTTATTTTGGTCACACACTACAATATGATCTTGATATATCTTGATATATCTTGATCCAATATGAACTTCAAGGCTGTTCGAAGGCTGAAGAATATGATCTAACAATGCTTCCCTGAAACCGGTTTCTTTGCCCACCCAGGACTTCCCTACTGTAGTTGCTGATGCGAGCTGAACGCCGAACCTAACTCGCATGAACTCATTCTTCTCTGAGGTTATGTAGGTATGCATGTTATGTCCTGCTTACTACAGTTGAGTCCATTAAGGGTATACGGTATACGCTATATTCCTGGTCATGATAGGATGACGTTTGTGGCGGTTGAGTATGCTTGCCTGTTCTTCCTGCCTCAATTTCTAAACACAAACCAACTGTCGGCAATAAGATTAGTGAAAAAACCTCTTCTTGGTCGGTTGCCAAACTTGAGTGTGTTATCTGATGCATAGGCAGTTCTTGCATCCAGCAGCATGGGGATACATACCCCAACCATCTACTCATTGATGCGGAGACACTTGGTTGATGATACCTCATCTAAATTCTTAACTGTTGATGTTGTACGTTAACCCATCAAAGTTGCTTTGGTCGATGGGATATTTGTGTTGCCCCACGTTTTGTGAATTGCTGGCTGGATTTGCTAGTGCTGTTTCTGTCACTATTTTTGTAGTATACTTTTGTTGGTGATATTCTCCATCATTATATTGTTGGCGCTAGCAATACCCTCTACGCATTCCAATTCTTTGATCATTTTGAAAGGCAAAAAACCCAGCACTTGTTTGGAGGTACTTCTCGATTCATCAAATAAGGAAGTCATCCTGATGAGTGAGACCCACTTGCAAGAGCTTTTAACTGGGTGCCTATGTTTTGTTCGGGTTGAAACCAAGTACCATGTCTCCAATAAAGTGGTATGCCATTGGCGCCGGGTGTCCCCCTGACCTGCGCGATCTGATGAAGCACAAGAGAGGTGGGACCTGTTTGACGATTGACCGGCTTTGGATTTGTCATTGACTCATGAGCAACACATGATTATTTGATATTATGTGTTGCCGGATCAGGTGATTAGTAGTACCTTTAACCAGTTTCACTGCCATCGTGGTGTCAGCTTTTTCAATGATTGATCAATCGACCATCAATCGACCATCAATCAAACGACTATTTGACCATCAATTGACCATCAATCAAATCATTAATCAACCACCAATCAACCATCAAGTGGCCATCAATCAATCATTAATCAACCACCAATCAACCAGCACCACTTGACCATCATTTGACCATTCATCGATCATCAATTAATCATTAATCAACCACCAATCAACCATCAAGTGGCCATCAATCAAACCACTAATTGACCATCAATCAAACCACCAATCAACCACCAATCAACCAGCACTCCATCATTTGAGGCTTCTATGTTTGGTCGAGTCCTGGGTCCCCAGGCGGTGTCAACTGGCCCAGGTCAAGGTCAGGTCTCAGGGCCCAAGAAGTTGGACCTCCAAGAGGACCCGCCGGTGATCAACGGTGGGGACGAAAACGATGGCGAACATGGGACTTTCATGGCATCATGTGATGGTTGAATGGTGGTTAATGGTGGTTAATGGTGGTTTAATGATGGTGAAGAATGAGGGTTGATGATGGTGAATAGTGGTTTGATGACGGTTTGATGACGGTTTTGATGACGGTTTGATGACGGTTTGATGATGGTCAATGGTGGTGAAGAATGATGGTTGATGATGGTGCATAGTGGTTTGATGACGGTTGATGGTTAAGAATGGTTTGATGATGATTAATGGTTTAGTGATGGTTCATAATGGTGAAGAATGCTTGAGTGATGGTTGATAGTGGCTAAGCCCATGCTGGGCTACTGGACCTTGCCGTGGAAATCTGTCGCAGTATCTGAAGATTTGCGCTTGTCTAGGTCAACATGGTACGCAAAGATCCGCTAGTCCTATTGACAGGTGACAGACATGTGTACTGCACAGGTGATGTTGAGGAATCTCCAACGTTGGATCCTGGTGCGGTCCCAGGATATGGAGCCCTTCTCTCAATGCTCGCAGCCCATTAGTCGGGAATCCTGAGCACTGCCAGCTGGATCAGCTGGGCAACTGGTTCAGCTCATAGCAACACGCTTTATGAATGTTACTGCACCAGTAGCGGGCTCAGAGCTTGTCAATCTACAGAGGTTGGGTGTCAGATATGATCCCCTTGGTGGTGTTCTCATGTGTGGTTGGAGCATGCTTTGCCTTGCGGTTCACAGACTATTGGGCAAAGGCAAGTATTCAAGGGTGAGAATACAATACAACGTGGTAGCAATCCCTGCATTGGCAGCTGGGTTGCAACCTGGAAAATTTCTACGTCATCTCCCTGCGAGCTCATCACTTTTTAGTTGTTCGAAGCAGTAAGTACGGACTCGCCAAGTCTTCGTTATGAAATCAGTCAACCCATCGCCAACTATCAGCTGCCAACACTTGGCTGGAGCTCGCTCTCCAAGGAGGTTTTCAAGTGGGAAGGCTGCGACATCTGCCGCTCAGGTGCTTCCTTCAACCCCTTTTTCCCACACTTGCTGGTCGTGGCGTACGCCGAAGGTCGCTTGCTGGGGAGCTGGGAATGGCAGGACGGAACAGGCCATGCATCGTGCCATGGTGTTGCTGGTGTTTCTGCATAGAACGTGACAGAGGTTCCCCCATGAGGGTACAGTCGGCCAGTCACCAGCCGAACATGCAGGTGATTTCAAGGGGAAACTACAACACGCGGCGGTATCAACCTAGTAATTCAGCCTGTTCCTGAACACTTATGGCTGCCATTATTGGCCCGTTCTTTACCATCATCTCAGTGGTTCACCAGTCATCCCGTTGTTCACCACTTGTTCACCAGTCACAGCTCCATCACAGCTCCCCCTGAAGGCGATATCGCTCTCTTTGATTGCTCCCTCTGTGTGCCCGTCACACACTGGGCCTGCGCAGTGAACCAGGCAAGTTCGACGGGCGGAAGTGGGGAGCCATGACGGTGCTGTGGCTGGTTGGGATGAGTTGATCCACATGGCCACCGATGGTTGAGGCGATCGTTGTGCAATGATCAGCGTGAAGTTGAGGATCAAGAATCATCAGGATCAACGATCATTGTTCTGTAATAGGTGGGGGAGAAAGGGAACAATGATGGTCAAGAAATGATGGTTGACTGGTCATTGTTTTCTACTGATGAATGGTGGTTAATTCATGATTAATGCTTTTGCGGATTATTGTTTTGATGAGAATCTCGATATGCTGCTTGGTTGATAAACGCGACGTACTCTGCAAGTGTAGTATCAATGATGCTGCGAATAATTGGCCTCCACCATGTGGTGAACTGCCAAATATGATGATGGATCTTTTACCATGCATTGTGGAATGCTGCTGGGTGCACTTGTTGCATGCTGTCTATCGGTAAATTGAAAAACATCGACAACATGAAACCCCGCTGTCTACCCAATCAGCATCTGTATTTTCTCCTGGGCGGAAACGAACTGCCGACCTACATTTTCTTTGGTTTGGTTGTTTGTTGTGGGATTCTATGTCGTTTGGCATGCATGTGTGGGTCGCAATCCCTTGATCAAGTAGTACAAGATATCCTGCACTGCGAAGTTGCAGGACCAGTCTACTGCAGCCATGGATGTTTTTTTTTCCAGATAGCACTTTGTAATGGATCATGAGACAGTTGGTGTGTTCTGGTTGTCAGGGTAATACTAGTAGCTAAACTAGCATTTAAAGCATTTGAAATCCTGAACATCATGTTGACACCCAACTATTTTTTGCCAGCATAGCCAACAATTTTTCACTCGCTGGTATTCTGTCAGCCATGATGTCACCCTTGTTAACCAGTACTAATCAGTATACACAGTGAACTATTTTGAACCATTCACTAAAAACAATCAACCATAAGCACTGAATTATTATGAACACCTTAATGAACATCAATTAACTATTAACAACAATTCCCTATGCTTCAAGTTACGGTTATGCTTCAAGTTACCATTATGGTAGGTATCCAGCTAGTTTCTACTATTGTTATTTGAGGTTGGTCACCTTCAATCCTGGTAACTGGAAGCATGGGGATTCCGTAACCATAAACCACCACCAGTACCAGCAATCAAAGAACCGCCCCTTTGGTTTTGCTGAACCAACCCAGGCCCCTCGTGCTCGGATTTCAGTGGCTTGGTCCACCCGAAGGCGCGCAGGAAATGTCGCGGAAGCTGGGGCCATGTGCTGAGTTGATGCTGAACCACCTGAAATCTTAGCTAAATCTTCTGATTTTAGGCTTGGGCGTATCACATGATACCCTAATAGCGGATTATCAGAGAAACCACGGAGGGGCTCCAATTCCAATTCTTGCGTGGGCTTTACCTGATACCTGGAGGTAGCACCTATGACACCTCTGCTTCTTTAGGTGCATCGTCCTAAACGTTCCTAAACTGGACCTCACAAATCATGGTTGCAGACGACAAAGGAAGTCATCCATAAACTCTTGGACAAAGGATCACGTTTGTTTTCTTAGCCCTTGTGGCGGCGGTTCTGGTTGTTATCTTGGCTATGGTAGCTGTTGTGGTGGTGGTCGCTATCGCCACTCTCGTCATCGCAACTACTGCTGTGGGCTGTGGACCTGTTGTTTTCTCTAGTGATGACTCGGGCTCAGCGGAGGCCGTGTGTCTTCTTCGTCAAATGTGGAGACGTCTTGGACGCCCGACACCCAGAAAATGGGAAGAGGGTGGGTTGGGATGGCCAGAACCAAGTGGTAATGGTTGACAGGGGTGTTGGGCAACTTCTCCCTTTGGGGATATCTGGGGATGTTTATCCAACTGAAACGTAGTTGGATCACCCATAATCGTTTTGGTGAATCAGAGAATACAGCAATGGCAATGACTTTGTCGGTTGAGAGTTGACGTTTTTTTCCTGGTTTGAAGCAGCTACTCACCATGGGTAACCCTTGAACAATCAATGATCGTTCTTGATAGGGAAACCATCATGAACTATCATTAATCCGTCATCAGTGACCATCATTAATCGTCATTGTCATAATCATGATCAACCACAATGAACCATTGTATGTCAATAGTAAAAGCATCACTACAGAGTGGTACTCGTCATATCTACCATACTTAGAAGCAGACTTACCGGTTCCGGTAGAAATGGCTTTAGTCAAGTAGTAAGCTAACTTACAAGCTGGCTAATAAGCCAACTTACCGGTACCCAGTCAGAACTGCGACCACTCTGTAGAAATGACTGGGGAAACTTAACCGCAGCCGAAATCCCTGGGCGCCCAGGTCTGGGACCTTTCGGAAGCCACCCATGCGCCGGTCAAGAGCATCTCGCTGGAAGGTGCTGCGGGCGCGCGTGGCCACGGGGATCCACGCGACCAAGCTGGGGATTGACCAACTGAACTGACTGAACTGCGGTGAGTTCGTGCAGTCTTGACCTAGTTAGACCTAACTATATCCAGTTTATACCTAGCCGCAACCTGCTATACAGCTATACCTAGATAGCTGGTGATGATTTCTTGTGGTTATGCACTTTGGCTGCCAGGTCATTGTAGGCTGGGTTTCTTCAATCGACGAAGCATACTGGCAATGCCATTTCTCCAGCCATGTAGGATATGGATACGATTTGATATTATTTGCAGAAGGGGTGTGGGTGTTTCTCAAAATAGGGCACCCACAGATCATCCAATATTAAGCATTACAGTAATAAACTATCCATTTGGGGGAACCCCTATTGTGAAAAACAACCATGTTGGCAATGTGTTTCTTTTCCCCATCACTTAGTATTTTCTCCGTAGTTCCAGATTTCCGTCGATTGATTGGAGATCATGACAATCTACAAACAAATCTTCTTCTTTTTTATTCACGAAAAGATCCAACAACCACCACCAACTGCCACCGGCTTTTGAATGACATGGTAAGGCCACACTGGTGGCTGACAAAGACGACATTGGACTGGCTCGAGCAGGTTCAGCTAACCGGAATCAATATCTCTCTGGCCATGTAGCCATGGGGACAAACCCAAAATCCAGCTGAAAAACATCCCTTTTTTCGGGGGATGGATTTGCCCATGGTTTCAGTAGTGCGTCCGGCCCACAAGGATGCTTCCTCGGTGTCCCTGACGACCAAAACTACACAGGATGAGTGGACTTGGCAATCATAGCAATGGCAACAGTAGCACCACACCACTGAAGTAAGTCATGGTGAGTCCAAATGAAAGCCCGGCGATAGAACTGGAAGGCATCAAAGAAGAAAGTTTGCAAAGATAGCTTTAACATATAAGGCAACCTGAAAGTTGTGGCAACAACTAACACTGCCTGTTTTTCTGAACATGCTTGAGTCTTGTTCAAGTTGAATACTTCTTTCAGCTCATGCTGCGCGTGCGCCACGCACTTTCCGGGAACCTCTTGCTGGAGGTTTCTCCACAGGACCCGGTGGCTGTGCATCTGCAGGATTGGAGCGGTATGGTACGTCGGGGAGTTCATGGGGGGGTTAGTAATTTGATCGATGGCTCAGATGTGCTTCGTCAATTTTGACAACATTTTGAGAGATGCAATTGCATATTTATGGCAGTTTTCAGCGTTTTTTCTTGATACTGGGACCCACCAAAAGATTTGTTTTTCCACTGAAGAACACTGCAAAAAGAACATTTTTGCTGATGCACCGTTGCAGGGAAACATCTAGATATGTTTTGGCAATAATATGTCTGCTCTATTGGTGTTCGAATTATGCATCATCAATGTTGATTTCGTGGGCAATAAAGCTCAGTTCTAACTCTTCATAGGTACCAGGTACAGTCATCGATTGGTCCAGATACGCCCTCTGTGTCCACTGTATATATATATATATATATAGAGATTGTGTAGATATATATATATATATATTAATTATATTTACATATCCCAAGAGATTGTGGAGAAGGGACCTGCTGCTATGATCGATGTGAACAGAACAACGGGACGTTGGCGTCTGGAGTTGCCTGGTCGTTGCCAGGGCTGTGGAGATACGTCAAAACGTATTCACTGCCCCGTCGTTGATCTGATTCATTGCCCAGATCGACATTTTTTGCAAGGCCTTGGATGCACATCCCAAGCGCATGTTGAAGGAAGCCAAGCGAATCTTCATCATCAATGATACTGGTTGGTCCGTAGGTACTACATGTTTCAAGATGCCTGAGAAGTTAACTATATAAGATTTTCATGTATATTTAGAATAAACTACTTGTCAATGATGAACTATATAAGACTTCCAAGTATATCTAGAATAAACTAAACTACCTATCAATATTTAGAATTAACTACTTATCAACGATACTGCTTATATTCCAAAGTGTCCTCCTTGGAAGTGCCTGACAAGTGGCAAGCGGCGACGACGTCGCTCCAGGACCTTGGGGAGCTGCCGATCAACAGACTCAAAGAGTTGTTGGAGCCGAAGTGGGTGATGCCCAGTCATCCGAGCTGATCAGGGGTACCCCCAACGCCAAGACAGAATAATTCTTAGTTTGGAAACAACAACAATAATAATAGTAATAACAACAACCACAACAACAAGAAGAAGAACAACAACAACGACAACGACAACGACAACAACAACCTATGTTTTTTTCTTCTTTGGGGTACCCGTATTCCTCCTCTTTATGGATGTATTCTTTCTGACTGTTGGGAATCTATGGCCAAATTGACCTGGGGGTGCGCATATGACGGAGGGTTGGACCCATGGCAGCTTTAGCCTAGTGATGCGGTCCCCGACTCTGTGGCATGGAAGCTCCATGTTCAATAGATTCTTGAGGGTATCTTTCCAAGGCTTTGCTGCCGTCCTTGTCAAACACGGTGTAGAATTTTGTCGGTTGCCAACATGCCACTAGTCCCGGGTAGAATCTATACTCTTGCTTTGTGGATTTGGTATGGTTTTTGTAGAGTTGGTTTCCCTTGGCCTCAAGTTGAAAGCTGAGCGCATGAGATAAGCTCTTCAGGACGGCCCCACTGCATGAAGATTTTACATCCTTTGGTTCAAAGGGGATTATGGTAGATGTTAAACATCAAGAACATTCATGCGACGCACACACACACACACAAGCACACACACACACATTCTTTAGGCATGAAGTGCAAGATAGTCACCAATGCACACGATGATAGTGGATTTGTGGTGTTGCGTGGATGTATCTCACTCTCACACAGTGTGGGATGGTTGCTCCACCTTCCATTTGAAGCTATTGTTGCTCTAGACAAGTGCCATCCTGCGAACAAATATAGCAGACTGGCAAATGGTCTCTTCCCATGTTTTTTTGAACCATCTTGAGTACTGTAAGTTGTTTTTGGTTGCTATGGTCAGTTTCCAGATGATCATTGTATATCATTGCAACATGTTCATGTAACCTGGATTTACGACGGGTGGCTGTATCCAATCTGCAAAGCCAATATTCCAGGTTTGATTTATTTTGTCACCAACAATTCCTTGCATAGCATTGCATAGCTGCATAAGTGAAAGTGACAACAAGGCACTCGACCTAGCAGTTTGCCAGCTACTTATTGGCCTTATTTGTGATTGTATATAGATATATATATATATATATACAAATAAGTAGGATGTAGCCCTGCTAAGATCAATTTTGCAACTAGGATTATTTTGCAGGCTGATGAGATGTACTCAAGGGGGTATTACTTTGGAAGAGTCCCTTGATTATCCCTATAGTTGGTTGTAGTTATACTGAAAGCAGAGAGAACAGATGTCTTACCACGTTCAATCATAATATTTGATTTTTTCCTTCTAACAACTATTCCCCACATATACATATTGCCATCATGGTGTTATCCATAGATAACAACCAAACACCATATCTTGAGACCATCATCCTAGCAGGAGAGATGCCAGTTATCCATAGAATCATTTGGGTGATTGGTCTCAAAGGGCTCGCTCCCTACAGGGCTCCTTTTTAAACGATAGAATTCTTTGACAACAGAACACCCCACCCATCCCCAACGGTATCTCCAAGTGGCAAACGGCGGGGATGGATTGGACTCGGGGGCATATCATCTGGTGTTTGCTCAGGCTGAGTGGTTGCCACTGATGAACCATCGGAATTTTCAGCAGAGTTTTCATACGGATCATTTCAAACTACGCCATTAACATCACCACCACCACCATCATCATCACCATCATCATCATCACCACCACCACCATCATCATCATCATCATCATCATCATCATCATCATCATCATCATCATCATCATCATCATCATCATCATCATCATCATCATCATCATCATCATCATCATCATCATCATCATCATCATCATCATCATCATCATCATCATCATCATCATCATCATCATCATCATCATCATCATCATCATCATCATCATCATCATCATCATCATCATCATCATCATCATCATCATCATCATCATCATCATCATCATCATCATCATCATCATCATCATCATCATCATCATCATCATCATCATCATCCTCGACAGAACCATCTTCAAGGGCTTGGAATGCCACACGAGCAACCTCGGGCTCATTCTGAGGATCTCCCCAACCAAAGTTCAAGCTGTCCCAAAGTGGCTGCATTGCTCCATCCTTAGAAGGGACAATGCTCAAAGTAAACTGAATTTAATTCTTTGAAGCCATCCCCCATACCACCCCCATGATGATTGAAACATAACCACTACAGGTTTACCATGAGTAAAAGCACTACTTGATGTATTCAACTTTAATATGGAAGTTCTAGACAATTTTGAGCTCAAGGTTGGCAAGATTCCCTTGGAGCAACAGATCCGGCCAGCCAACGGCGCAAGAGGTGTGTAAAGCACCGCTTCAGTCCCCAGCCGTCCATGCGAACTTTGCCCGCATCCTCTTCCAAACCCATGATGGCACCCCGTTGGACCACCTGCTAATGAACCGGGGTTGGGGTTTTCTTTTGGTGCTGGCTTGACACCTTGAGTTGATCGATTTGATTGGTGATCTTATTTACGTACTTATTTACATACTTATTTTCTTACTTGCTTGCTTCCTAACTAACTAACTTACTTACTTACTTACTTCCTTCCCTACTTACTTACTTACTTGCTTGCTTGCTTGCTTGCTTATTTACTCACTTACTTACTTGCTTACTTGCTTACTTGCTTAATTCCTTGCTTACTTACTTACTTACTTACTTACTTCCTTTCACTTACTAATTTACTTAGTTACTTACTTACTTACCTACTCAAAATTTATTCAATATTTACGTACGTACTTACTTACCTACTTGCTTACTTACTTACTTACTTACTTACTTGCCTACTTATTTCCTTACTTGCTTACTTTCTTCCTTACATACTTGCTTATTTTTTTTGCTTTCTTACTGGCTTCGTTACTTCCGTCCTTACTTCCTTACTTGTTTACTTTCTTACTTTCTTACTTACTTTCTTACTTACTTACTTACTTACTGACTACTTTCTGACTACTTGCTTGCTTGCTTGCTTGCTTACTTACTTACTTACTTACTTACTTACTTACTTACTTACTTACTTACTTGTTTACTTACTTACTTGCTTACATATTTCCTCACTTGCTTACTTTCTTCCTTACATACTTGCTTGTTTACTTACTTACTTACTTACTTGCTTACTTATTTCCTCACTTGCTTACTTTCTTCCTTACATACTTACTTATTTTTTTTGCTTTCTTACTGGCTTCAATACTTCCGTCCTTACTTCCTTACTTACTTACTTTCTTACTTACTTACTTACTTACTGACTACTTACTGACTACTTGCTTGCTTGCTTACTTACTTACTTACCTGCTTGCTTATTTACTTACTTACTTACTTACTTACTTACTTACTTACTTACTTACTTACTTCTTTACTTACTTACTTACTTACTTACTTACTTACTTACTTACTTACTTACTTACTTACTTACTTAGTTACTTACTTACTTACTTGCTTACTTAATTCCTTACTTGCTTACTTTCTTCCTTCCTTACATACTTACTTACTTACTTACTTATTTCCTTACTTACTTACTTACTTACCTTCTTTCTTTCTTACTTACTTACTTACCTACCTACCTACCTACCTACCTTGCATACCTACATGCTTGCATACTTACACGCTCGGTGAATCCCCCCACGCACAATCGAATTTGGATATCCTTTTAGTGTCCCAGCCTCATTGCGAAGGCCGTAGATAGGAATTGCAGCAGGTAAAGGTAACCTTTTCACCCATCAACTCGCGCAGTGCTCAAGAACCCGGGCATTGATCGCGCATGCCCGCGTGCTGGCAACATCCATGGATTTCTTCGATGGCCATAGGGTCAAACTCTTCGCTTCACGTCCCCGGTTTCGAACCAGTCCATCCTCTTGCTAGTTCACCCATCTTAGCAAAGGATATCGCTGGAAGACTGTGAGATGTTGCGCTGCTGGCTTCCCTTTTGACATACGGACATTGGTGGGCAAACGAACCGGATTAACCCTAAAAATAGCTCAGCCACATAAGCGCAACATGGTGAAGAACGGTGCAACGACTCAAGCCACCCCAATCCAGTCCTCAAATGGGTCAACTTTGGACCTTGTCTTCATCGCGTACCTGCTGAGGTCTTTCCCCTGTTGGGTTGCACGGCGAGCCAGAATCAAAAAATGGAGGGCGGCGCACTGGGTCACTTCGATGGAAGTGTTGGCCATGAGGATGTTGCAAAACGATCCCAGAATCTTTGGAGGCAAATTGGCCAAGATATGCCAAGATGGAATCTATGATTCTGATCAATGACGTTCTTTTGTGGAAGGTGTGCTTAAAATCCTCAAATATCAATTCTCGCTCAAAGACGAAAACTGCCGTTTGGAAAAATTACAGGTAATTCTTGAAGGAGTTACGAGAAGACGAACGTTGGAAGACCTAGGTGTTTATTATCCTGTGTCGTGCGATGTTGCCCTGCTTCCCATGGGTTTGTCCTCCACCAACCCCAGTTCAATGCTCTTTGCAACATTTTGGAGACTTACTGTTGCGTTTGCACGCTGTTGGCAGCATTTGGTAGCTTCACCCTAGTATGTGCAAGCTATTTGAAGCATACACACCTACATAATGTGGTTTTTCTTTTACAGCACATTATCAATCTATGTGCTGCTGATATACACATATACTGCCGTATGTTTACCTACTTTGTGATTATCTATTACCGTATACTACCTAAGGACCTACAGACCGCCTACACCTACATATACATATACTACAAAGATGCATCGTGTATACTACTAATTTGCTAGCTTTACATTATTTATATAATCCTTATTTGCGTGTATGCTACTTATTGTTTTTATTTGTTCATGTTTTTAAAGATAGACGTACATATAATCATATATAGTATTAATAATGGGCAGTATGCGCAATTAATCATCAATGTAGATCTATTGCTGGGTATTCGGCAGAAGTCATGCGCAGGATTGCGGCGTCGAAATTGGCAATGTGGTGGGCTTGATTTCCTCCATGCGATTCGAGGCGCCTGGGCGATGGTCGTTGGTAATAGCGGGTAATAATCGACACAAATGGTTTAAACAACTACTGGTTGGTAGTTTTTATTGACTGTTATTTTCTCAAATTTGTTAACAAGTGGTTGGTGGGGTTTTCATGTTCTATTTCGCAGCCGTGCTGAGCGGCTGCGGGCGGTGTATTCCTACATAAGAGAAGGGGAATATTTCTCATAGGGGTTGCCGCCGCCCACCTTTCCACTCAGATTGCTCATTTAACCACAGCCATCCAACAACAGAACAACATTCAAGCACAAAACCCAACAACACCCCCCCTCCCAGCACACTCCCCCCACCCTCACTCCCCCCCCCTCACTCCCCCACCCCTCACTCACCCTTGTCAAACCAAACAACCCAAACACAAAAACCCTCACCCCACGACTCCAACAGAACGCAGAGCCCCCACTCCTGAGAACGACAACAACAGCAACCAACAACCAACGACAAACGACAAACGACAAAAGACAAACGACAAACGACAAACAACAAACAACCAACTACAAACAACAAACAACAAACAACCCACAACCAACAACAACAAACAACAAACAAACCAACAACAACAAACAACAAACAACAAACAACAAACAGCCAACAACAAACAACCAACAACAAGCAACAACCAACAACAACAACAACAACAACAACAACAACAACCAACAGCCATCAAAAAACAACAAACAGCCAGCAACAACAACAAACAACAAACAACCAACAACAAACAACAAACCCCCCCCGGAATGTCTCACATTTTATAAGAGCCAATCTGGGAGCAGTCTTGTTATGTACATACGTATGTGTCCACGAATGCATGCATGTATGTCTGGGTGCCCAACATGGCCGAACATTTATTTGGTTTTTGTTTTTCCCGAATGCCTAGCAAGGGTTCTCGTGTTCAGACTGCTTCCGGAAAATATTTGCGCTGCCGAGAGCGCCGAGGTTTCGCCCGAATCAAAGAATTCAATGCTTTTGCGCTGCCGAGAGCGCCGAGGTTTCACCCGAATCAAAGAATTCAATGCTGGTGGAGCAGAAAATCAAAAGAGTTTCTGACACGAGAGTGCTTGTGGAATCATGCAGAACTTGGGGATATTTGGAGTTTGTTCAACGCGTCCTCTTCGATTCCAACTGTTTGACTTGCTATGTGTGAGCAGAACATCTGTACCTGGAAAATGCTGCAAGGTGCCATGTTTTCAGCCGCATTGTTAGACTCAAGTTGACAGGGCGATTCTGATTGAAAAGAGTGCATTTGGAATAATTACGGTCTGAATCTGTGCGAATGTTGTAAAATGCAAAAATGTTTCAACGGTGTTAGACTCCAGAGTACGGCGCGACTGCCCAGCCCACGAACAGAACACCGCACCTTGGAACTATGCTCAAGCATGGAACCGTCTCGACATGTTTGTTCGTTTGCACTCACATGCAAGAAAAACAATTTGGCAACTGTGGCACACACGCACGCATATTTTAGAGAACTTTGTAGGCACCAACAAATCTTTCGGGGCCCTGGTTGCGTAAATTGAGTCTAAGATCCATGTAGTCATGTTGATACTGATACCATATAGTAAACTTGGTTTTTTGCCGAGGAAAAGAATGGACAGCAACTGTTACACGCTCTTTCTCCTGTTTCTCTGACCAGAGCACAACAAACATTTGGATGGAATGGCATGTCCTTTGTTGCAGTTTGCCACGAAACATGCCGATTTGCTTGAAAGATCACACGCATTCAACGTTGATGTGTTGTATTTGAGCGCTCCCGAATCTCCAGTTTCCAATTAGATAATCGTATTACGAGCCGTGCAATGGCTAGAGTGTGGCATTTGTGTCTTTCAAGTCCAGTAGTTTTTCTGCCATGTCTGAAGCGACAACTTCAGTCTTCAGGACAGCTCCCCAGTAGTTGAGCATGTCCACTGCTTGGGGCCAGCGCTGGTGCAGTGACCAGCTAAGTAGATGATACCTGGGAGGGGGCCCAAAACGACATACGGAGCTGGGGTTGTCAAGCGTTGAAGCTGAAGAGGTCTCCTGATGGCCGTGCCAGCTTCGCGCCTTCGATGTTTCCGCCTTCTTGGAGCCGGTTCCTGAGATGACATGGAAAGGTTAGGGCAAAAACTGAGCAAGGAGCTAAGCCGATTTCCAGGCGAACATTCTTCTACACTGGTCACATCGACGATTGGACAAGGTGCAGAAGTCCATGTGCTTCGTCGAGTTGGGCAAGGACAACGTAACCACAAACCACGACCATCATCATCTCTTTCTCCACACTTTGGTGGAGGTCTGACTGGCGAAGCCATGGAAGTGGCCAAGTGCACCACCGATCAGGCCATGCACTGCCAGGGCTGACGTTCTCTCATCAGTTCCCTCCTCTCTCGTGACGTTCAACGGCCCAGGTGAAAGGAACCCAGTGTCCGGGTCTCAGTTTGGCACTGAGTCTTGTTCCATGGTGCCACGGTCACAGGAGCAGATTCTCCCCACGAAAGACTCTGCAAATAATTCCATTTTTGGGACGCGTGCTTTCCGTTTGGTTTTTCACTTGTCTCCATTTTGCTGTCCCTTTCTGTTCCACTTGCCTCAGGAGACACACGCGCAGCAATGACATACTCAGGTGTCTCAGGTGAATGGTCGTATTCTTTCCACTTTTTTAGTAGGACGGTGAGTTGTTTCCCAACTTATCTCTGCGACGCTTATCCGTTTCCAGCGCCTTCCTGTTTCCCCTACTGCTGTGATGTGATAAGTTGATACCGTCTGGAAACTTCTTTGGATATCAACTTTGGTGCTTAGCTGACCTGCCACGGAGGCCATGCATCGACCAATGCCGTGGCGTGTAGAATGCTTCAGTGAGGTGTGGATGCTTCGGATGGCGTCGAAGATTTTGACAGAGATTGCTCCACAGCAGAACATCCTCATATCGGAGGGCTCTCTTTTTTGCCTCTCTCTCTCTCCCATTTCAGCAAAACATGTCAAATTATAAAGTTAGTAGCTTCAGATGATCAACAGCAATCAACAGCAGGGAAAGCAAATCGAGAAACTTGACGAATTTGAAACCTGCTGGAAAACAGTCCAAGGCACATAGGACCTAGGGCCTAGGGCACCCAGGACTTGCTAGGAGGACGTGCGCAGCACAGATACGAAATAAGGGGTCAAAGAGTTCAACAAGCCGGTGCTGAATTCGAGCACTTGGGGCACTTGTGGCACTGCAGCAAAGTGAGCCTCACTCGAGTGCATTCTGAATTGCTAATTCTGTGGCCAAGCGTGCGCTCGAGCTTTGAATTGCTTCACTTGTGGCATGCTGAATTGCTGTGCGCTTTTTTGATTCGGCCCAAGCCTGCTTGCAACTTGTCGGTCCTTCTGCCTCGCGATCTCTCTTTTCTGGCACTATGAGCCTTCCCATGAAGTCAGTGATGATGAGCAGGAAGGCCATGAAAAAAAACACCGCGATGAAGACTCGTGTGATGAAGAAGAAAGGGGCTGTGAGCAAGATTGCTCGCGGAAAATGTGCCAGGGCTGTGGTTTGGTACGGCAGCTCCGCGAAGACTGCATCAGGGCACACGAAGAGTGATCTCATGCAGAACGCACGGGGTCGAATAGTGACGAAGAAGCAGCATACAAGGTTTCATGATATCTAGCGCCTACGCCCTGACTGAATTTTCAAATTTTTCATCACAGTACTGGTCAGCGCTTGTCGTGCCCGCTGACTTTGCCCATTATCAACAGCATCAATCGGTGGTGGTCTACTGCTGCCATTGTTCTAGGATCGATCCTGGTCATGATGCCGCGCGAAGTCATGATGATGCCAGCTCAAGCGCATGACTCTCAGGACAAGTGGCAGATTGAGTACCTTCTGGTTTGTTGACCAAAACATCAGGTGCGCGATGAATCAATCCATGACTTGAGAAGATTTTTTTGAGATATGCTTTTTGAAAAAAAGGGTTATATATATATATATATATATCTCCCGTATCCGAGCCATTTCCACTACTTCCGAGCCGCTAGCTATGTAATGTATGGCTGCCTCTTCACGACGTTCTGTAAAAGTGTATTGAATATCCGACCGATTTTGTCGAAAGATCTTCAAGTTTGAAGAAGAAAAGAAGGAGAAGGCGTTTGTTTGCACGAAGCCACGACCAAGCTCAGAAGAAGATAGCGTCCGAGTTGCTTTAAGAACTGCTCGCAGGTGTTTGAAGCCATGCTGGTAGAGTTGATTGCCCCTGAGCCTGGGTCATATTGGACGTGGGTGTGATAGGTGACGTTTAGGCGCTCAAAAAAGGTCGCTGCCGCACTAGTCTTGTTGGGCTCATCCTGGGCAACGGGTGTCATCAGTGCGGTGTTTTCCGTTCGTACAGATTATAAGCCATATGGGCGGTCCACAATGAGTGGAGGTCCCCCAATCCATGGTAGTGCGTTTCATGATGGCCAATGCTAGTTGATGATGATGATGATGATGAATGATAGCTGAAAATTCTTCATGGCTTCATGACGACTGTCGGTAATGTGCTGGAGAGGTGATCTGCTCAACAGTTGGTACTCGAAATGCTGCGCCAGTTGGGTATTCTTCAATCGTTGCTTGTGGGGATTCCAATGACCGCATGGTAGTGAACGTAACCTTGCGAACGGATGTCAATAGTTCAGTTTGATTATCTACGTCATATTGTTGAATCTCTGTCAGCCCCAGCCTGCAGCTTCGGAACAGCGACGAAAACAACCAGATGTTGTCCACACATCTACAGTGCTTCACTTGCATGCGGCTGAGATGGGCAAGTCATTCATCATTCCGCACATGTTTTACTGCAGTAAAACAGGAAATGCAATACTACTGTATTGCCAAGTTGCTATTTGCAATTCGTTTTTAGTCTTACAATCATCAAGTATCCTCCTTCTCTTCATTATCGTCCTCATTGTTATCATCATCGCAGCCTCATTATCGCAATCAACGTAGCCATCCTATCATTGTTGGCGTCATCACCAGCAGCAGCATCATCCCCCTCCTCATCCTCCTCATCGTCCTCATCCTCCTCCTCCTCCTCATCATCATCATCACCATCATCATCATCATCATCTTCATCATCGTCATCATCATCCTCATCATCCTCATTTTCATCATCGTCATCACCATCATCATCATCACCATCATTGACTTCATTGACATCATCATCATCATCATCATCACCATCATCATCATCATCATCATCATCATCATCATTTTCATCATCATCATCATCATCATCATCATCATCATCACCATCAGCGTCATCACTACCGCCATCATCGTCGTCAGCATTGTCATCATCAACGCCTGCAGAGTTGTGAGCCCTTCTTTTGCTCAGGCTCGCTCAGCACACAGTGACAAGGTCGGGACATGGGCAAGAGGAGTGTCGGTTATCAGAAGTGATGTGTCATGACGCCAATTAGCAACGGCGACGGTTCCTCTGATTGTTTCGAGGAGTTGTCTTGTTGGTCAGTGTCCTCTTATATCAACCCTCTTCTGTGAACCATATTAAACAGCCAGGCTGGCGCAGTGAAAAACACGGCCCAGCCAGCAACGGGATCATCCCACCAGATGTGTGGGGGAACCCGCGCGTGATTTGCGGTCGGAAAACCGGCAGTTCTGGTGAGTGACTTGAGAAAGCTGAGAGATCCATAGTGAGCTTGGCTGATGGGGTTGATATGTGGATGATTGGTGTTTGTATTGCTGGGAGGTTCATACCAGCAAACCATCGGTTCTCGAAGCGAGCGCACTAAGTATTGCTAGACCGTTGGCGTGCCCAATGTTCCAATTTCTTTTCACATCAACTGGACCTCCTGAACCGATGATGATTGACCAGCTCGAATAGATGGACTCATCATAGGACTGCAACTGTTGATGGAAAGTGACGCAACATCATGGGTTTTGACCCTGGCTCATAGCATATGTTGGGGAATTCAAACACTTCCACTTCGTAATAATTTGCGACAAGGTTGGTAAACAGATCTTTGTCGTAAGTGCAAATACAAACCCGGCAGTTTGGTCACTCCCAAGATATCGATGAAATCAGCAGGGTTTCACTACAGTTGAACACTTCCTGATCTTTGCCCATTTCTTGTGCCGGTTGATCCATTTCATTGCGGGGTTGATGGACCTTGGCTAACAGCGCCGCAGCTCGGCATCAAATCTACGCGCTGGAAGAAGCTCCATCTTTAGGCGCGCCCAAAGGCAGAGCCTTGGATCTTTGGAACGCCTGGGATATGTATCGCTTCGCCTAGGAAACTAACGGGAAACAACATGAAACAACCCATAGACGTCTAGGCTCAAGAAGCATCGTGATGAAGAACCGCTCAGCATGATTCACCTCAATGCTTTTTCGAATGATGAACGCTTACCAAGCGTTTGTTCTTGGATGCGGCTATCCTTAGGCGCATCAAAACTGCTTGCCCCAAACATTCTTTACTTGGATGTGCAGTTTTGATGTGCCCTGACCTAATGGCATGAACATCAGTTGTCCTTTATCCTTGGCCCATTGGTAGTCATCAATGACCTTAGCCACGGTCATCCCTCGCATCCGCAGGTCATGGCTTGAAGCTATCCTTTGTTCCTGGCGGAGCTGAACACGACCATGGCGGATCGCGGATCATGGCTTGAGCCCCTTGGGGCTGCGTGTGGCGTGGAATTGGGGCTGGCGGAGGACAAACCATTGGGGGGCAGGGCGGCTTCGCGCAACACAGGATATTTTATAGCTAGGTCTTCCAACGTTCGTCTTCTCATAGTTCCTTCAGGAATTACTTGTGATTTTTCCAAACGGCAGTTTTCGTCTTTGAGGGAGAATTTATTTGAAGATTTTAGGCGCACCTTCCACAAAAGAACGTCATTGATCAGAATCATAGATTCCATCTTGGCCAATTTGGCTCCAAAGATTCTGGGATCGTTTTGCAACATCCTCATGGCCAACACTTCCATCGAAGTGACCCAGTGCGCCGCCCTCCATTTTTTGATTCTGGCTCAGGTACGCGATGAAGACAAGGTCCAAAGTTGACCCAGTTGAGGACTGGCTTGGGGTGGCTTGAGTTGTTGCACCGTTCGTCACCATGTTGCGCTTATGTGGCTGAGCTATTTTTAAGGTTAATCCGGTTCGTTTGCCCGCCAATGTCCGTATGTCAAAAGTGAAGCCAGTAGTTCTCAAAACATCTCACAGTCTTCCAGCGATATCCTTTGCTAAGATGGGTGAACTAGCAAGGGCTTTGGAAGAGGATGGACAGGTTCGAAACCGGGACGTGAAGCGAAGAGTTTGACAGTTTGACCCTATGGCCATCGAAGAAATCCATGGGTGTTGCCAGCATGCGGGCATGCGCGATCAATGCTCGGGTTCTTGAGCACTGCCCGAGTTGATGGGTGAAAAGGTTACCTTTACCTGCTGCAATTCCTATCGACGGCCTGCGCAATGAGGCTGGGACACTAAAATGATATCCAAATTCGATTCTGTGTGGGAGGGTTAAGCGGGCGTGCAAGTATGCAAGGCAGGCACGCAGGCAGGCAGGTAGTAGGTAGGTAGGTAGGTAATTAGGGAAGTAAGCAAGTAAGTACGTAAGAAAGATCACCAATCAGATCTATCAACTCAAGGTGTCAAACCAGCACCAAAAGAAAACCCCAACTCCGGTTCATTAGCAGGTGGTCCAGCGGCGTGCCATCATGGGTTCGGAAGAGGATGCGGGCAAAGTTCGCATGGACGGCTGGGGACTGGAGCGGTGCTTTACACACCTCTTGCGCCGTTGGCTGGCCGGGACTGTTGCTCCACGGGTATCTTGCCAACCATGAGCTCAAAATGGTCTAGAACTTCCATATTAAAGTTGACTACATCAAGTAGTGCTTTGATTCATGGCAAACCTCTAGCGGTTATGTTTCAATCATCATGGGGGTGATATGGGGGATGGCTTCAAAAAATTGAATTCAGTGTACTTTGAGTATTGTCCCTTCTAAGGATGGAGCATTGCGGCCGTTTTGGGACATCTTGAACTTTGGTTGGGGAGATCCTCCGAATGAATGAGCCCGAAGTTGCCCGTGTGGTACTCCAAGCCGTTGAAGATGGTTCTGTCGAGGATGATGATAATGATGCTATGGTGGTGATGCCAATGGCGTGCCCCAGATGATCCGTATGGAAACTTTGCTGGAAAATCCGATGGATCAGCTTCAGTGGCAACCACTCAGCCTGAGCAAACACCAGATGATATGCCCCCGAGTCCAATCCATCCCCGCCGTTTGCCACTTGGAGATACCGTTGGGGATGGGTGGGGTGTTCTGTTGTCAAAGAATTCTATCGTTTAAAAAGGAGCCCTGTAGGGAGCGAACCTTTTGAAACCAATCACGCAAATGATTTTATGGATAACGGGCATCTCTCCTGCTGGGATGATGGTCTATTTCCGGAGTCTCCAAATACAATAATGGCAATGATTGCTATTTCCGGAGCCGCCCCAGTCAGCAGATCCTGTCTCTGACAAGCCGAGCTTAGCGCCGCACTCTCTATTTACAACTGGACTTTGCATTCCTTTTTGACAATCATTGCCACGATTTGGACACATCACTTGCAACTTCCCACACCAGGCTTGGCGTGTCGGTGTTCCGTCAGC
>VSDK01029651.1:741941-755069 GCA_009767595.1 Symbiodinium kawagutii | reverse complement strand
AACCACCAGCAGGAGGCGAGTGCGAGCTGAGTAGCTCCGCTGGACAAGCGGTCGATGATGAGAGATTAATCGCAGAGTGGTGGCCGTTCAGATGATATCAATTAGATCAGTTGTTATGATATCAGATGATCATCAGTCAGAACTAGATGATATCAATTCACTAATGAGATTCTTAGAATGATGGCCACCAGTTTTAGATGAGAGGTTAGATTGGAGATGGCAATGAATGGGATGGTGATACTTGGAATTAAGAAATGGATGATATCAATTAGATTTGGTGGTAAATCACCATTTTCAAGGCTGAGACTAGCAGCTACTCGCACCATGAAACAGAATCATAGTGATAATGATAATCTGTCAGGGCAAAGTAAGGGAACCCGATTCTTTCTGATATTGTTTCGTAGCCAACCATGACAATGGAGATTTTTACCAGCAGTGCTAGAGATGCAATGCCAAAATCAACTGGTGAATAGTGTCATGAGTATTGACCATCAACAAATCGTTTTGACCAGCTGGTTATAGTGCAAATATTGGTTAGTAGGGCATGGTTTACGACTGCTCTTCCTTGTTGTTGGCACTGGAAACGGGTCATCCAAGTGGCTCATCGATGATACCAGCTGGTCAATAGGAATCATGGGTATCACTTCATGGTTCGTCCAAAAGCAGGCAAGACAGTAGAGACCATGAATCAAGAACTGAGGCTTGAAAGTACATGAACCAGCCATGTTCAGGGCGCGGCTGCGGTTCAGGTCATTACCACCCTGCCGATACCGGAGTCATCCGAGAAGGCCTCGGAGTTTCAAGTGGGGTTCCTCAAGATGTGTTGAGGACGCCAAAAGGAAACTGCATGAATCATCGAGCAGAGCTTTTGTGCAATAGAAGATTTATACAGTTTTAGTAAAGAAGAATGCAACTCAACCGTTTTAAGTGTTTGAAACCATGGGACAACCTGTGATTTCAGCAGGGATGATACTGAGAATGGTAGTACATGATGAAGCAAAACAACCCACGCAACATGCCAAAGCACCGTGTGGAGAACTAGAGGGAAATGAGTGCCACCGAAGACCCGACCGCCCCCAGGTCTTGGTACTTCCCTTCTGTCAGGTGAGGTGCTCAGCCGGATATGGTGGCCCCACCAAGGGAAAGACCAGCGCTGCAGGGATTGCTTCCATCAGCATCCAGGTGGATGCATTTATTCTGAATGTAGGATGTGTATTGAACATTTGTGCAGATAGCATGTGTGTGAGTAACCAGTCAGAGTTGGATGCTACACAGAGAGTTGATTCGCGGAAGTACGTATAGCATGACCGTGCATGAGTATAGCAGCCAGGACTACAGCAGCGTCGGGTGATGGTTGGAGTTCTGTAGAATCATCCGTTTGCTTCCATTGCTGCTGCCATAGCTGTGGATACAACCAGCATCTACTTGCGGTTCTGTTACTTGCCTTTTTGTTGGTTGTCATTCCTCATGCTGAAGCATTAGTCACCACGATTCACCAACCATCATCAGCTATCATCAACTATTATAAACCATCATTGACCATCATTAACAACCATTATCCAATCAACCAAAACCATCACCAATCATCAGTCATCATCATCAGCCATTCAAAACCATCATCCACCACGATCCACCTCCATCCACCACCATCCACCATCAACCAACCGGTTCCCTGGTCATTTTCCCCGTTCTTCGCTTTGCAGTGCCAGGATTTTGCCCATGAACTCGTGGAAGCTGCCAGCGTAGGCGGGGCACAGGGGGTCTAACCACCGACCAGTTGTGGTTTCCGTGTCATCTATCACGGTGAATCAAAGTTATTTAATGACATGGAAAACATGGAAACCACATTTTGGTTTCGTTTATGATGGATATTATGATACCACTGCAGTTTTATCAGTTGTTATTTATTTGATGACATGGATAATACGTGATGATGCCAAACTGACGAGTTACCATTGATGCATTAATTCATGCTTAATACCAGTTGTTTAATCATAGCCACTCAAACTGATATGAATTACTTGTTCAAAAGCATCAACAACCCATTGTTTACAGGGTCATGGATGATAGCTAGATATTGACTAGTCCAGTTGACAGTGCTTGACAATGATCTGTATATTATCGTCAACATTGCTTCTTTATTGAGATCCGTTATCGCATCAATGGTTGCGGTAACGTATCAAGACCCACTTGCATCACTTAGCTGGTAGATTCATGGTATTTGTACTACTGATATGGTGGTGACCATGTGGATCATATGGAGATTGATGCTTTTGACAACTAGTAACCATATTATGGTTTGTTAAACGAAGGCTGTACGCAGTCATTTGATTGAACACTCCCTCTTGATGTTGGTATCGTATCAGCCACTGACGATGGCTCATAAAGATGAATGTTCCATGGAATTAAGAATGTTTAAACCCTTCCGCAGCTGTTGGGTGTCAACATTATAAAGGCTTGTTTAGTGGGCAACCCTTGCGATTTTTGACGTTGATCACCATGGTAAAACAAGAACTGTTACAACAGGTAATCATTAACGTTTTTACCTGGTGGACCCTAGAAACCGAAAACGTTAAAAAAAACCAACATGTTACACCTAGAAACCAACATGGACCCTACCAAAAGGGCTGTCTCAACCGGAAACTGGTCATCCAACCTCTGGCAGCACCATGGATCAGCCGATGGCTGACAGGTCACATCGGATCCTTGCGTTACATCCTGGAGAAGCCACAGCAGCCAGATGGCAAGGGCGCCCTGCACGCGGCGGCGCGCTATGGGCATGCGGAGGCGCCAGGGCGAGAGGTGACTCCTGGGGCTCTGGCAGCTGGTAGAGATCTTCCCCGGACCTCCATTGGACACTGCTTGGTGTTTTTTAAACATTTTGTTTCTCCGATATGTTGTTAATAATGTTTAAAATGTTTATTTATGTTGTTGGTGGTTTATAACCAACCTCTCCTATATGTAAGAATGGTTGGTTGGTTTATAATGTTTTTGAGAGGGGCTGAAACCACCACCTAGATCCAGATAAGCATGTGAACGAAGGATTGGTTTGTACCCAAGGGAGGTGCTGGTCGAATCACGTGTCCAAATACAAGTGGGTTGGTCCAAGACATTCGATTCCATGGCTATGGGTGATTTCTTCCTGTATTTTACTCAGAACAGTTGATTGTTGTCGGGTCGACTTGCTGATTTGATTTGTCTAGAGCTCTGGATGCTCACGGGGTCAATTGATGATCCAATGAGTCGAAATTAGTATGTGCAAACCGGCATGAGCAAGGCCTTTCATGATACTATTCAACTAATTATACTATATTCTATATCTATTGAAAAATTGAGCAGTTATGGCTGAATATACAGTCATTGTTAAGAAGTAAATGCAGGTACATGCATGCATATGTGTACGCCTGCGTGCCCTTTAGCTATGCTGGCTCAACCATGTATGTGCAAACATAATTGTGCACACACGCAACATTGAAACATATCAACATGTTTCCTTGTATATGTACTATACCCGCATTTAGATGGTCACACGCACACACCTATACATGAATGTTATATACCTCTAGGCAACAATCGACTATATACAACTATATAGCAACCATAACTATAACTACGTTGATCATACTAGAACTATATGTATTGAATATATGTATATGCATGCTTAGTTGTCTGTATTAACCTATACACAGATTAAAACACAGATTTATCTATTTATACACTCATTTGGTGGTCCGAAGCATCCAGAAGAAACCATTGATAGTAATAAACCAGCCAGAACTTTGGGGGTTATGACTTGAGAAACCACCACTTGTTGTAAATGATATCCATACGTAATACTACACGAGTTCCTTCACTGAATCGACGTCGCTGACCGACTGAGGCGGTTCAACTGCTCCTGCAAGCGCGCGCCTGGCAAGACCAGCCCGGCAGATACGACGCCACGCCGCTGTTGGAAGCAGCGGAACATGGGACCTTGCAGGTTGGGCTGGGGATGCGCCAAATGGACGAATGGTTCGTGGATGTTCCTTAATGGTTAACTAGTGATGGTTCATAATGGTTGGTGATAGTGCGTTGGTGATATTTGATGATAATTGATTGTGGTTGGTGATGTTTGATAGTAGTTGATTGTGGTTGATGAGGTTGAATGTACGGATAGTGAGTTGGTGATCGTAGATGGTACTTGATGGTGGTTGGTGACAATTGCTGATAGCTGAGAATGGTTGGTGATCGTGCATGATAGTTGATAAGGGTTACATAATCATGGTCAATGAGGTTTATTTGATGTGGTCAAGTGACAATTGATGATATTTCCTGACCGTTGAGGATGTTGATGTATGGAAGCTTGATTACTAGTTAGGGGACGGTGATTGATGGGTATTGGTGATGATTGGTAGTCACTATGCCGCAACAAATCAGGATTCTATTTACTTGGTCCCTTCCCCCTTTCTAGCTGTCCTGGGCCATCCTGGGCCATCCGCGATCTCATTGCCATACTGGCTATGCAGCTTGCGACCCTTGGAGGTTTTCATCCAGGGATGTCTTTGGCGTCAAGCCTTAGGACATTGATAGGCAGAAGGTGCAATTGGCAGCAGTCCCGACGTTCAGAATTCACAGTCTGCAATATTTCCAACAGAGCATCTGTTCGCAGCTGCCAACTTGCATCTGGGAACCATCCCTTCAGGGTTCTCAGTAGTGTATGAATGCAACAGACTGGCTCATCGCTTCATTAATGTAGGCATTGGTGAATGTTACCGATGGTCATTAGCCTCCTCACTAGCTGGGGGTGCTCCTCGGTGAAGATTAGAATTGACTGTAACTGTTCTTTTGAAATTGAGGAATCGATGACCGAAACAGCAGGTTGGCAAGTATTGACCACGGTTCATATACCCAATCCTGGGTGGTTGGTGTAATCCAAGCTTTGCTTATTCCTTTTTTTTCTGGACCCCCATGATTAATTGATGGGTTTCCCCCAAACAACAGCAGTTTTGGGATGATTGGACCATAGCCCTCCTATTGACTAGATCAATGTCTCTGGAAGCCTTGTGTGTATCTACATACAATTACGTGATGTACGCATGATTGATGGTGAATCATGGGCGTCCCTCGCAGGTTGCTCGTGTCTTGGTGGAGGCCCAAAGCGATCTGAACCAGTTGCTCGGCATTGCTTGGTGCCGCACATGGTACAACCATCGCCAGCCACCACCAATCACCTTGGTATAGGAATACCTAACCACCAGCATCATGGTAACCAGCCAGCCATCACCAATCATCCTTCACCGCCCATCACCATCATCATGAATGGTCGTTAGCCAGTGCCAACTACCGTCAGTCACCATCATTATCCATCATGAGACACACTTCACAAGTATTCAGCGTCAGTCACCACCATTCGCCATGATTATCCACTTACCACCACCAGCCAGGCCATCATGAACCATCATCAATCCATATCAATCCCCATAATCCACCAGCTTAACCAAACTCATCACCAGCTGAACCAACCTGCCGAACTCATCCACCAGCACTTGTTCTGACCAAACTCATCCACCAGCTAAACCTCAAACGGATCAGTTCGGGGATTTCCACCTGCCCAAACTCATTGATCCACCAGCTTTACCATACTCAACCAGCTTTCAAACCAACCAAACTCACCCATCCCCAACTCACCAACCAAACCCACCAAACTCACCAGCTGAACCAACCAGCTCAACCAGCTGCTCAACTCATCCACCAGCTTAACCAGCTGCTTAACCTGTCAACCAGCTGCTCAGTTCCTCCAAATTCACCAATCTCATCACCAACAAACCAACCAAAGCAACCAAATTCACGAACCAACCAACCATTATCCACCAACCAGCTGGTTTAAACCAACCAAACTCACCCATCCACCAAGCCCAAACTCACCAGCCACGCGGCCGCCAGGATGGGCTTGGGCTGCACCACGCCGTTGCTCGCCGCCTGCGAGCGCGGCCACGTGGCCATGGCGCGGCTCCTGGTGGAGCACGGGGCCGATAAGGCGCCCCGCGTGGGGACCATGGGAAGGAAGCAACGTGGTGGAGCTAGGTATGGTGAACCGCTGGTTATGATGGTTATATGATAGCTTGACTGATAGCTTGATATAATTTGATATAAGAGTTAACTGTATGGTCATGATGGCTAGTTATGATAGTTATGATTGTCAAGAACGGTTAATAATGATGTTCTTTATTTGTTTTTTCAAGTTTATTCAAACAACTGTGTTTTTTTACTAGTGCTACTCGACTTAAAAACGGTTGTTTATCAATGTTAAGCTAGCTATGATGATTCATGATGGCTAATAAGGTAAGTACGTCAGGTTAATCGAATAAGCAGCACCAATCATTTGGGTTCCAATGTCGGTCAATGGAACAACTTGTTGACAATGGATTATTTATCAATGGAACAACCTTTTCATCAAATTACAGGAAACAGGAAACATCAATTGTTTTACGCGGGTGTGTATTAATGTGAAATCAACAGACAAGTTCAAGATTTATTCTAAGCGGGTGTATATAAATGTGAAATCAACAGACAAGTTGAAGTAGCAAAATGATCATTCATCAGGAAGGTTGTATTGCTCTCTGATGAGTGTATATTAAATGTTGATGTACCATGTAAAATTGGGACAGTTCCAAAGATACATCAACATTGATGGTTCACGCGGCCAATAGTCTGCTGCGCTCGATTCCAATAAATATTTAGGTACTCTAAAACAGCAGCGATTTCCCTTCTACGATTCTTGACCACGTTGCACGTTGCCGATTCCCAACACTTTTGCATGTCATCAATGTAGCACACCACCTGTTTTTTTTGCAATGCAGCAAGATATGTTGTCCATCATGGATTCCCCCGGACCCAGCCAACGATAATTTGGTGGTTTCTCAAAATAAATGGGGGCAGCCCGCAGTCATCCAGTCTATGAATCATTTACTGTATAGTAACAACAATAAACCAATCATCTTTTGAAGGTTCCCTATGGCTTAAGAAACCACCATTTTTGTGCCAACAATCTCAGCGTTTGGGCCAACAGATCCGCCGAAACGCAGCGCTACGGCCACAGGAGTGCGCAGATGCGCGCGGCGTCACGCCCTTGTTGGCGGCTGCAGGATTCTGTGGCTCGCTACCCTTGGTGCAGCTGCTGCTGGATGCCAAGGCGCGAAGCTGCGAGTCCAGCGGGGCGTTGAAGCCATGGTGCTGTAGGGAGAACTTTCTTGGGATCTCGTCATGTGAGTGTTTCTTGATATTTCAAGATCTTTCAATAAACAGTTCAATGACATTCCTGTCATGTGATCGAAAGATTTTGAAATTGGGGACCCTATACCTTAAATCATCAATTCTGGTCAGCATCAGTTCTGGACGTATCCAAGCGATCTAACGTTCGGGGACACTGATCAGCAGGAGAAACAGCCCAAAGGTTTTATCTCCTTCGGTCCCTCTTGGATTTTGCCCTGCTTCGACAAAGCGCATCCTCAACATTTCCTTTACAAGACTCTGAAGATCAACCACCAGCCTAGCAGGCTGAGAACCGTTATTATACTGTTGTAGGGTAATAAAAAGGTGAAGGAACCATGATTTCAGCGTCCTGCCATGTGAAGAATGATCCTGAACTTTTGGAGCGTCAATCCCATGACCAGGTCGAGCCTCTCGGGGTCCATGAGGCACCCAATCCTCACTCTCGCATCCTTTGACTCCAGGTTGTCTCCAGTCAAACTATGTCAAACGATATTCTATACCTGTGCATGGATCATCTAAATCTGAATTCAAAGTCGAGCAGCCGCTCACAGGCTGATGGGTTAGTGGCGCTCTGCCGGTTGGAAAGGCCCTGCCAAGACCCAACAGGGCACCAGGAAGACCGCATCAGCTGTAGTCACTTTCCCCCGTGATGCACCAACCAGGGCAATCGAAGGCCATCATAGAGGGGTTGCCCCATCGGCGTCCAGTGTCTTACTGCAGGCCAGTTGTCATGTGCTGGACACCGATGGCAAGACACCTTTACGACTGGCAGCAGGTGGTGTGCGTGCGAGGGGGTGAACCATGGCCATGGGACCGGATGCGGAATGATTAGGAGGTCCAAGGGTGCTTGTAAACAATGCTTAACCAACGGATGTGTACAATCAAAATAACCAATTCTACACTGATGGTAGCTAAATAAATGGTAATCAATTGAGCATGGGAATATGGGAGATCCACCTGAACCAACCGCCATTCTGATGACCAGCTATTGACCATTCTGTTTTTTTCGCATCTCCCATGGATGGTGGACAACCAGCAAGGACCCAAGTGGCGATGTGAAGTTCATTATGGTGTACCTCTGATTCTTGTGGGGTTCCCTATCAGACAGCTCCCCCCCCCCCCAGCCACAAAGCAGTAGCCTCCAAATGTTGGCTTGCCGTTGGTGAAGATAGCAAGAGTAACTACGAGAGTAACTAGTGTAGACATGAAGACCAGCTCTCTTGGCTGGGTCATTAAGCACTAAATCTAACAAGTTGGTAGCGATTCTAGTTTGATTCCCCTATTCTCGACCAGCCTCTTGACCATTAAACATGTCTCAACCATTGTCAAAGGTCATCAACCTCCACTAACCATCAAATCAAAACAAACATCAACAAAAACACAACGAACCATTCCAAATCACCAGCTCGACCATTCACCATCAACCAGCCATCCATCAGTTGCCACCCTCACGCAAGGTCTTCCAGTTGCTTCACCAAACCCACCTGCCATGGTTGACCCACCACCTGCTCTACCTGCCCCACCTGCCCCAGCTTCCCCCAGGCATGGGTCACCTGGACGTGGTCCGTTGCCTGCTGGCCGCTGGCAGCAGCACCGACGCACGCGATGCCCTGGGCGCCACGCCGCTGTGGGCTGCGGCGCGCAACGGCCGCATGGCGGTGGCGCAGCTGCTGCTGCAGCACCGGGCGGACGTGGACCCTGGGGCGCCCGGTGGATGACCCCAACCCCTGGGGTTCAACCAGGGCTTGTGAGATAGCTGTGGTCCAACTCTTTGGACCATTGGCAGGGGCAACCACTGGAGATGGATGTTGATGATCAGATTAGTGGTGGTGATGGTTTTGCCAGTGGATAATGATGAACATTGATGAAGAATCGCAGGTGTCACAGTGGGCGTATAACTTAATGGTTTAACGGTGGAGCTGTCGGGGATGACGACCATCCACCGACAAACTTGTGAGATGCCAGGTGTTGTTTCTGTCTTATTGTTGTAACATTAGAGCATTTTGGAGCTGTTTTTTACTCAATTTGTTGGATTGGTGAAATGAAAGTTGCACTATGGAACTGCAAATGACAACGTGGTAGTTGCTCACTGCTGTCCATTCACCAGCGTGAATGGAGATTTCGTGGAAGTGGTAGCCATGCAATTGTAATTGACCCTCAGCAACTAGCAGCTGAAACCTCGATTTTGTCGGTTTGTCTCAGCATCATGCTCCACAATGCTTTCTTCAGGAGCTGTTAGTGTTTTGTAGCCTGTTCATCCCACACCCTGTCTTGAGATTCACACATTTAATCAGCACAGCTGCCATGTCGCTTGCAAAAATCACCAACTCCTAAAATTGGAGGATTCCCATTGGTTAAAGAACCGATTCGGCCCCAGTTCGAAGCGATCATACTTCAATGCGGGGGTTTTCTATCAACTACCGGGGTGCCCCTGTTTCCCGTGGTTATCCAAGTGAGACTTACGCAGAGATTCTTGTGAAGGGCACCCATGATGGCTGTGCACACCCCCAAATCGCTCCAGGACGCCAAAGACATCGATGGCGAGACGCCCTTGCTCCTTGCAGCAGGTTTCTTTTTCTATCTCGGGCATAGATCCATTGAGACGCAAGTCTTTCGACCATTTCTTTTTTCGGGATGCTGAGTTTTTTTTTTGCGGGTGAAAGCGAGTGGTAGACCCATGCACTGCTGAGAATTGAATGATCCTGAGCTTGTCGCACTTGTGCTTGGGCGGGGACTTCCAAGCACCGAACATGAGGGGGGCAACACGCTTACCTATCAATCGCACATGGTGTGGGGGTAATTATCCAATTTTTTCCCAGTCCCAAATATGTTCCATCACAGATCAGTGTGACAAGATATATATTTTTGGGTGCGGTGCTGCAAATGATGGATAGCCAGCGGCATTCTGAGGCTGACTGCTGCGGAGACAGGCCACTTGCAGGTGGTGAAAACCTTGTTGGAAGCCAGGGCAAACAAGGACCGGCGCAGACATCAACCATCAAGATCTCATTTGGGTAACGAGTGAACCCATCAAAGACTGGTTTCGAATGGTTGTTGTGAAGTCTGATAGATCTGATAGGAAATGTATCATCAGCAGTTGAACAGTTGCCCTCGCGGTGGCTTTTGTTGAGATAGCTTGTCCCCTGACACTTGGTTGATCAATGGCGGTGCAAAGCGCGCTTGTTTGCTGACGATAGGGGTGATCGAACCTGCTGGAGCATGCAGCATGCTGGAGCTATGAAACGCTGGAGGGTCTTGGGAATGAAGCCTTGAAATGCTGGATGTACAAGACACCGAAGCAACCCAGCAGAACATTGACTCCAGTAGACAGTGAATTTAGGGGCAACCCAACGCAAAGCAGGCCATGGGCCACCACATGAAACGTTCATGGACCACAATCCCTGATATGGAAGCGATTACCTCATCCATCAACAACAAATGATAGTAATCTATCCACCAATCAGTTTGACACACACCTACGCACTTAACAAGTAGAATCCTCCATTATGAAGTATCTTTGGGCATGGTCACGAACAACTGTGATTTCCCCATCACTAACCATCCTCAAACATGGTTCTTCATCATCTCCATTGCACCAACCCTGGCAGGAAGCAGCAGATTTGGAAGGCCGTAGTCCCTTGCGTGCAGCAGCAGAACGTGGGCGCACACTTGTGGTGGAATGCTTGCTGGAAGCTCGTGCCTTTGATACCTTTGGACCTGGGTGCACAGTGGTTCATTCATGGTGACTGTGGATACTCTCTTAGGGAAAATCGCAATTCTTCGTCAGTTATGGGATATCAATTTTTGGTCAACGAATGGATTTAGTGGGGTTAACATCGGGATAATTTGTATCCAACACCAATAGGAAGCATCAGGATCCGTGCATGATGGCGCCCATTACTTGCAGAAGCAGCTGCAAGCACTCAGTGCATCTCGAAGTCGTGGTTCACTGCAACTTAGCCAAAGAAACGGTGGCGAAGCTGTACCATTGGCCAGAGCAATACGAATAAAGGGTGCTTGCATGCGTACCATGTTTTCATTGGCCAGAAATGGTGCTGGGAAGCTGTACCATTGTATATTCTTTTCTGAAAAAGGTACTTACACGTTTTCAGTGACTTGCGAATCAGTGCAAATTGATGGAGCTCTGTCACATAAGCTGCTAAGTAGTTTGCAAATTCGGTCACTCTGATCAGTGCAAATTACCTGGTTATTCAAATCAGTAGTTTTGAAGCTTTTCAAAACCAGCGCAGTGCCTGGCTTCGAATTTGGACACCAGTTGGTGAACGAGGCAGTTGCTGCATCGGCTCGTTTCTGAAATCGTACCCTACCTTTCAAAATTGTTTAAAATGGTCGAAATATAGTTTATATAGACACATATATGGGGTTTCTCAAAATAGAGAACCCGAAAAAATGGTTGGTTTATTACTAAAAATGGTTCATGACTTGGATGATTTGTGGGGTCCCCTATGACTTGAGCAACGTCCATACGCCTTTGTCGTGTTGTTGTTGGTGGTGGTGGCCTGGTTCGTTTCACCAGGTGCTGCCATGGATTCCGCTTGCAGCTTGGGCCGCACGGCCTTGTACTGCGCCGTGTGGAGCCGCTGGGCGCAGGATCTTCCGTGGGAACCAGCAGGGGGTGGAGAAACCAGCGTCAACAGCAACAAATAGAAACCACATTATAAACCATTGATTGTCATTATTAAGCATTGTCTTCAACCAATTGTAAGTGATGGTGCAGTAATCTATTGTTTAAGAGAAACCAACGGTAGCCAGTAGGGGATGGGCCAATACCCACCATCCAAAAGCCATGGGTGGTTCACATCCCAGCGAACCCAATCTGCTCATTTGGAGGATGTTCATCAGGGGCATCAGGGTCTATAATATCATCGACAAGTATCGATCAGTAGCAACCTAAACCACAATGGTTTAATCATGGTCAATCATGGTTAAACCTAGGTGGCTAATTGGTTGTTAAGCCAGTAACAAGTTCAATGTTGAACCACGATTAACCATGATTACAGTAACTATGGATTAGCCGGTAGCAATGAAACCTAAACCAGTAGTATGATTGCAACGGACCGTTCGTTTCAACCGCCATCCCCGGGGTCGTTTGTCGCCTCCGAGGTGGTAATCAGGAGCTGGTTGCTACACTCCTGGCCGCTCGTTGTGATGCCGTCAAAGGAGATAGAGACTCAGCGGCACAGGGGGAGATAAGCTAGGCCTGCTTGCTTGGCTTCTGGGGTATCCATGGCAAACACAGGTTGCTAGGTATTATATGCAGTAGGGCCGATTCTCAAATAAAATAAATCTATAGGTGAATCTTCTACACCAATGGCATTCTATGGCGATATACCAATATTATTGCTCACCAATATTCACCAATGTTTGGTCAACATTAGAAAAGAGATTACAATTGGAGAACCAGTGGTTCATGATGATGGCTAATGAAACTTGTGAATGATGATGATCAATCGTTCGCAGTCTTTTCATTCAAACTGCCCAAGTGTGCTGGAGCCTTCAGTCAACATGGACATATTTTGCTGGATGGTTGAACGGTCCAAGGAGCTTGGTAGAAGCCACGAACTTTGGAGATACATGATGTATGAAATGGATCGACATGTGCGCACACACCCGAAAAAGAGATGTGATAAATCAATGAAACCAAGCCAACCCAAGACATTATCTGAACCACATATATGACATACATTTCCAAAATCTACCTACATACCGGGTAGTTCAGAAAAAACAGCCATCCGAGATGAACCACCGCTAAGACAATGGCAACCCCTTGCACCCCGATGTCAATGTTGACGGTAAGGCTGCCCGCAGCAAGAGCAGAAATGGCTGTTTTTTTTGAACGCCGCCAGCGACCCAAAA
>VSDK01029651.1:719993-738268 GCA_009767595.1 Symbiodinium kawagutii | reverse complement strand
TCATCATCCTCATCATCCTCATCATCCTCCTCCTCATCATCATCCTCATCATCATCATCATCATCATCCTCATCATCATCATCATCATCATCATCCTCGTCATCCTCATCATCCTCCTCCTCCTCATCATCATCATCATCCTCCTCATCATCATCATCATCATCATCATCATCCGCATCATCATCATCATCATCATCATCATCATCTTCATCATCATCATCATCCTCATCATCATCATCATCATCCTCATCATCATCATCATCATCATCCTCATCATCATCCTCATCATCATCATGATCATCCTCATCATCATCATCCTCATCATCACCATCATCATCATCATCATCATCACCATCATCATCATCATCATCCTCATCATCATCCTCATCATCATCATGATCATCCTCATCATCATCATCCTCATCCTCATCCTCCTCCTCCTCATCATCATCATCACCATCATCATCATCATCATCATCATCATCATCCTCATCATCATCCTCATTATCCTCATCATCCTCATCATCCTCATCATCCTCATCATCCTCATCATCCTCATCATCATCATCATCTTCATCATCATCATCATCCTCATCATCATCATCCTCATCATCATTATCCTCATCATCATCCTCATCATCATCATGATCATCCTCATCATCATCATCATCCTCCTCATCATCATCCTCATCATCATCATCATCATCATCATCATCATCTTGATCACTTGTTACCCCTAGTGTTTTTTTTTTTATTGGTTCACTAGTTACTACGGGCTCATCATCAACCTGCCATCATCCGCCCCCAGGCGACTCGGTGTCGCCCCTGCACCTCTGCGCCTGGGCCCCGCCGTGCTCCTGCCGCTGCTGGCGCCGCACTTCGGAACCACGGAGCGCCTCGAGCTGCGCGACGCGGAGGGCGCCACGGCGCTGTGGCGAGCGGCGCAGAAGGGGCAACTGGAAATGGCAACTCGAGCAGCAGAGCTGGGTGGTATGTAATAACCAAGATATGAATGGCAAGCCAACAGTAGTATAAAATGGTTATGCCCTAAAATTGGTGGTTAATGGTGGATTATATGGTGAATGGTTGATTATAATAATGCTGATTAACCAATAATGAGGATTATAGTAGGGATCAAGCACTGGTGAATGTACGGATTCATAGGGATAGCCAACACTAATGGTGAATGATAGGAGCAGCAGAGCTGGGTAGTTGGTTGAAATGTTGGTTTATAAGTAGTTGTTAGCCAACCCTTAACCACCAGAAACCACCATCATTAGCCATCATTGACTTCGCTTATCAGAGTTTGGCCAACCACCTTTATCCATTACAAACCACCATCATTAGCCACCATTGGCCACCGTTGACCACCAGTGACCGCCATTGATCACCATGACCATCATCAATCACCTTTCACCATCATTTGTTAGCCACTTTGTTGTTTATTTTTGTCATGTTGGCGCTGACTTCCAAGTCGTCAGGTACAAGACTTGGCCATGGCACGAGCAGATGTTTCGGCCACGGACAAAGGCCGGGGAGCAAAGACATCGGTTGAGAAGCTGATCATGTAGCTGAGGCGACCAACAGATGAATTATCATAAGTTAGTTAGGTTGCTTCTAATTGATGATGTATCACACATCATCGGTGGGAGACCCAATCAGACGCCACAATGCGATTGTCACTAGTTGATGGCTTATCCTGCTATTCCGCAGTGGTGCAAACGGAATGACTCGACTCCTGATAATCATTAGTTTTGCAGGCTATAACCCTACCGGTTCACGAAGAAATCAATGACTTATCTAGTGAACCAATAGGTTTCTAACCTACATAGCACTTGCGTGAAGCGATTCAAGTCGCGCGGACCATTGTGTCAAGTGATTTCATTAAATTTCAAAGCAGAGAGCCGGTTGGCCAAATCTGCTTTCATGCGCCTTGTGCAGCTTGGTTTCACTGACGATAATTCCGTCTGGAATGGTTCACTTGACTAAGCGCTGTCGATTTCAAACCAGAAAGGATGACGTTTGAAAAGTGTGACAGATTGGTTGACTGCAATATAGGCAGGGATTTTTGACCAGGCAGCTTGAACAACTGTGACAGGCTCTACAAGAGTTGCTGCGCAGAGGATGCTTTTCGTGCCCATGACACGTTGAACCAATGTTGCTTAACCAACCAACCGCCAAAGCAACCAACGAACCAATATCACCGGATATACGAAGTAGAAGTGGTTTCCTAACCGTGGTCTGATTGAACTAAGGATGGTCCCTGACCATCATGCGCCTTGCTTCAGGCAACCAAACGCCATTGGAGATTGCTATCGCCAAGTGCCACCATCAGGTGCAGTGGCTGCCACGCACGTGTGGGAAGTCTTGTTGATTCAGATCCAAATTCACGCAGGTATGTGGCTATTTCTTAGGATTTGGAACCCCCAAAATAGATGGATTCTTGTTTATTACTAGAAACGAATAACATTGGATGATTTGGGGGGACCCTCTCATTAGAAGAAACCACCATGTAAACTGAAATAAACCTGCTAGTATACTTGTTCCGGTCCATATCCAATTAGCCGCGTGCAAATCTGGTAAACTACATTCGCTGCTTTTATAATCCAATCAATTGCGGAGAACTGTACTCAATCACAGTCAGTGTACACTAATATCGATTGGCCAAACCGAGGGACCAGTATCACTTTGTAGTTGAGATTTCGCCGACAATTAGCAGCCATGAGCTGCTAGCTTTCAACAACCCAGCAGTCATGGAGTTCAGATCAGCTGTCACATGCTTTGATGGCGCGCTAGGCCGTAGATCCCATGTATGTATTCTGTCCAAGTATGCGCATAAACACAACACCGATGACAGTGATGACAGTCACAAAATATATCCATATTTAAACAGATGTAGACTACTGACATCATATATCTATATACACACACACACACTTGCTAGTTGTATCATTATCAGCTTCACCATGTCAGCACCACCATCACGCACTGTGCTCGCTGCCAAGCAACCTTGGTAGGTGGTTCATTTCCTCACAAAGAAGCGCCGGACACATTGAGTCCTTGTGATGGCCAACAGGAGCAATAGAATGATCATTAGGATGATGGTTTACTTGATGGTCGATCTTAGTTGATCATTATCAGTTCTTTAGGACGCTTCAGCTCAGTCATTACAAATGCCAACCATTGAGCGAATGACGGATGACCAGGATGAACCAAGGTGCCTGGAGGTCTTTGTAGGTCCGGCTTTACCATTTGTGAAGCAGCACTCATTTGTGGTTGCATCAAGGTTTTGATTTCTATCCAACCAGATGCTCTATATCGAATATGACTTGTTGTCACAAGTTTGTTGTTCTATGCTTTAGGGCTGATCTTCGATTATGTGTGTTTTTTTCCCTTAAGACTTGGATCCCACCGTAACCATGTCGGGTTAGAGTCGGGAAATCAACTTCAACTATGGATGTTACACCCGATTGTACGGGTTCAAGATTGAACTGGACAAAGCATATTTCCTTCAGGGATTGTAGCGCCACCCTTGTCAACAGACCCATGTGTTGGCAAGATCAATTGCGCTCAGTATGCTGTGCACACTATAGTCCACGAAGGTATGTCCCCCGAAATGGCTAGTCTTCCCCAATGCCCATTCTTCCGGTTGCAACCATTCATTTGTCAGAAATGATAAGGGAGGGACATGCCCAGGCATCCTTGTTGTTGCAATGGAACTCATTTCCTTGTATGCTGTTTATTGCAAGATTTTTGATTAGCAACTGTTTAGGCCGGACTTATTTGGGGCGCCGAATGCGGGTACCATCAGAGCCAGTGCTGCTTTCTAGGAATCATATCCAGTTCCCTTTACAGACATGCTCAATGCAGCGACTGTGTTTGTTGGTTTGCTAACGGATCTTTCAAAGCTATCAATCTTATTCCAATCGAGTGTGGTGAGAATCTTTTGTCCTTTGGCTAAAAGGATTGACTGCCCGTACCGTTCCACATGATCCTCCACGTGTCAGTACAATTCAGTATATAACTAATTAATCATTTTAAACTGTCATTAAGCATGGCTGTAAGCCACGAGAAATACCTGACACGGCAAAAACCTGAGCTCCTGTTATGCCCTGGGTGTCTTCTGAACGACACTTTGAGCTTCCTGTCAGCTGATCCGATTTTCCAGAGCTGTTTGCTTCCCCGTGTTCACCAACGGGCATGGATCCTAAAGACATGGATCCAAAGCATGCCTGAAGATATGATCGTTGGGAAAACCACCAATGTAGTTCTCCACCGTTTGATCATCCGAGCCCAGCTTGGACATGATTCCGTCCTGGAGCCGTGCGACTTCGGAAGGGAAACATGTGCAAGACGTATCTCTTCCAATATGGAGGTGGGTCAGTAGCAACTATACCAAAACTGGATGAAATTGGTTGGTAGTTCGGCAAAGGTACCTCTTACCCTTCGGGTTTTCCCGAGCTCACCAAAGAAGACGTTCGGACAGTAGTGGAGCAGTGGGACCCCAGCTGATCCAAGATGGAACCAGATGCCAACTCACCACCAGGTGCTACACATGTACCTTGGGGTAGCAAATGGTCATGTGCCTATGGGTCATCACCAACAGGTGAGACGGATGCGTTTCAACTAATACCAGCAGCTTTAATATGTGGAAGATCTTTGGATTTATTGAGATTCCACTCCAACTGGGTGGTCAATAGCTCCCACCTGAAAGTCATTACATCTGATGTTGTGTGACCACTGGAAGATCCAACTGAGTCGATGCTTCAAACTCCAGCCGGCATGCTTCTTGCGCAAATATTACATAGGTTTTTGTTCATTTACTTATAAATGTCTTTCACTGCTGCAAAAAGATGCTTGCAAATTTCCAATTCCCAACAAAGCTAATGGCGAAGTGGTCCGGACCCTTGCCCGGATCAGAATTCAGCTGGCGAAAAATGCCAGTGCAGCAAGCTCTGTCCATGGATGTACCCCCAAACCGGCCTCAATGATCAACTCTGGGGCCCGTGGCAGGTGAAAACCAACGCCATTTTGATCGATCATGTAACTGGGATCGTCGTTGAAATGACATCTTGTTACAAGGGATCTGAGCCCCAAGAACCAGTGGGTAGCCCCAACAACCAGGGATGGGAAGCAACCGCTGGGCATGCCATCCATGAACAGCCCGCCTACGCCGCCCAGTCAAAGAACAACTGGAAGAGGCCCAGCCTTACGACTTGGTGCGCTCGAAAAGATGGGCGCCAGCCGCCCATGGACAGCCCAATGACCAGCTTGCAGGGGTGCTCTGACGTTTGTGGAGGGCCGTAAAGCCAGAAGTCGTAGGAGTCGCTGGCGGATGCCGAGATGAAGAAGCCAATGGCTGTTGCTATGCTGTGCGGGATGGTGTTGTTCCTTCATCTTTAAGCACCACTTAACCACAGGGATGATGGATCCATGACCCCCATAGTTGATGGTAGATCCAGCTGAATGTGGGTAAACTTATGGGGGGGTTATTTTATGAGAGCTGGATCTAACATTCGTCATGGTAGTTGTCTAATGATTCACAACCAACTAAGATTAAGCAACAGCTCTATTATGGTCAAAATGCGTTGAGGATGGTTGATATAGTAGTCATTCAATCACTAGTAGTCATGGTAAATTTGGGACAAATTCCTGACCACTGCGGTAAACCAACCATCGTAGGCAACTATCATTGATCATTCAACTATGGTTACTCAGCAATGATGATGATTATAACTGTGGTTACTATGGTCGTTACCTATAGTGGTTAGTGACCACCTCATTAACCGTCATTCATCCTCATTAATCACCTATCAGCCACTGCTCTGGCAACCACCAAGGAGCCACTTTGACCGACAAAAAATCACCGCCAATAACGATCCTCTCGCAACGAATCTCTAACCATAGCATGTCCGGTTCATAAACTATTGCTGACATGTTTCATGAACCATTCATAATCGACCAATTTTAACCAGTGCTAATCTCACTAGCCACTACAAACCACTATCTACCCATCACCAACCACCACCAACCACCACTAACCACTACCAACCATCAGTAGCCACCGTGGCAACCCCCAGGAAGCTCTGCACGCCAGGTGAGGCCCCTCGACCCCCGGGGTCGGTGGTGGATGCCACGCCCTGTAGCGAGTTGATGGTAGGCGCGGCGGGTGTGGTGGGCTTGATCAAGGTCACCAGCTTCGTGATGGTTCAAGGCATAAGGTTGAACATTGAGGTTGAACTTTACTGGTTGAACTTCAATGGTTGAAGTTTAAGGTTGAAGTTTAATGGTTGAACTTCAATGGTTGAAGTTTAAGGTTGAAGTTTAATGGTTGAACTTCAATGGTTGAAGTTTAAGGTTGAAGTTTAATGGTTGAACTTCAATGGTTGAAGTTTGAGGTTGAACATTTGGCGAGCTGGATCAATATTAACCATCCCAAGAAGGGGTAGGTGAACATCCCAACAATTAGACTATATAGTTTGATTGGTCATGGGATGTTCACCAGGTGTACTGTACAGGATTTTGACCCACAGGCATATGGTTGATAATATGGTTGAAGCTATTGTTGAACACCATGATTGGAAAGATGATAGAAATGATTAATGGCTAAATCGTTGGTAATGAAAGTTGATTGGCTGTGGGATAGTGAAGCAACACATGCATGGATAGGTTGGATGGGTTTGCTGGATGTCACTATATAGGTGCTGCTTGGTAATGGGTTGGTTGCTGATGGGTGTCGACTTGGACCTGGCATTCCGGCATTGCTGTTGATCAAGTACCCAAACTCTTCCTGAGGGTGCGGGTGAAGGGCTGAATGTGAATGAACGTGAAATAGAGATATAAGACATGTAGAAAAGATGTAACACAGATGTTTAAAAAGATGTAAGAAAGAGATGAAGTGCTGAATGTTAATGATTTTCAGAACATTATCGAGGCTGTTGCTGCCACATCTTGGGGCTACTTCACAGCGAGCAATGACCAATTCTGAAGGTGAAATCATCTACCTTTGAGGGTGGTGGGGAACATGAATGAGGTAGTGTTTCCAATGGGGCCCTGATTATCCGCTCATACCAGCATGTTGTGTTGGAAAAGATCAATGAGTATTGCTGAAGCTCTTGCCGATAGGCTGATGTACATTCTTTACCTAATCAGACCCAAAAATAGTTGGCAAATGCCGTCCCTAAAGGCTCATAATCGAAGAAATCCACTGAAATCCACTAGCAAAGGCTCATCTCTTTGTTGCTTTAGAAGCTCAAATCACCATTGAGATCTGCCGCGATGCTTTTCGCAACCCACCGCCAGGCGCTGACGGGCGGCCCATGGTCTCGCTGGGAAGTGGGAAACTCAGTGGGGGGCCACTGGGTTCTGCTGGACGCTTCAGCTGGGTTGAGCGAAAACCTGGGAGAAACAGGTCCCTCGTGGTCCCTCTGTTTGCATCTGGTGGTTTCTCAAGATTGGGGGACCCCCCAAATCATCTAAGTCATTAATCACTTATAGTAGCAAACCAACCATTCTTGGGGGCTTCCCTGTTTTGAGAAACCACTATAACATGCCAGGTGATTCTCTGAATGCGAGGAAATGTCTTGCGAAACAACGTCCAACATTGAAGAACTGGTCTCACTCACCAAGTTTTCAGATTCTTTCAACGTGTTTCGTAGCTCCACCAAGCCTGTCCGCGTATCACTGGAACCATTGAGCCAAACCTTGGGACCATCATCAACCAGCCTTGAAGCAAGTCACAGATCCCTGAAAGGTTCGCAGGGCAAAACTCAGGTTCAGTGATGGTTCCAGCTTCGTGCAAGCTTAGGTTCAGTGATGCTGCTGGGTCTTCCCAGCACTTTCACCACACCGCTGCAGAGCCTTCCAGCGAGGTCATGCTGGGCGAGGGGTGGTGGTTGGGTTCACCAGGTTGATGATGAGCAAACAACAAAAATCATGTAGCCGAAGAATGTGTGGAAGTTTGGTTGCTGTTGTTTGTGTTTTTTGATGTTTTTTGATTGGGTTGCGGACAGTTTGTTGGCATCAATTCTGTTCATAGTGCGCAGTGTTCTCCAGGTCCAGTGGTGAAAACCTCGTTGATGCCTGCTTATTGCAGGTATTTCTACTAAGTAGGTATGTTGCTGGGATCGTCCTCCATGTCGCAGCTCGGTGCTCATGATGGCTGGTTGATGACAGCATCAATCGCAGGATGAGTCAGTAACAAGCATGGCCCAGGAGGGTTTGCCAGGGTGTTCCAGGCAAGGTTCGCCAGGGCTGAGATAGGCTTCTGGAAGGGCGATTGGGATGGAGTGGCCACCAGTGTCCACCAGTGTCCACCATGTCCTTCAAAATGAGGGATTTCCCTCAATAACGGTGCTGCTTCCCCAGTGGAGATGATTGCTCCGATGTTTGGGTGCCGTGTCTCTTTGGTTCTCGGGGCCACCATGGAGGGCCAACTTCCCAAGTGCAGCTCGGAGCTCGCTGCAGGTACGGTGCCGGTCCGGATCAGAGCATCGATGAGTTGCTGTTGCCGGGCTATGAGAAGGATCAGGCTCCAGAATGGTTCACATGTTGCCAATGGAGAGAAGTGTTTCCCACGTTTGCTTGGGTATGTATGATTATGTATGCATATTTTTTTTAAAATATTGACAAAGATTCGATGTACAGTAAAGATGTAACGTGCGCATATACATGCATATACTGCATATTTACATGTGTGTTAATGCAAATGAATCCACGTTTATTTGTCTCCCCAGATGTTTGCTTCCATCAACGATGCATCCTCCGATGGTTCACAGCTCCTGGTGATTTTTCACTATCAGCATTTGGGCATATAAGGCGATCAGATCCGGATCACAAGCGTCCAACAGCAATAGCTGGGACAGATTGGCGACTAAGAGCAGCTACAAACAGTTGGACCATAGCTAGAGGTTGGGGACAGCGATGAACCTAACAGCCAATAATGCATGTAAGATGTAGCAAACTTCATTGCTTCACTGTAGCTTCCTTCACTAGGGAGGATCCCCTGGTGGGATCATCATTTGGGGACTCCCCGCTGTTGAAGAAGCCCTAGACCCAGCACGACCTGAGATGATGGCTACGCCCGTTGATGACAGCGGCCGCCAATTTCCAACAGCCAGCCATCACCACGGCTCCACCAGGTCTTTCCCACACTCTCCAGATACGTGCGGCACGCGGGGATCCCCAAGCTTCCGAAAAAGCTTGGGGAGCTTTGAATTGGTAATGTGCAGGTGAGTCTTTGAGTGTTTCTGATGCATTTTTAAAAGTCTGTTTTCACTGTTTCACTCCTCAAAGGTGAGTCAATTCCTAGGCATAACTTTTTGCAACAGCACCTCTGGATCAAGACACACGGCCTTCTGCGCCTGTTGAGAAGGCGTTGTTGTGAATGTTTCAACACACAAGACACAAGGGGAGAATGTCACAAGGCCAAGGCCGCAGAGTGCATCCCACCAGTTGGGTAAGTTGGCTCCGAACTAGTCGTGTTAGTATGATAGGTATAACTAGAGTTAGACAGCTTATAAGCCAACAAATCTTACTGTATGATTGCTATTGTTGTCAATTGTTGGCTTCCCTATCGACCGTAGCACCTGGGGTGTCGGAATTTGTCCACAGCCTCAGGTGGAAATCTCTCCGCTCTTTATGCTGGAACGGGATGTGCTCAGGCAAGGGCTGCTGGCCATTTGGAACTGGGCGTAACGAAGTTGGATGGGTTGCCCTGGAGCGTTTTGTTTTGTTGTCGGTAGCCATTGACAAGTGAAACCAGTTGCAAGTCGTCATCATAGTAGCTACTCGTCATTTAAACAAGTTTTCGTTGAATATTGAGCTCTGGCAATATCTTTCCAAAGAGCAACGATGAATATTCCATGTTGAGTTCTGGCAGGATCAACACATCGCATCTCAAAGAATCGTGACAACCCATTCTCGTGTTGCTGGCCGTCAGTCATGGTGGTGAATTACCAGTACGTTATCTGTATAATAATTAATTCATGCTGACTGTGGCTGACTCTCCTGCAGTCAATAGCTAGCATATAAATAGCTTGAAGAGTTCCTGGCTGCCGTTTCTGGCGACATGCTAGTGAGTTTTCACGGTTGATGCCCATCTTTGAATCGATGCCCATCCCATCATTGATATACTCATCACTGATTGATTTACCGATGTACCCATGTCCGATTGATCATTGTGATTCATCATTGATTGATATATTCATCTCATCATCTATTAATAAGATAATACGCCGTCCCTGATTGATTGATCATTGCGATTGATCATTAATAAACCATCTCTGATTGATCCCCACGACACTACGCTGGTGCGAAACACTAGGCGCGTGGTGGCTGGCATCAATCCTATGCAGGCGCTGCCGGTGCCGTGCCAGTGGCTGGCGGGTTGGTTGTTGGCATCGGGGCTGGTGCTATCGTGGTGACGATACGGGCAACGACCATTGAAGATGATGGATGATATCTGATGATAGTTGATGATATAGGAGATAAGGAGCGAAATGAACTGGAATGAAGTGGTTGTTGAAGCTTTTGAGGCCTGGTTTACTGGCAATTTGATGGCTTTCCGACTGAAAGCGAGCATAAGTTGGGATGTCTGCAGGGTACAACCATTGGCAGCTCCAATTTGAACCTCCGGGGTTGGGTGTTAGCGGTATCACAATGATGCTAGCGCCACCAGAACCCCTTCAGATTTTTCTGGGGCTCATCTTTTGGGAGGCCCCGGAAATGCCTACGGAGTGGCGCCTTTCAGTTACAATGTGGCAGGTATGTGAATTACATACTGAATCATACCGATGTCTAGGGTGATCTTGGTATCTAGGCGTAGTGGATCCTTATTCCCAGCTTCCCAATGGCGCTCCCCCGGTAGGCATGGGTCGGAGGACCAGAGGAGCAGTGAGGGCACGCGGTGCGATGGGCTGCGTTGTGATGGGCTGCGAGGACCAAGCCATTGAGCGTTTCTCAAGCCATGGCTCACCCTGAAGTTGACATGGTTTGTGTATTAGTGGTTAAGCATGGTTAACAATGATAGATAAGGGGATAATAGGCAATCATAGGGGATATACCAACTGTGATGGTTGGCTTATTAGTGGTAACCATGGTTTATCATAGGGGGATTGTAAGCAATAATCATGGATGCCAATTAGAATGGTTGGTTTACGACTATAAATGGTCAATCTTGGATGATTTGTGCGTCCCTTATTTGAGACACCACCATTAGGTCGAGTCCGGTGGGATTTTTGTTGAGTTCTTGGGGCATGAGTTAAGGATTGCTCCATCGATCAAGATTGGTGATCCAACATATCTCGATATTGTCAATGATTAGTGTGAGAACATCCATTGAGCACAAACATCCATTGACAATGATCCACACTAATGATTAGTATGAGAAGATCCAACATATGCTAATCATTCATTGGGCAGGTGCCTGATCCATGAAAGGATGGTATGGTTAGGTATGTTCGATCATTGACTTCTTGATGCTTCACAGCCTGCTGTTCAGCTCGCCATCCTGGATGGAAAACCCACCGATCCCGTTGACCATAGTAGGTAGTCTATAATGATCTTCAAATTACAATGGTGAATCATGTTATCATGATGATTTCACATACTTACGTTGAGCGAACTCAGCGGTCAGTAAGAAACGATTACGCAGGGTGGAAATCTTGAGGACAAGCCTACCTCAATCACCGTTGACAATGGCTAACGGCTATTGATGCCGGTTGGTTTTCCTTGATGTTTCTTCTGTGTGTTCCTTTTCTCTTGGATGGTGTTTTCCGCCCATGGATTCAAGTCCAGACATAGTGATAGGGGCCCATTTGAGTACAAGACATTTGTCACATTCTCACTCTCCACGAAAATGGCTGAGGGAACCAAAGTGGAACCGCAACCGTGGCAAGGGATCTCGGTCGTCTCCTTTTTTCAACCTCCCTCGGACTCCTTTGGTTTTCCCCAAGAACCTACGATGTTTGGGGCATTTCCCAAAGAATTGGTGGTGTTGCATCACTGATGCAGGCGATGTTCCATGGGCTGGGAGCCTGATCTCTTTGGGCTAGCCTGTTGCAAGTCTACCAACACCTAGGTCAGCCAATCGCGCGGCGCAAGGACGTTTCACATGGATTTTTTTTTGAGGGATCCGCATAGTTCAAGGAGAACATGAACTCATTTGGTATGACCCAACTGTAACTCCTCAAGATGAGTACTTGTGTTCTTATTGCCTTGGATTTGTTTCTTCTCATTGAGTTATCTGAAATCTCCCCTTGGCCCCTGGAAAATGGATAGATTTTAGATTCTCAATCTAGGGTTCTGGGGCGCTGACACCAGGTGGAAAAGGATCAGTACCCAGTCACTTCAGTCCAGCTTGCCATGTGTTACAGATGGGTGTCCCCGAAAATGATCAGTGTTTAATCGGAGCCCAAAGTTTGTAAAGCATTGTGAATTGGTAACAATTGGCACAGCTGTTGCAGCACCATATCGATGAGAAGATGGATGAATGCGGAGCCCCTCGAAGGTGGTAACCTACGTAGAGAAGAAGAAGAGAGTGTGAATTCGGTTCAGACATGTCAGAGATGGGAAACAATCGTGAAAGGACCTTGAAAGTGCACCGCCATCCGGCAAGCCACTGCAAATAATATTACTTACTTGAATTTGCTTGAACAAGTGCCATATTTCAGTAATTTGCAGTTGAGAGGTTTGTATGTAGATTGTTTGGGAACACCCACCCGATTTTGGCATCAAATCAAGCGAAATTATACAAACAAATTGGCGATGATCATAACTTCCCCAAGGATTCCTTGCACTAGAATAGCGATGGATTTCCGTATTGCAGAAGGAAGATTTTATTGGATGAATTTCCCACAGCTGATATGGTGCAAGCGCATGCCTACTGAACTGCATGCCCTGAGTAAAAGCCGAAGTTGACCCTTTTGCTGCGCATGACTGCTGCACTGATTGCGCCCTAGGCTGCATGGCTGCTGTCAGTAGATCACCAGCATATGAACGGCTTAGCCGCTGGATCTACCGTTTGAAATGGTTGATGCCAAGGACAGTTTCCTACAAACATCTATTTGGGGACCCCTGAGGGCTCCAAGGGCTGTGTTTCCTAAGGCATGAAACCGTCTTGGAATGAGCAATATCGTGTAGTATCCTTGGTTGAATCCTATACCAGGTACCAGTAGTTCATTTGGATGCTTGGGAGTATATCTTCCATGATCTTCACCTGTTGCAGTTGAAATCGGACGGTACGTGTTGGTTGGTGTCCACCAACGAATGCCAACTACCTATCAGCTATAAAATTACATACATAGCAGCAGCAGTCCACGTCCCTGGGGTGACTTCCAGTAGAGCTTCGGGTAGAAAGATCACCCAGTTGTCAGTAGGAAAGATCGCCCAACGGGCTAGAAAAAGAATCCAAACACTGCCGCTCTAGTTGACTTTGAATGCTGTTTGGATTGTCAATCTTGTTTATCATACTGTTTGTCATTCAGGTTTTTTTTAGATATGTAAAAAACTCATTGTTCAATCAGCCGATTTTCGGGCCGTGGACGGAGTTTACCTGACCTGTTTTGACCCAAGCTGGAACTGGATCCCTGCAACAGGGTCGTGGTTCCTCAGCACCCTTGTCCCACGCAGGGTGACATCGATGAGACAGGCTGGGACAAGGGCTGTTCTTCGAAGTGCCTTGGTGTTGCAGATTGGCTATGGCCCATGTCACTTATGGATTTTTCGATCATAACTGTTCCTGGAGGAGCCAGAATCCAACTTTCCTGAAAGTTGGGGGAAACCACTTTGTTCAGGCTGCAAGTGAAGGGCGCACCGCTGGTCAAAACGTGTTTTGTATATAATTCTGACAGAATTGGCAACGACACATTCGCTCCCTCTTCCCGCACAAGAATCAGCATGGGGTACCCAGTCCCCAATTGATTGAGAATCCTGGTGATACCAGGTATCAGAGCATGGCGGATGTCCATGCTGGTACTGACATGGTCTGACCACGCGTGAAGGTCATGATAGGTTGTGATTGGTCCCCACTTTGCCATGGTGCCCAATGCGACGTGTTGGCACTGTTGTGCACAGGCGATACACAGCCGATTCCCACCTTTCCGAGTACAGAGGCACCCAACATGGTGGTGTGCTGTTGCCGAGGTAGCAATGGTAGCAACATGCAGAGCACCTAGACTTGGGACAGGCTACCATGAAGCTCAATGGAGCTCATAAGTCTTGGGATTTCATGAATTTTCTCGGGAAACAGGGCGCAAACATCAGCAGTTCAAGCTGACCAGTTGGCACCAGCTGATTCTTAGATGTTGATGGTGTTGCTATTGCTGCTGTTGCTAGTGTTGTTGCTAGAATTATTGTCGTCCCTGGCTGCTGTTTTTGTATGCGGGTCTGCACAATGATTCACAATAGACGCTCGCATTATCAATTTTTCAAGGGAAGAGTAGAGCTATTTAGAACTGGGGATCGTTGATAGCCTTCCGTATCTCCAAGCTTCGCTTTATCAACCATCAAATGCTGCCAGCCGAACACCATTGTTGACCACAAATGAGCATTGAGCCACACTAAGCATTGAATGACCCCTATCACCCATCGATAAACCGCTGGTGAATGACTAGCTGGCACTGTTCTGTCGGACTTTGGTCGCGTTCGAGGTGGGCTTGCGGTACCTGAGCGATGTCAGCCGCGACAGCGAGGATGGTCCAAGGAGATCCTGGGGCAGAGTCCTGATGTCGGTGTTGATGGTGGCTTATGGTGACAACATGTGGCTATGGGTCAATATTAAACAACCAATAATAGTGGTGAATAACCAACAAACTATAGGGAAAACAATGGTTAATGATAGGGGAACCAGGGGTACAGGGTTTTGACCCACAACCATGTTACAACCATCCTAATTGTTCAGTGGTTCCGCATTCTTTGACCACCAGCATTTTATTTATGTAACCAATGGTTCACATCTACCAGAGGTTAGACCACCAGCATTTTGTTTATTTCTGTTTTGCCATGATGTGAGGGCCATGTATCATGGGAGCACGAGAGCTGAAGCACGGTCGAGAGTCTGTTTGACTAGTTTCAAGGGAATCTAATGCAAACTATACTAACATATTTAATATACAGAATCGATTGAAACATATTAATCACATAACACCAGCTATTCACTACCATGAACTGATTCTTGACCGTCCACATCAACTAAATTCTTGACCGTCAAACCTGTGTTATTTATCAAACCATATCAAACCTATGCCATTAACCATCCAGTAGCGTATGATCAACTATCTATAAACCATTCTTGATCAACTATCTATGAACCATTCTTACGAAACCATCTATGTTAACTAGATTGTTAACCATCAAACCCATCAAACCCTATCAAACTCGTGTTCGTCTTCACCTATGGATGCGTATGGTTCCTAGCCATGCACGGGTGGACCGGCCACCCGAGGATGCCAAAGTTGCCCTTCGCCTCCCGCCTTGCAGCAGCCTCTGACAGCGGCCTGTCTGAGTCAGGAGCGGACGGGAGGGCGCGGGCTGGACGTGGAGATCTGTGGGGGAGAGATCTGTAAAGGACTGGGGTCATGGCAACCAATGGTGAAGAAGTGGTTGATACTGGACTGGTTGTAATACATGTTGATACTGGTTGATGATTTATCCCCTTATGTCATTGATATGAATAAGAGAAACAAATATATATATATATATATGTATATATATATATGATTCTCAATGTTTATAGCAGTTGTTCTATATGGCTATGGGGGTCATTGCTTACCAATCTTAAGAATGGACCAACCTCCCAGCAGCTCGACGTGTTGGTTTCTCAAGCCATTGGGGACCCCAAGGTTATGGTTGGTCTATTGCCATAAATGATGAATAAAGTGGATGATTTGGGGCACCTCTGTGAGAAACACATAGTCATCAAGTGTCACAATTGGTTCAACAGATCAACTGTTCAACGGTGGTAACCCGCCATAGGCAGCCAGTCGTTGATACTTATTAGACCTTGAATGTCCAAAGACAACTAGAAGTGAAGAGTCGTTGATAACCTGTCATTCTACGTAAATCTTGGTAGATATCCCAATGATTTAGATGTTTATCAAGATTAGTGACACTGTCTTGGTCGACACAACCCCAAAAAACAAACGAGGTGATTAAGAGAAACCCAAGTATCCACTGGCAACTGGCGAGTCGGATGTTAGCAGATAACCCAAATTGATCAAGGATTGATTAAAAGAACGACAGCCAACAGGTGATGTTTGTGGCTATCAAGAAGCCAGTCACAGCTTCCACAAACAGTGCCCAAAACAAGCTCGTTGGGAAGGTCAGCAACGGTGCCGAGGTTCTTTGCTCTTATTGATCACCAAGAAATGCCCACTAGAGCAACTACACAAACCAGGGTATAACTGGCTGTTACTTGCTGTGGACAATGAACAACAATCATAGGGAATCTCATGATTCCGGATTGTTAATACCAGCTACTGCTAGAGGATAGCTACTAACGAGACCGGGCATATGACATGCAAACTATAAACAACTGACAGGTTGTTACTACTATTCCAATGATTGTTGGTTGTTACGCCTCTGCATCCAGACTAGACTAGATGGGGGTTTCTTAAAATAGGGGACCCCCAGGTTATCATCCATTAACTCAGTTCTAGTAGTAAACCAACCATAACTTTGGGTACCCCAACATGGCTTGAGAAACCAAGATGTGGGAGGGTCCAGCTAGGGGAGCTGGCAGAAACTGTTGTGGACCAGCAGGAAACCAACTTTCCAACCTGTTTTTGTTTGCCTTTGTTAGTGGATAGTTGCTGATTCCAGCAAATAATCACTTATTTCCTGTTGATGGTCTAGGTCGCTGGAGAAGAAACCTTTGTTTTCGCTGTATTAATTGATGACTGTCTTCTTGGTTGATCAACCGCTCCTTTCCTGTGCGCCAACCAGGTTGAAGAGGGTAGTGCTTCCCCCTGATATCAACAATGAGACTTTAATCCAGGTTTGTCAAGATTATCAACAACCTCAGGTTTTTCCAAGCAGATACTGATGTGCTCAGTAGTGGTTAATGCTTGATGGTTTATAGTTATTCGTTAATAATTCAGAGTGATTAGTAAGTAATTTGTGGGTAGTTGTTGATTCATAGTGTTGCATCAATAGCTACTCAGCACGTCTGCCAATTAGCCGGTCATCTTCAAGAGCGAAGCATCAACCGGTCAGAAGGGGGTGGGTACCACCATGGCATGGAAACTCCCATATGTGAACAATGGTTGATATGATGGAATGCTGGTCATTTACCTCACATCGTGATGATGATGGTATATTATGAACCATACTTGATACTGTACTCATCATCATTGACAACTACTTGAACATTCTTAGTTCTAATTCACCATTTTAACAACACAATTTTGTTTGACATTTATTGGCCATGAATCACACACCGCGCACCGTCATTCTTAACCGCGATTGAGTGAATTTTCCTGGCCACGTATCAAGCATCCTTAACCATTACAAACCAATGTCAACCACTACGTATCTTAAAGCATTCTGAATGATGTTTGGTCCTTAATGAATTACCATCATTGATCATTGGCCATTGTGAGCCGTTCATTCACCACTACTAACCAGTTACTGCCCAGTATGAAACATTCGCCGTGATGGGCCAACAGGGCCGTGGTATGTTGCCAGGTTCCGGTGTCCCTCGCCTGGGCATGCTGTCGAGCGCTGCCACCTTTTCGCTGCCGGACGGCGATGATCAGCGGATGAAGTGTTGAACAAGCAGCGCGCATGGTGGCCATACTAGCTGTTGAATGACCATAGTGTCCACTGAAGTGTTGAAGAACCAACCATCATGGCTGATTCATGGCTGATTCATGGCTGATTCATGGCTAGTTCATGGCTAGTTCAGCAGTTGAATTGATAAGTTGTCAAGTAACAAGTTCATCAATGGCTAGGCAGCTGACGAGTCTCGTGAGCAGCTGTTCCCAACCATGGTTGAGCCATCCGAGAGGTGAATGGAAGGTCTATGGTACCTGTAACAACGGGTCATGACTCATCAGTAGGTGATCAGCTGATAATCATTGCTGGCAATCATTTAAGAAATCTATCAACCGCCAACCGCCACGGCTATGTTGTCTGTAATAAACAAGTCCCTCAGTTTGTCAATAGCTGGTGAATCTCCCACAATGAAGCTACTCATGAATCATATCCTTGAGGGCACCCCAAAAACGATCCAAAGGGTTGTCGTCGTCGTCGTCGTCGTCGTCGTCGTCGTCGTCGTC
>VSDK01029651.1:695784-719983 GCA_009767595.1 Symbiodinium kawagutii | reverse complement strand
GACCCCCCCCACACCATGGTCGGCGTCGTCGTCGTCGTCGTCGTCGTCGTCGTCGTCGTCGTCGTCGTCGTCACTTTAGCCATTCCCTCCATTTAACCCTCATTTATCCATGACTTACCACCAGTTACCAGCCTTGAACCATCATTGATCCACCATCAAACCATCATTGATCCACCATTTCCCGCCCATGCCCACCCATTCCCACCATGTAAAGATTCATTTGAACCACCTGACTCGTCAGGATCCGCGCTGGAACGGCCAGTCACCGGGTGCCTTGCAGGCGCGGGTTTTTGTGGATGGTCGATGGATGGGTCTTTGATGATTCTTTTGATGGTTCAATTGATGTTTTTTGATGGTTAATGGATGGTTAATGGATGATTTTGGTGATGGTTCAATTGATGGTTGATGGATGGTTCAATTTGATGGTTGTGAATTGATGTTGTTTTAATGGTTCATTGGCGTTTTTGTTGATGCTTGTTTTGATGGTTGATTGGCGTTTTTGAACAACTGTTTTGATGTTGTTTTGATGGGTAATTGTTTTTTTAATGGTTGTTTTGATGGTTGCTTGGTCTTTTTGGACGGTTCTTGATTGTGTGTTGATGTTTTTTCATCCTTTGTGCTGACTACTTGATGGTTATTTGATGGTTCATGGACGGTAAATAGATGCTTAACATGGTTCATGATGGTCGGTACTTGCTACTTGATGGTTCTTTAATTGATGGGTTAGAATTGAAAGTGATTTATTGCGGATCATACCGATGGTTCATGTTGGTTAGAACAATTGTCGTTCCTGATGGTTGAAAATGGGAAGTAGTTATTGATGATGGTAGATCAAGATAAGTAATGGTAAAATGATGGTCAGAGTCAACGGGTGATCTGGTTAATCACGATGCATAACCGTGATTGCCCATGGTTTATAATATTGGGTAACGATGATGAGTAGCGGTGGTTAGCAACGCCGCTGAGTGATGTGGTGTTTGATGTAGCTCAGCACTACGTTGCTGAACTCGTGAATTGTGAACACCGCAGAACTGGAGGTTGAAGATCCAATGATATCCAATGTATTCTCAGGTTGATATGCCTCGACCCCCAACCACCTCCACGCTTTCCGGGTTTTGTTGCCGCGACCAAAGCCTGAAGACCCAAACTTCAAAGATCAAATTCTCAATTCCATTCAATCCCAAGGCAAGGGTCACCTAGCATTCTGCAAGGGTTGGCTGACCCACCAAGGGCACGAAAGCGTACAGTCTCTCGGATGAAGTCTCGAGTATCACACAGAAACGACGACAACATGCTGATTTGAGGGATGAGCTGCTGATTTCATTCCCCTAATATACAGCCGTTGAGCAGACCCAATGGCCAGGGAAGGAACAGCTGTTTTAATGCCTTCATTTTTCTGGTAAAAGATATTCCCAATGTCTACGGGGCATGTGAGAGGTAGCAAGATATTGGAACCTTGGGGGCTGGCCAAGCCAAACTATTGGGACTCTGAAATTATCCTTTGCCAGTTGTTATTTGTTTTAGTTCATGGAGGCCATTTTCACACAGCAGTGCAAGGATGCTGCATTAAAATTACAATCTGGATGCGCCAAGACGCGTGTCTTTGTGAGAATCGCTTAGGGTGACGACTTACCAATAAGATCAACCAGTTCCTGTGTGTTTCTGTGCTTTGCTTCACTGCAGCATGTGAAGTAACACCAGCCGCCACGAAAATCAGCTGCCGATGGGCCAGCCATGGTAACCTGCTGGGCAACGAATGGCTCAAGGGTCAGCCGTGAGGGCACCTAACACCACTCGCAGTGAAATATTCAGTCAAGCTAGTGACAAAAATAAATAACCAGTGACTTATAGGCTGCTGTATACCTATAGGAACACTATAGGCTACTATAGATTCCAACTACTTACCGGCCGAACCATCAAACTAGTTCATTGAAAGGAATCAAAAGACAACAACAATGTCACTGAGTCCATGGTATGCTCGCTGTCGTCAGTTTCAGGAGGAGCCAAAAGGCAATATCGATGATAGTACTGCTCCGTTTGTATTCTAGGTGTGTGACAGCCAGTATTCTTCATAAGAATCATGAAAGTCATCATCGCTTAATTATCGTATATCAAGCAGCTCGTTGTCAATGGCTGGATGGTGAACTCTAGAAGTCAAGTTTCAGGTTTGTTTCGCCAATTTCACAAACCGCAGTCAATTCATCGGTCAAAATTCTGCTTAGAGTCCTTTTTCGCTCGCGGTACTCCACTTGGTAGACCGGTGGAGCCTGTTGCTGGGTGGCAGAGGCAGTTGGGGGTGGCAGTGTGATCATGTGGAAACGGTATATATTCATGGTTGATGAATGTTTGGTCATGGTTAAGAGATTATATATGTATAGAGTATACATATATACATATAAATGACCATTCAGCAGCAATTCTTGATGGAAGGGGAAGCGTCTTTATGAACTGGTGTCAGCAACAATACCCCTGCTGGTTACAACTAGGGGGGATCCTACTACATCAACATGTACAATTTTGGACCCATCTTGCCATTGATCCCCCAAGACAGTTCATTATCCTACATAGTGGCACCCCCCCGGCTATATGTCGCCACCTGTAAGCCACCTAAGTCTAGCAATATTATCTAAAAGTGATAGTTACCCCGAGTATAACCTAAGCTAGCGAACTGGGGTTGCCACTCTGTAGTTCCTTTTCCAGCCATCAGTTGGACCCATTTTTGCTGCTTTAAAGTCAACCTCTTGGTCCTTCCAACCTCCAACCGGGCATCCATGTGTGCTGATCACTCCAATGGCCGTGGTGTGTTGGCAGCACCCAAGCGCACGTGGTGCTACCCACCGTCTGTGAGGTGAAACAGGTGAGGCTAACAACACCCAGCAATCATAGAACAGTTACTGGCTTGATCTACTGACTAAAAGTTACCGACTAACTATTCCTTTAGTTAGCACTTTAGGCTTTTACTACTAGTTATATACTTGATCTACTAACTATTGTTGCAGGAATAGCTAGTAAAGCCTAAAGTAATAGTCAGGAATAATCAATGACCAGTGATAAAGCCAACAACTAATAATTATAGGCAAAAATGGTTAGTAGATATTTTTCAATGCACTGGCGAGGATAAATGATCATCGGTAATCTATGACGTAATCAAAATAGTTTACACTCTGGTAAATTCACCTGGAGGTCAAAAGTCAAAGACAGAACAGCTAAACCAGCTCTTAATCATTCATTCAGCCGAACCATCGGTATCAACCAACTGGTAAGTATCAATGACCTTCGACCATTCATCAACCTTCGCACATTGGCTATCAGAAAAGAGTCACCTTAGTAGTCATGAGGAATCATTGGCAATGTTAGCCATCGGTTTGTTGTTCATGATTTGCAATTCATGATTAAAATAGCAACATGGACTACCAACTAGCAGTTACCCTTTTTGCTTATTCAATAGATAAATGAGAACCATCGTAGAGAACTACATCCTCACGCAAACTTTTGACGATTCGCCAATGATATACCAACTCTGATATACAATGATTCGGGATATATCAAATCCCGAATTTCTGAGATTTGATCTATTCACTAATAGTAACTCTGATATACTTAATAGTTACAAAGTGAATCTCAGAAACTCATTGATCATGGGGCCTTTCTTCCCTGGCTTGCTGAGGATGTCCTCGGCCCCTTGACTGGTCACGTTGTGGGTGTGGATGTGAAGGCAATGATGGAGGTGGGTTAGCAGCTAGCAGCTAGCAACGACTGGAAACATGCCCAAACCATGGATAACCAATAGGTAAGCAATAGGCAACCAATAGGTAGCCAATAGGTAGCCAACAGGTACTAGTTAGTAATGACTGGAAGCATTTTGGAAAGCACCGGTGTTGAGATATAGTTAGCAGTTACTAGCTGGTAGTTAGATATCTATATCAACGGCTATGACTGTCAGGAGCAGTTAGATATCATGGTAAACATTAGCAGGTAATATCATTAGAACCATTTGGAAACCATAGGTAGTCAAGAAGCAACTGCTAATCAAAAAGGAACTGCCAATCGACACCAATGATCATGGTTTTCAATCTAATCACTAGCAATTTGTAGAACTGATCATGGCTACAAACGATTGGACATGGTCTGTTTTTTTGAAGCATAGTGATTTTCACCTGGTGATCAACCACCAACCATGGCTTAGTCATGTTTAACCGTAGTAATGATACTTGGTATTTCTTGAGCCTTGGAGGATTTCTGAATGATCCGGCACCAGAAAACCTGCCGTCCCCAGCCTTCAGCCGCCTTCGCGATGATGAAAACCAGCAAGTCGCGAGCTACAGCGACCAGATCGCTATGTTGCTGTTGGATTCAGTTTGATTCATCCAACATGATGATGGTCATCCTTGCTATATGGTGGTTTCTCAACATAGGGGACCCCAAAACTGGTTGGTTTATGAACAGCCAATGATTAATAGTGGATGATTTGGGGGGTACCCTATTTTCGAGAAACACTCATATTGTGATGGTAATTCATTGATGGTAATCCCTTCAGTTTTGATCCATGTTGGATGCATCCACTCATTGTGATGGTAATTCATCCACCGGGGAGCTACGATCCCTTGGTCAGTTTTGTTTTGGAACAGCTCTTGAGCAGTTTGAATCCAAGGCAGTCACAGTCAGATTCACCAGCAGGAGTAGCAACCAGTAACAACCAGTAACAACCGGTAACAACCAGTAGTTTGCGGGTTTCCAACAGGATAGGCATTTGTTAGACACTTGATAGGGGAAAAAATATTCCCTCAATGGTCAACAAGTGTGACAACAACACTATCCTTAAATTGATGAGCACTGAACTGCTCGTGTCCAGCGGATAGTTGAACCTTTATTATTCTCATAATGACTGATTGTGGATAACTAGCATGCTTGCTAGTTAAACATCGTTAAACCACCATTCTCACAATGTCTATGGCGATATTCTCATAACCCACCATGACTGCTAGTGTATGCTAGTTCTTGATAGGCACCCTCCAGAAATCATCTGAAGTAGCACCACTATCTCCGGTACGCTGGCAACTGGTTACTTCCTACTGCCAAATGTTTTCCGTGTCATGGTAGGAGGATACGGGTAGTAGCCTGGTAACTGTAATTTATAGCTAAGGTGAATTGATGGTATATGAATATTTAGTTTATACGTAAGTTATAGCCAAGTGTTGATCTCTCGAGTCAGTTTATGACCTGGTTTGATATGGTGGTTTCCTAAAATAGGTGACCCCCACGTCATCTAAGTCATCAATCATTTACTGGTTGGTGGTTTTAAACATTGTTCATTTTCCCTAGTGATCGTAAACAACTGGTTGGTTGGCTAATATTTTTCATAGGGGTGGTTCAACCACCAACCAGTTTACCATTGCGCAGGCTGAAACAAAACAGGATTCTAGTGATAAACCAACCATTTTGGGGGTCCCATATTTTGGGACAGCCCCATTTATGGTGATAAACCAACCATCTGAGATTCCGTCATGCTGCGATCAGCCACCAGGGCGCTGAGCTGAGGCTTCCAGCAAGCCCAAGGTGCCAGCCACTGTGAACTCAGGGCAGCCTCTCGGCGTCAGTTGGTCCATGGAGATGGCGGCAACCTGAGGGGGTCTTAAGTGGATGGGCTTCCAAGGCAAGGATGGGTGTTAAGGTGGCTGAAAAGAAGGTTTTCCCTAGCATTTTGTTCATTTTTCACTGACCAGCAGGCATAGCCTTCAAGTTTCAAGCTTCTCAGGGGTATTGGACGGGCTTCCAGGCCAAGGATGCTTCTCCAGAGTTGAAAAGTGTCCAGGTGCGAAACCAAAGGATACAGTCAAGGATTGGCTGTGGTGATTGCTGGCCAATTGCTACCTTTCGGTAAAAGTGGTTTGATTCATGAGTTGCTCAACAAAGGGTTCTGGTCATTTACAGGCGGCTTATTTTCATGTTTCTTGTAAGTAGGTGTGTCCAAACGCCTGGTTTCCCATCAGAGTATAGCTGTAAATGGCCATGTCGTGCCTCGGATTTCCCCATGAAGCCTTGCCTGGTTAGCCTGCATGGGTCCCATCGGATAGCTCCCATGGATCCACGCCGCGCCAAGGATTCAGGTGCAGAAGAAGCTCGGCGCAGGATGCTTCGGTGAGGCCCAGCAGCCCAGCCAACCGAACGAAGCGCCAAAGATTTCAATGATTTGACTCCCAAGCACCACATTAGCTGAGGCCCAGCTAGGTGGCTCACAGCCACTACCTTAGAGTTTTTATCCTTTTTGGGATATGATTGAAGCCACTAAAGATTCAAGTTTTAGCAAGGGATCTGTAAGCCACCAAGTACATCTAGTTCGGAAAAGTCTGTGAATTTGAATCCTGGAGGAATTCTCTGAAAAAAATGAAGCACCGGCAAATCCAGGGTCAGCAATCCTACCTGTTCTTAGATATCCTTGGCTTTGCATTTGTAATCATATGTTGTACACAGTCATCACATTTACACATGTTTTATAGGTTTTATTTTGGCTATTACCAGGTTCTAGAGTTTTCAACTCAGGTGGAGTCTGTCAGTTTTTGCTAGTAAGTGCTAGTACTGACAAGTATTGCCAGCACGCGTTATTTGGCAAAACATGTTTTTCGCTTGATATGGCTCCCCTAGCTTTCCATAGTTTGGTTCACCGTGCACATTTCTCGATGATGCAGCGGGTAGAGGCCTTTGTAAACTTTCAAGTTTTGCAATGCACATGCTTCACATATACACATATGATATACATGTAATACGTACATATATATATTATATATACACATGTATGTAATTTGTATATATCTAAATAGTCTACTGGCATGTATTGTATTTATGTATATATATATATACACACATACATACATGTACATTTATGTATGTGTTCAGCAATTCTGGTGTCCCTCCAATGCGCTGGGCAGGTGTACAAGGGATACAACACCAGCACCAAGGAGGGGGGGGCAGGGGAGGGTGAAGGGTCACCATGATAAACCACCTGTTGGCGTGGAAGGGACAAGCGCAGCTGGACGCATGGTAAATCTTTGTCATGATCACTTTGTGGTTCACATTTTTCCAGGGAGTTCGGCGTATCTTGGCACTTTTAGGGATGATCATCAAGGTTGCTTTCCTTTGCGTAGCCGTGTCGTTTTGAAGTTTGTTTCAGTAGTGTTCCCTGGTAGGTGGGAAGGAAGACAATGTTGGATCACTTGCAGCTACACCAAATCATGATCGGCCCAGGAAGGCGGTTCCGCATGGTTCATGCCGTAGGGGTTAAGGAGTTAATTAAGCAGATTACCACATTAGTTTCATGGTTGATTATGGTCATTATGGCTGCTGGGTTTTTTTAGTTCATTTTTGGTGATGGTGAAGATCAGTGGTGATGGCTTATCACTGTTTCAGGGTGCCATATCCTTTTTGTCTCCTAATGTGTCCATATTAACCGCCATATTTTTATAGCAAATCACTGGCTGTCCGTGGCGAACAAGTGATGGCAATCTTTTACCTTGATTCTATGCTGGGCGTCATGCGTCCGTCCTGGCAGGAAGATGTTGCGATCAAGTTCGAGGCCGCGGTGTGTTTGCTCCTGCTGCTGCTGCTGTTGTTTTTGGTAGAGTGGTTAATAGTGGTCAAGAATCCTTATAGTTTCATTGGGCTGGATAATGATGAATAATGTACTGGTTAATAATGGCTAAACGTGGTTGATAATTGTTGATCATGGAGGATCAGGGATGAGTGAATATTAGGGGTTACATCAACCATTACCATGATGACACTATTGGGGTAGTAATTAAATTACGAGTGATAGTGGTAAATACTCACAATAGTATTGATACTAGTTGATACTAAGTATGACACTTTACCATGATTGATGACAACGGTTTACTGTACCATGTAATCAATGATAGTGGTTGCCCTCTGGTAAACTAACATGCAATGGAGAATCCATCATTTATATATAGCTGGTTTACCAGAGGGTACAGTACAGTATATAATACTAATGATGGTACCAGTACATGATTCAGGGGTATTAACCACCAATGACCAACAGCATGGGAGAGACGGCCACCAGGGCCTCCACCAAGATTGGTCATGGCCATGGTACCCTCCTGGCCCCAAGTTCTGATGATCATTAGGGCAAACCAACGCTGGAGGTACACCATTGATGGACATAGGACATGCTCATGTGATCATGACTTTCGCTGGTTGATCATGAACATGTTGATGTTTGTGCAAGATTGTGAATTGATACTTCTTCTTGATCCGGGTTCTTGATCCGGACGGTTTTCTCATGATTTAGTTCATCAGGATCTTATCCTGCCTGCGTGGTGCATCCTGGCTGGACATCTGTGATTGCGTTCCGAACTTTTGATCCAGCGAGCTGAATCACCATTTGTGTGCAAGAAAGGCTAGTGGCACCCTGTGAATTTCCGTTAGGTTGTTCGATTACTAGAAGGTAACCTCGGGTTTTAAGGACATTGGTTCATCGGCAAAAGAGCCAGGCTGCATGAAATTCCAGCTGGAGAAGACTGATAGCTATGATAGCAATGGTACCCTACATGGTGACAGGTGCCAAAGAGAGCACAATTACACAAGTGGTCATGTTTCATGGACCGTCTTTTATTTGGACAGATCGATTCTTATGAACCCTCAGCATGATAGCATAGTGGAGCTGTTTGGCAAGGATACTGGAGGTTGAGCCATACATACACGTGGGCCTCAAAGCTGCAGCTTCACCTCCAAAATCTGCACGATGTAGGGATAGGTAAGAAGGAAAACCATAGTGATTTCTAGCTGATTAATGGTTGATGGTAGGGGATAATAAGCAACAATTTCATAGGGAAAAGCATGCTTAATGATTGCTGATAGCCCCTGAAGAACTCCGTTGTGTAGTCGCGGGAGGAGAGTTGCAAGTATCAACAAGGTCGTAGTCCCGGAATGACAAGCTGGTTTACCCACTCAATGGTCACACTTGTAATTTCTAATCCGCATACCACCCAGTCTTCCTGCTAAGGTCCATCATCTCTTCATCCAATAATTTTTGGTGCATCCTTTCATGCCTTGTATATCCACTTGCAGGTGCTCATATCCATCACCAACTTCATCAACATTTGTGTAAGATGGCTGCCCCGATGGTCAACCAGTATCAAGAGAAATTAGAATTCCATGATTGCTTACCAATACTACTTGATTGATCCGTTTCATAAGAACAGTTGATGGTTGCTCCTGCTAACAACTCCTGCTTATCTACTGGGAGTGGAACATTCCCTTGACAAGCAGTAGGATTGATATTTGTTCAATCAAAGAAACCTTATCCACAACTGGGGATATCATGGGATATCCCCAATTCACCATGGTTCCCCCGTAAAATCAACAATGATTGGCTTGGTTTTGGGGTACCCCAACAGAGAACCGATCCTCCGTTGTTGTTGTACAGTGTTGCTCCCCGCTTGCAAACCTCTCAATATGCCCTTCAAAAAACAAGCTATGTATTTCTCCCAGACTTTCCAGAACTAATTATTATCTTCTGGTTGAAATATGCCGCTGGGCTTCCGTTGGTCAACTGTGCACGTTGATGTAACTAGACATTCATCCTGGTCCCGGCGCATGACAGGCCACGCACAACGCATCACCTCAACTTCGCCATGAGGCGTGCTCCACGGTGTCTCACTATGAACTAGCAGATCTCCTCCCAGGGGAAGCCTTAGATTGAAATCTGAAACTGGTGTTGACTCTTATTTGAAGGCTTTTGGATTGACTGGGTTCCTTGAAACTGGTGTTCAAAATAGAATGTCAAGGGCGTGTCTACCAACAAGAACCCAAGATTTTGCCTTGAAGATGGAGTGTAGAGACAGGCATATTTTTCATACTCAATATTGAGCAGTGGCAATGTCAGCATTTGCTTCTACCCACCCGGGCTTGTGATAGCGAGAGCATCACAAGCAGTCAAGGGAGAATACCAATCGCGAGGGAATTACTTGAGAGTGTTGGAACCAGTCATACACAACTTGAAAAGCATGTGCAAGTATGCCAAGATGCCTGTTCCCGGGATCATCAAACATGGAATGCCCCTTCTCCACATTTGACTATGCTACACACCACAGGAAGGCGATTTTTCTTCGGACTTTGCTGTGGCCATCAGGCTGAAATGTTGACTTTGCTGAAGGGATCTGGAGAACTCCAGGGCTATGCCCCTTGGGTGGCACATGGCCGCAGCCTGGGGCTGTTAGGATACGCCAAACAGTGGATAGATTAGTTGAGGTATGTTGCGGTGTCATACACAAGTGCTCAAACTTCCAGGAGTGAGTATTGATATTGTATTAGTATCTCGTCGCTTGTTTTGAACCTGCGTTTGAATAGATAGGAATCTGGGAAGTGATCATGCATTGGTTTACCAAAAAGCCGCATTCTTCGTTTCCTTGTAAGCTTATGTTGCTGGCCGCTTAGTTGAAGGGTTTCATTTCCTCGTAAGCTTATGTTGCTGGCCGCTAAGTTGACGGGTCGATGGGCTCATTAAAAGGAGGTCCATGATGATAAATAGAGAAAGCATCCAATTTGACTGTGAAAAGAGTGCTTTCCCTTGAAATATGGGTGGTTTCTGGCATCTAAGGATCTCACACTAGAAGTAGCTCGGGTCCATACTGATGCTTCCAAAAGCGAGTTTTAGTTGCTAAACTATTGTGTGATTCTTTTGGTGGATTGCAAGGGATGATATCTCGCATGACTAGGCAAGGTAATGTAACACACTTCATCACACTTCGTTGTTATACAACGAATATGGCCATGGTGGATCTAATCATAGTCTCATAGTTAAATCGCTTGCAAACCAATATTAATACACAACTCAGGTGGTGCTACTGTCCACCAAGTATACTCCAGCAGCTCAAGCATGACAGCACCAACTGTTCTCTCCTCTGGATCGGGGTAACACGCAAATTACCAAGCGTCCATATTGGATCATAAGCCAGTAGAACCAACGAGAATCACCCAACTCATCATTCGCAGAACCTATGGTACCAGGAAGCGCTAACAAGTTTTTTCACCGCAACATGAGTGAAGTGCCCAGACATCAATGGTGAGTCTCACGGGAAGTTGGTGACTCTAAGCTTCGATGGTTGGATGATGGTGCTGAGAGCCCCTAAGCTGTGGAGGTGTAGCACCTGTGTGACGGGAAGTGGTTTACGTGCTTGGAAAGGAGCATCGCTATGGGTATCTATGGCACATTATGGGTTAAAACATGTTAAAAGCCTATTGTTGTGCAATGTTTGCGGTGATGAACATTCGTATGCCAGGTATTTTCATGTTGACGAAGGGTACGGGGTATTGACCCACAAGCAAATGATGTTCATCCTGTTCGTGGCCTGTGCATACCAACAATCCATAAATAAGTGTCCGATGATAGACTCTGATAGACCTGAAGAAAAGCAACCCAACACTTATCTCACTGACAAAACCTTGAAGGTAGCTTTATGGGCTGAGAGGGCTTCAAACAGTCGGCTTCTCCCCCACTTCCCAATGATTGTGCCAAGGCCAAGTTCTTTCACTTCGGGCAGGAGGCTGTGTGCATAGCCAATCTTGAAGTCGGATTTTGTTTTCGGGCGGTCAAAACACCCACTCTTCGCAAACGTGATGGACCCCCCTGGTTATAACTTGGTTTATAAAGCCATTTAACTATAGTTATAGTTATATCTATCAGAATTGCTAGTTACCTATTTATAACCCAACCTATAGCTGATTAGGGGCCCACCCTGTGGGTAAACGTCTCCAAAGCTGGGTATGCCTGGTCTCAATGCTGCGTCACCGCTGGGGAAGGTGTAGGTGACCAACAGGTGACCAATAGGCGACCAATAGGTGACCAAGAATGATTACAACTATATATTGGCCACCTTGAAACGTGCCATAAACCACCATATTGTCGTTCTTGATCACCCATACGCCCATACTAATTGATTTGACCCTGATATTCGTGATCATGAATGGTTGTCAAGCATAGCATTGCGAAAGTAGCCAAGATATTGATAACATACCAGCTGGTAACCGCTGGGAACCTAGATGTTGATATTATGATAGCAGTTGATATCCTTTCCGAAAACACCCTTCTGGTAGGCTTTTCAGGTCCAAAGGTTTTGGTTATATTGGCGACTTTCTCAACGATGGTATGATAGTTCCAGTTGCTACAAGCTACGTGGGCGGAATCGAGACGTGCCGCCCACCGTGCCCTCATTGATGCTGTCAGGGGAGGATTGCCTGTTTCTCGCCTTCGTTTTGACCACGGAAGCAAACATCGAAATGTCATCGACTAAGTACGCACAATTTCACAGTACAATTATGTCGGATTTGCCCAGTTCATCCCCATCGAAACCGGTGATACATTTGGGACCTAGTAGTGGGTGTGCAACATGGCAACCAAGCGCCGGATCCAGCAAGACACCCTGCAGTTTGGAGGCCAACTTCAACTGTTTGGCCATGGAGTTTTTGGGCAAGAGCCTAGAAGATCACGTCCAGATGTGCGCAAGGGGGGCCGTGGTGTTGTGTTCTGCCAGAGGAAGACAAAGATCCCGTTTAAATGATCACTAGTGAGGGTTGTACAAATGGGTTTGACTGTAGAAATGCTCTACACTCATTGAAATACAGTGATTACATGGTGATGGTTGATGATGAACAGTGGTCAACAAAAGGGTTCATACTGCATGTAGTGATGGGCAACAAGAAATCCATCAATACAGTTTTTAGCATGATAAGACTCATGTTCAGAAATAGTCAATGAACGCTCGTCATGTTGAATCATGCTTCACTCTAGGTGATGATAGACAACACGGATATATACCAACTACTTGGATGTGTATCCCCAGTTCCTAACAGGTGATGAGGGTTAATTTTTGCAGGTTGGGCTACCATGTTTCTGTCCCAGAGAACTAGCTCCAGCCGCTAGTTGAAGCACCTGACGTTTCTGGTGCCGGGCCTTCAGCTGGTGGTTAATGAGCCCAACCAAGGGTTTCCGGGTTTCCATCGGGAGATGCCTAGAATTGATGGCTAAAACATGTTAGAATCAAGGATTTCCCATCTTAGACAATACCATCAAGAACTTCCATAGATTGGCTATGCTGAAAGTATGCAATTGTTTCTCTTCCAGGATCATGTTGGATATTTTGGGGGCGGTCACCAGCATTTCTGGACAGTGCCAGACAGGCGTGTCAATGCACAGGATGGCTACCAATGATCATTGAGTTTAGATAATGGTTGGATGTGCTGGCAGGTTGTCTCCCAAAATAAGACATTGCTGTGACAAGTAGACTAATGGGTACCACCATTTATAGGCACAAGTATCAACACATACCTTTGTATATACATTCTTCTCCTGCTGTTGTCCAAATCAGAGGTACGAGATGAATTGCAACACCTCATGAGGACCTCGGGGTTTCTAAGCTCTCCGCAACAGTCGGGATGTGCCAAGCATCATGAGGGTGGTACCTGACTATGGTGAAAGGGATTAAAGTGGATAAACTCCACGCAATCGGTACTTTGGCACTTAACATGACCTTCTGCTAGTTAGATTTTGATTGGCTATACCTATGACTGCCGGAAATGGTGTATGGGGATGTGTCCGGTACATAAAACCTGTGCAACGCAACGCACGCTCAAAATCATAATGACCTGTAGATTTCCGCCCATCCACCAGCCCAGTGACATGATTTTCACGCATGGTTCACCTTTCCAAATCATTTCTCAAATGACCGTGAGCTCCAGGCAACCTGTCCCCCAAATTTGATTCTACCAGATGCCTGCTTGCAAAGTGGATCGCAACCCTGGTGATTGTGCTGGGCAGTTGTGTTTCTGATTCTAAACCTTGGACATCTTGAACGCAAAAACCTGCCCCCCAATGATTCCCAGCCAGTTTTTGCACCAGGGTCGACCAGCAGTGACATGAACCAACCAGCAGTTGAACCAGCCCTGGCCCCACCACCAACCCACCGTGCCACCAACCAACCGCACCCCTGCGATGGCGGCATTCGCTCCAGGTGTGGAGGTCGGTTTAAACCGAAAACCGCCACTCTGGTGGCTCAGCAGGTGCCACGGACCGGGGATCTGGGATCTGATCTCCCCTGGATGGCATCATCCCGTCTCCTAGCCACCTGGGATCTGGGGGACAACGAGGAGTGGTGGAGTGGCAACTGATTGTTGTGGGGGTCATTGTTGGAATATGTTGGAATATCAACGACATCGTGCTACATCCTATTGTGCTAGGAATGGTGATTATCCTTGATTGAGGGGTATGGATCATTACTTGTTTTTAAGTGGTTACTGTTGGATGATCGAAGGTTTGCTGGTCAAGATGATCCTGGATGATAATCTATCTAGTGATCTTTTCTTAGCCATGATTGAGAAATATGGACCCAGCATGGATCAGTGTTGACCGTTGATGCATTGTTGCTGTTGGGAGCAGCCGTGGTTAGGACATGATTTCTTCATGGCATGAGCGATAGTGCCCACGAGCCGGGCCCCAGGGAGCAAAACCACCCCTAAACGTCATGTGGTCCAACGATGAGATTGTGGTGGCTCGGGCTTCCCATAAATGATACATCAACTTTGTTGGACTGGTCATGTTTGCATATGAAGCTTGGACATGTTTCTCGGATGGTCTGCATTTTGACCTATTACTCAGCTAAACCAGCAAAAATGATAAGCATATCCATAACAGTAACCAGCCAGTAGTTATGCTTGAGGTATATCTCCTATTCCTAGTACTATGTGGTTATTATAGGTCATAGACTTTTAGACTATCATAACTGTCTATAACTGATGCTTGCTACCTGGTACTATGTGGTATGGTGTCCAACGGTTGATGCGGCGTCCTCGCCTCGCAGATCTTGATGCGAATCGAGTACTTACATTCGCGAGGCTGAGTTTGCGAGTTCTGACAGTCGTGGAGGAAAACACAAACAACCGGTGTTGTTGTTCTTGGTTGTTCTTGGTTGTTTGTTTGTTTGTTTGTTTGTTTGTTTGTTTGTTTGTTTGTCGCTGTGGGTGGTTGCCCATGCAGAGTCCGCAATACTTATGTTTCCCCAACGAACAAAACAGCACTGGAAGGGTGATTAAACAGCACTGAACTCTCCAAAGTGGGCAGCTCTGCTGAAGGATTCGCCAGAATTGTTGGTACGTAGGCAGCTACTGCACAGCTGATTGTTGGCAAAAAGTGTTCCCACATGTTCCCACATGTTCCCACTACAAATGACTGCCGTACGATCAGTTGGTTTTTGCGGCTTCTATTTCTGTTGCTGCTTGGGAAGAGTTCTCAGTCGTATCCTGATTGCTGGTCGGTCCTGGTCGCTTGCTTTCCGAATGGTTTTGAGGCACGACTTTCCCCTAGGTACCAAGCGGCTCTTGATCCATCATAGGTGGTTTTCCGGTAGGTGTCAGGAGTTCAACAGCAGCACACCAGGAGATCAATACATGTTTTTTCATGTTGATTGTTGGTGAAGATGGTTCATTATGATAGTTGATAATCAGAGTTAATATTATGCATTCTACTTGTACTGACGGTTGAGAATGACGGTTGAGAAATGAGAATGGTAAAAGAACGTTTGCAATGGCAGATCAATAATGCTTAAAAACACCTACCACACATGCCATTGAGACGGCTGGTGTGCTTTCCCGTATCAAATGTTAGAGTGGTTGGCAGTGGCCAAGGGATTCAGCAGCAAGAGAACCGGACAGAACAGCTGTGCTTGAAAATCATTGCCTCCGAGAGATGTTGGGTCCGCAAATGACACGTGACTGGTTGGGTCCCAGCAAACTGGTTTGTATACATGGGTGTTTCTGAAAATAGGGAACCCCCGAAGCATTCATGAGTAATCAGTTTTAGTAACAAGCCAGCCTTTTTTGGGATACCCCTATTTCAAGAGATCACCACATCTATCAATTGCAGGTGATCCAGCCTCGCAACTAGCAAATTACTGCTATGACTTGCTATTTGTAGATCACAGTTACCGGTTGCACTTGGGTGTTCCAGCCTGCAATCAACTGTTGGTTGGCTTAACAGCCATGTGCTGCACCTGCATCATTTATTTGCCAGGTTGAGACTGGGATTTCTCAACATGGGAGATTGTGATCGCTATTGATCCCTTCCCCCTCTCCAGAAACACTGTTTTTTCTCTCTCCCTCTCCGGAAGCACTGGTTTGGTGGGGTATTCAACTAGGATTTCCTTAGTCATTGAGGGGAATGTCTATTGAGTGACATGGCGCGCACAATCCCCAGGTGTGGTCCATCGAGTGCCTTGGCGAAAAACGCCAGCTTTTTGCTGGGGGAGATGGTGACAAGACATGCGTGGTCAAAAACCCTTCTTGATGGATTATGAGGGATGAGAACCAATGAGGATGATAACTACTAAGGATGATAGCCAATCAAGATTAAGGTTTAAGGATGATAACTAATAGGGATCACAATTAATAAGGATGACAATTAGTAAAGAACAATTAAGGATGATAATCAATAATTAAGGATTACACCCCCTAAAAAGAGCTTTCTCATTATTTCAGAGGGGATCATACGACCTGCATCTACCTGGTAATGATAAAGGGGTTGTACATGACTCTAGGAACGGGATCTACCTGGTTTTGTGAACACATCACCACCAAGCATCACATCAGGATACGGTTCTCGGGGTTGCCTTTGCTCCCTTGCAGCCCAAAAACCTATGACCTCCATGATCCGTGGCACTATCATCGAAGACCTTGGATTAGTCCATACCTTCAACCAAACCAGAAAAACAGCCAGGTGATGCCTTGGAGATGTCCACTGCCCAAATGGATAGGCCTATGATTTCACTTTCATGGCAGGTGAAGCTGGGAAACTGACCATCGACTAGAAATGCAGGTAGCCAATATAAGCCCGGGCTCATTGTTGTTCGCAAAACTATGTCGGAGTTCCTGTTGACACCGAATCAGTTGGCTTGATGATGCTCAATCATGGGGCCGTGTACACACATTCTTAACCTGTGGTTAAGACATATACACATCTCTGTCTCTCTTTCTCTCTCTTAAAACATATTTACATATATATCTATATCTCTCTAAATGTTTAGTGGTGTTTCGCAATGTTTGAGTATATTTTATATGTTTGTAATTGTAAAGTGAGTAATGTAGGTTGAAAGTTTCCATGCAAAGCAGTCACGGACCTGGGCTGCAGAGTCGCCTTGGGTTTGGATCTTGAGTGATCCATGGCGGGGGAAGATTTACATGAAATCAGCGGATGGTCATTGACTCATTGACATTTAGATTCATCCATGCCGTGAACTCCATGAATTCTTATGATTATTGGACTCTTAGTCCGAAATTCACATTCAGAGTTGAGATATTGTTTCCATTGTTTTCACTATTATTCATTGTTTTCACTATTATTGTTGGTGAATTATCCCCCATTTTTGTTGGTTGATATTGACCCAGCTCGCCATATTGTTTCCATTGGTGATTTGAATTCCCAGGGCTGATCTCACTGGCCTTGGCTGTATAGATCAAGCAGCGGTTGAGCTTCCCATGGGAGTGGTGGTGGTCCCAGGGAACCAAGCGCGACATCAAGCGACCTGGTCGCCACTCAGGACATCAAACCCGAGAACTTCATGTGGGGAGTTGGCGTCAAGCAGCCACTTGGCGCAGGCTGTGCAGTTCCACGGCCCCGTTGCGCTTCGGAGCTGAAGTTCTTGTAGCTTCGATCTGTGGTCGATGTTGATTCGTTAAGGATGATTGGATATGTTTGTTGTGATTCATAGATTGAGGCCACTCAAACCTTGAAACCTTGAGTTGGTGAGATGTTGTTTTCTTGTTGCCATTTCGGGTTGATTGGCTGTGATGGCAATATAATCAATATACATCTGAACATGTTATATGTTGATATTCAACACTGTGCATACACGATATATGCAGTGTATGTATATATAGTTAGATTGTCCGTAAACATGAGAGATTCGAGACTTGAACCCGCATCAGTAATCAACAAATACATGCAATCACGGTATTCTTGGAACAAACTAAGGGAATGGTGGATAGCTCAATGAATCTTCAATTGGATCCGTTGACTCTTCTTGATTCTAGCTATATGAGGGTTTGGCTCCCTGGACCACAAACCGCTGCAAGATTGCTGGTCTTACATACCCAAGTTTAAGGCTTCCCTCTGTTGTGAGGTATCAAGATGAAGATTGACGGGAGATGATCCTTTGCACACTGCTGAGTAACTTCAACTCCCTTGAGATAGATTTCAGATGATTTGAGGCGTAGCTCCTTACCGGAAGGGTACCTCCTCAAGGAGGATCCCCCAGTGGTGTAATCCTAAGCTTGGCGTTCCCCAGCCCACCCAGGCACCACCTGTACATCATCGACTTTGGGCTTAGCAAGAGGCGTGGGCGGCTACCAGGGCTCCCTCCCTGGATGGTGATGATGCCTGCAACGTGGCAGGTACTGGGACAAGCGCCACGTGCAGAGCTCCCAAAAGCTGAGCTTGACTGGCACAGCGAGGCGCCAGGGGGCCACATGCCTATCATCCATGTGGTGCGGGCAATGGTTGGGTGCGGTTGGAAAACTGGATGGCTTATACCCACTAACTTAGGTTTTTAGTGTTTTTGGGATATGATTGATTTACCATATAACCACTAAAAATATATTTTTAGCAAGGGATCTATAAGCCACCAAGAAAACTGCCAGCCTCATGGCAGATGTAACCTGACTGCGAGCTTGTCCGGTGGCTTGCGAATCAAGAAACACATCATCACTATTGGCAGAATTGGCGATTTCTGATGGGAAACCTCTACAATCGACAAGCGCATTCACCGGACAATCAACCATCACTTTCAACAAGTCTGTAAGTATAGAAAACCTTTTCGGCACCCAGAAGGAGTGCAAACGCCTTAATGACTATTGGTTGTTTGGATTTGTTTGGTGGGGCGGGGTTGGGTAGTCGGTCCATGAGAACTCCCAATCAAGGCCGTTCACCCTACGATGAAACAGCTGGGTGCACTCACAGAAGATCCTAATTCATGCTGGCCAGTGGGATGCTTTGGCTGATGTCAAGCCAGTGGCTGTCACAACAAGCAGGCGAACATAGCAGCAGTTAAGGGCAGTTCCCAGATGGTATGGGATCGCTGGCAGCTGACCGGCCCTCGTCAGGTACGCCTCGCTCAACGCACATCGCGGCTTTGAACAAAGCAGAAGGGATGACTTGGAGGTGCGGAGAACTTTGAGCCACAGCAGTGGTGAATTGGTTGATGAGATTTGATGAATGGTGATTGGTGCATCAAAGGTGTCTGCCCTTGTTTAACAATGATAAATCGTTGAACCTAGATGAACATCCTCAATATTCAACGTGTCAGCAATGGTCTGGTTGATCTATATAGGGGATGCTAACTTGATCAATGAGGCGATCAGGTGATCCGAATTCATCCGAATTCCCTGGGAAATTCCTTGAAGGCAGTGGATTACACTAGGATTACACCCTGGAGTTTTCGATCTCAGTGGTCAACTGGGAGTTTCGGTTTTCCCAATGAGATCATGTTCTTACAAAATCCTATGCGAAAAGGAGGAAGTTTCAGTGCGGGGGAAGTGTAAAATGTACACAAACAACAGCTATCCATAGCTATCCCATCTTGGAAGTTCCACCTCCATCCTAGCACTTATTGCTCTGATTTCCCGTTGTTCTTGTCTATGTCACCAACTCGGCTGCTTGCTTGCTGGGCTCCCCTGGCCATCATGGTTTCGAATCTAATCGAGCCGCCACTCATATGACGCCGAGGCGATCGGGCATATGCTGATGTACTTCCTGCGGTCTTCTTTGCCTTGGTCTGGCTTGGATGCCCGAACCAAGAAGGCACGGCAGGGGACAGGCAGTGACACCTCATCCCCTGGGTGGCCTTGCCGGGGGCCGCAGCTGGGCACCATGTAACCAGGTGCTATATCAGCCGTGGAGCCAAGGGGGTGCTGCCAGCTGAACCTTTGTTGGATGTTGATGCTGCATCATCAATTCTTCATCACTTCTGAATATCAGGGGATTACAGACGGCTTTTTGTCCAGTTTGAAGCAAAGTCAGACTTTTAGACCATACACTATAATGGAGTTGTCCATAGATGCTTGTACCGTGTACCCCCCTATCCTCTGCTTGTTTTGGGAGGTAGAGGGTACCATCTCGAAGATCACCTGCCCAGCGGCAACTCCAGGGATGGGCCTGTGGTAAATCCAGGGCGGTTTTAGTGATCAAAAAAGCGATCTCATCACCAAGGATCACTAAACTTCATGGTAAGTGGTTACCACTAAACTGTGATGGAAACTTTATTGTTATCACTAAACTATCTCTTACCACTATTATTCATAGTGGTAACAATCAGCTTTCATGATGAATGATAGTGATTAGTAGTGGTTAGTAGTGGCCTTCATGACAACGAAAAGCGACAACACTAGTGGTTAGTGGTGGTAATGATATGGTTTACATTTAGGATTACAACACAGAAAACACATTCCCGAGTTCACAAAACAGTTGAACAGAGCTGATGAACTGCAGAAATCCCTGCTCATGTGTTTGTTGTTTGAGATTTGTATGCTATCCAGGAATCATGGACAGTTGAAAAGGGTGGATGGTGATCTTGGGACAGTTAAGGCTCCTTTAAGCATCGCTTTTTACAACGGGGTCACCAGCGAATCTCCTCGTCGCTTCAGCACTTCTCAACCAGCAAGGTAAGGCATTGTTTGACAATGATGCGTAGAATGATTTTCAGGGAAGCATTATAATGGTAATTGAGGAATATTAGGGGATTGTGATACCGATTCCCTATTCTAATGTGGAACTATTCCCAATCGCAAGACTGATTCACTGGTAGATGACCATTATTGGGCTTTATTGTCATGGTCACTGCTGCTGATTGAGGAATCAGCATAAATCATTACTTGATCAACTTGGAACTTCAATCATATTGAACCTCGACATGAGCACTTGAACGATAAGAGCCAGCCATGCTGTTAGAGTATGATGCATGTAAGTTTTCATATCTGCGTGCCGTTGGCAGGAAAAGTATCAAAAGATCAAGGAAAAGAAGGACACGGAAGCGATTCAGCAGCTCCTGTTTGATCAATACTGATGGCTCAGTGATAGTGAAGATTCCAATAGCCCTGGGTGACTGTGAGTCACTACTCAAGGCTTTCACCCGAAAAAGATTGCTCAGATGGCCAGTGGGGTCAAAGTTAATCAACCAACGTTTATGGAGATAATAGCTAGCAATGATAGGGAAAACGATGGTTAATGATAGGGGAGCCAGGGGCAATCACAGGGTGAACTGACCCCCTGCCAGATCTCTGCAAGGCTGAAGGTGATTCAACCCGTATCAACATGTACGGATGCCCAAGGCCTATTAACCCTGTAGCCCCAACATTAACCTATACAACCTGTAGCCTGACATGATAGTTCAGAGAGATTGAGAACCACCAAGTGGAGTGTGACCATCCAGTGGAGTCAACAACACTGGGTTTCTGAAGAAAGGAAGACAAACCTGCAATGCGAAGAATGTCGGGGCGGCAAGTGGTTCGTCAGCTGATTTCTGTGTTCTGACCGTGGACCATCGTACCAGGGTTTAGCAGCAATTCTCAATTCTGCCGCGATCATTGTTGAGGAACACATTTTGCAACATGATCGGTTTGATTGGTACTTCTTGAAAGTTGTTTGTTCAAAGCACCAGGACAACTATTCTTTTGGAGGTATCATTGTTGTTTTGAAATGCGCTTGTTCTCTGAAGTCTTGACTTCCTGATTCGCAAAACTTGCTGGGCAGCCATGACTATTGCGTGTCCAAGTCGGGCTGCCAGTGTGATTTTTTCTTTCTAAAGACCACCACATCACCATGAATGTTGCTGAAGTCAACATTTTTTTCAAACGGCAACTCCGTTTGCAACCAGCATGATTCTTTGCAGGTGGTGGAGATCCAAATCCACGGGCTTCGGACGATGCGGTAGGTGACCTACCCTTTCAGCATCGTCACCTTTTGCTTTCGCAGGAGTCCACGAAGTTGTCAGACTTGTTGGGGCAACCGAGTGGGGGAAGGGCGCCTTTGTACACAGCCATATGGTGAAAGGTGATGATCCTTGATCTGCACCCCCACTTCGGAAGGTGATAACCCCCACTTCGGAAGGTGCTTGGGTATCAGACTATCCATCATTTGTTTGGCGGATCAAGTACAGCATATTCTGATGGAGACCAAATCTTGTCAGGACCTGATCACACTTTGGAAGTCGCAAGTGGGTAAACCTTTACAATATGGCTCCGTGATGACCCCCAGAACGTTCTCGATTTCACTTTTCTGTTGAATTCAACAGGGCCTCCCCCAGATGTCAAGTTTCAGTGGCCGGATATACTAAACACGATCTTCTTTGTGGTGAGAGTTGCGGAGCTTGCAAGTGATGAGAGGTGCTTGGCATTTCCTCAAAGGCCATGCGCCTGAAAGAGCTCAGCTGCTTGCAGATAGGAATAGCAAGAGCTGTTACAATTGTTGACTGGATGGCTTATACCCACGAATTCTTAGGTTTTTAGTGTTTTTGGGATATGATTGATTTACCATATAACCACTAAACATATATTTTTAGCAAGGGATCTATAAGCCACCAAGTTAATCTAGTAATCTAGTAAATATTGACAATTGTTAATGGCAATGGCTGCTATTAATAGCTATTCACAATCGAAGCCAATAGCAGGTATTGATTAGTGACAGCGATTTGTAGTACAGTAGGAATAAGAAACAACATTTGCATGTGGTTTTTTAGTGACATGGTCGAAATGAGTACAGCAGCTGCCTCCTATGCAAAACGGGGTTTGGTGTCAGAAGCCTCTAAAACGACACCATTCGGGGTAATTGAGAAAAACGCAACAAAAAGGACTTTAAGCAGAGAATTGTTGGTTGCTGTAGGCATACCTTATTTCCTTTTCACACGGTCATGCAGCGTTTCTTGAATTGTGAAAGACGTATCCTCAGTACCAGTTGCTCTTCCGTAAGCTTTTGCTCCCCCAAAATGCTTTGTTTCGCTGTTGTAAGTCATAGTTTTCCTCTGGTTGCGTGTTCATTTTCAGGACAGCAAGCCACAATGCTGCCACTGAGAAGTTGGGTTTTTAGGCAAACAAACTTCGCCAGCAACTCACTGGATACATCGGCGGCTGGACTCATTCTACTGATTGTAAGTTGACCTCAGCTGCGACTTAGATCATCCCAATGTAATCGGGGTTTGTTGTAAGCGTAACAGTTGGGTCCCAGGTGGATAAGAGTTATCACAAGTAACCAGCCTTATGACATGCCCATCAGTCACTATAAGCCAGTCACCTTAACTCCCGAAGCCCCTGTTGAGGTGCGAAGGTCATCCAAAGGCCTTTGAGAAGTACTTGGATTATGCCCGGAATTTGGGTTTCAAGGACGGGGCGGCCCTTGGGAACCCAAGATAGCATGGTTGATCATCCAGTGCGCATGGTGGTTGGTCAATCCACATAGCGAAGCTAAAGGGCCCTGTTTCGTGGTGCCAACAAGGGACGTTGTACTCCGAGTGAGTCACGCTGCAGGGGTGTCAGTGCCTCTCCGAGGGAGAAGCAGATGGAAGCAGCACATCACCATTGGCAATGTGGCTCCCGCATCTACTTGTTGGAGAAACCTGGTGAAAGTGACCTGGAGAAACCTGGTGAAAGTTGTGACCCAAGGAGTAGACCTTCAAGGATCTTTAAGGGCAACATCTCTTCGGGAAGAATGCGGTGCAGTCAGGCTGCCTTTATTCTGGTTGTAGTTGCGGGATCATCCCAGCGTAGCGGTGGCAAAATGACAAGGTCACTAAATACAAAAACCTGGGCGAGAAAACTATGTTTTGAGGCTGACAGGCAGTTGAGAACGTAACATGGCGGTTATAACCCAGCGCTCACTTAACAGCTGAGTGCAACCTCATACCCCATGCCTGACAACTAAAGCCCGGGTCACCACCACCCCATTGAATTGCCCACGGTGGGGTGCCACCAGGACCGTCCGGACTACGTGATGCTGCGACGACTCTTCTCCGATCTCCGGGTCAGACAGCCCAGCTGCTGTTGTTTGTCAAGGCAGCGTTTAGGAAGGGGTTTGATAAACAACCATACTCCAGTTGGTGCAACTGGTATCATCATCATCGTCGTCGTCGTCGTCGTCGTCGTCGTCGTCGTCGTC
>VSDK01029651.1:590852-695733 GCA_009767595.1 Symbiodinium kawagutii | reverse complement strand
GAGTCGCGCCGACATCGGCGGGCCGAGCGGGGGCTCCCAGGAAGAAAATCAGACCCAAGAGGGCCAGCCCATTGAGGAACAGGGCGGGAAGGGGCGCAGGGAAATCAGCAGCTAGGCAAAATTTTCCTGGCCATGGATTCCCATGGATGGGACCCAGAAAATGGTGGAAGTTAGCCATTGAATGGTTGACCATGACGGCTGAGAATGGTGGACAATGTCAAGAGAGAAAGTTAGTCATGGTTAGTGAGCGTTGGCCAACCAGACTGGTTGATTCATGGCTACAAAATGCTAATGATGGGTGAGAGTGGTTGGAGAAATTGATGCTTGCCAATGATCGCTAAGAGCAGTGAGCAATGGTTGAGAGACGTTAAGACAAAATTGGCCAGTAGTGGCTGAAGATTGGTTGATATCATTGGATCAACTTGGATGACAACCAGCACCGGTAGGAATACGCTAACAATGAGGCATTTTCTGCTTGATGGCTGCAAGTAATTATTCATAATTTTTGATGAATACTGTTTGCACATGTGGTTGATAAAAGGTGAGAAGAATCGCTGTTGCAAGACTGCCATGATCAACCAGCTACAGTAACCATACTGGTATTCAATCTACTCATGGACAGGCTGCAGCTTTACTTATTCAACCGTTCAAATACGATAATTGGTTGAAAGGATACTTGTTGGGGAGTGAAACCTGCAACCAGGCAGTCCATAGACTTGAATAGCTGCTGATAATCTGTGGTATTTTTGATACCAATCAAGGTCTACGGGTGAACCGTCATTTCAGGGATTGTAGTGCTTCATGATTGGTCAGGTCATATCTGTGAGAAGTACTGGGTAGTGCTTGTCAAGTAGCAGCTGGTTGTGGATTGCACCGGTAGATGATTGCAGTCAAGGTAGATGATTACGGTCAACCAACGAACAGTCGGACTGGTGCAGTGTGAACCCAATAGCGGTGTCAGTTCACCCCGTACCCCTGGTTCCCCTATCATTAACCAGGCTGTTTCCCTCATTATTGTTGGTCATTATCCCCCATGAAATTGGTTGGTTCACTGCTTGACCCACAGCCGCATAGTTGGTATATCCCCTACAATTGTTAGTTATCATTATCCCCTATTATTAACCATTAACCAGCTATTACTATCATTCTTGAAATGACATTTTCCATGCAGAAGCTGCAGGACTGGCACTTCGAGTGGTTGGAGGGAAAAGATGTGGGCTCGCCTTGGGCTTAGCGCACCAGCTGTGTCATCCGGAGCACTGTGCCAACTTTAGTTTGGTAGTTTAACGGTTGAATTTCTGACAATTACATACACATCAATCGATAGATAAGAAATAATATATATATATATATAAATATGTAATAGTATGCAGTCGACGGGCGTATTTCTGTTGTTTGAAAGGTATTTATCTATTTATGACTGACCACAATGATTCTTTCGTGGCTCTTTTTTTTCTGGTTCTGTTCCTCCAAAACCCTGGCTTCATGCTTGGTAGTTGCTTCAGCCTGAAAAGACGTAGCTGAACCCCCTGGCTTCATCCATTTCCCTAATCTCAGTGTGGCTGCGTAAAAGCCTAGGGCTTTGTGAAAGGTTGTTGGCGGCGATTAGAACCTATACCATTCGGATTTGACTCAGCAGAACATGGTGCACCATTATTTTGAGAAAAAATATATGGTTGGTTGTTGGTTGTCACCCCTGATGGACAATGAACCACTGATGTACCAGTTTAGCCTATCATGACTCTAGTTCACAATCATCATCATATTCTCTGAGAACAGGGTAGGCCACAGGAGAATAGCCCATCAGCCATACAACACAAAAAAAGCAAATGAGTTTTGACACAAAAATTAGCCAATCAAAACTGCTCAGGTAGGGTTTCCTGCTTGCCAGAGCCAATCATGACTCTTGAAATCTCTCAAACCAACCTTACCATCGTGATTTTCCATAGGTATTCGACCTTGCCCTTATGATTTTCCACAGGTAGTCAATGAATGACCTTAACCAACCTTATGATTAACCAACCATGAACCAACCTTACCCTCATGACCCACCCCTGACACTCATGATTTTCCGCTCACGGCTCTCCACCAGGTTGGACCCACTTCTACCTTATGACGATCTGAAGCAGCCCGACGATGAGCAGGCGCGGCACCTCTCTGGTGGATCCACCGGCAGTTCTGGGAGACTTTGACCCATGAGTTCATGGACGGTAACATTAACCAGCTATATCTCCTGTTATTAACTTATTAACCACTATCATAACTAGTTAGTTAACCATTGGTTGGTTCCCATCCATGATAAAATGGGTAAGGGTGATGAATGTACTAAGGAATAGTAAAGGGTTATAAATCAACAATGGAAAAGTTACTGGATGGTAAGGGTGACAAAATGTTTTAAACGGTTATGCTTTTTTTTCCTCTCTCTCTCTCTCTGCCTCTCCATACATACTGTATGTACGGAAATGGTTGTTAATGGTTATTAAGCCAGTCAAATCCACCATATGCTCACAAGACATATTTTTCGGTGGCTACACGGCTATTGGGTCAGAAGCAACCAGCAGACAAGGGGTAGGCAAAGGTCCCGACTGGTCATGTATGGATGTGAACAGCCAGGTTCCAGGGTTTTATCCATGCATGTGGCTATGGGTCAATATTAACTAATGGGGGATTTCCACCAACAATTTCATAGGGAAAACAATGGTTAATGATAGGGGAACCAGGGGTACGGGGTGAACTGACCCACTGCCATGTGTCTATACCAATGTGTGCATAGCAATTGTACATATGCTCACAAATGCTGATTTTCGGGCGTGACAAATGGGTGCAAAGGGATGGTATAGAGATCTCCATGGTTGTTCAGGGTTAAGCATCCACCAATGGTTCATTCATCATGAAGCATTTGGGATCAGGTTTCATGACCAGATGGTTGGTAGTGCACCCCCTCGGTGTCACACATTCTTCGGGCCAAAGGGAGGTTTGTTTTTCCTCACCACCATGACGCTGATCACATGGTTCAGAGGGTTACTTGAGATCTAGGGGTACCAGAAGATTATATACATGGTTCAGCCAGTGATCATGGTTGACACTATCTCTTGGTGATGCTGGTATCCATTCATAGACGACAAAGCCACTACTTTTGATTTCTAACTTGATTGCTTATAATTCAACCTGGCCCCAAAATCTGCTCTCTTGGGTTGCCAGAGGCTTACTTGGTTCAACCCAAGTTGAGGTAAGGTTGATTACTCTTGATCACAAACCCCACTGGTTGGTGGTTTTGAACATTTTTTCATTTTCCCCCCGTGATCATTCACATGGGAAAATGGTTGGTGGAAAAATGCTTGCATATTCACCCATGAAAAAATATGGGTGCTTGGTTGACCAACATTTTTCATGAGGGGTGGTTCAACCACCAATCAGTTGATGATCACATATGATCACTATCAACCATTTTTAACCATTCTTAGCCGCTACTTAAACATAGGTGGTTCAACCCCCCACCAGCTTGACTGCTGCTAGCCCTTGGGTTCGACCAGCTGCGTGCCACAACAGCAGGACCCGCCGGAACGCCCCCGTGGCCTTTGCTGCTTCTGTGGTAGTGCTAGCCGCGTCGGGGGGCCTGGCGCCGCTGCCTGAACTGGGGCAGTTAACCAGCATTTTTTTGGGGGGGATGAGTCAGCAAATGATGGGCCTATCAGCAGCTAAAATGATGGTATGGTCAGTGAGTCAGCGTAAATTTGAATACTTAACCAGCAAATGATGGTGTAAGCATATGATGGAGTTGAGATATTTGTTTGTTAAGCATTCACCATGATTGGTGAACACGCAACAATCATCAATGGTTCATGGATGGTTATTTGAGAGGGTCAATAAGCGACAACCATCAATGGTTAATGGTTAGTAACAAGGAAGGCGATGGAATAATGATCAACAATGATCCGCGGCTGCCAGACACAAGAAGTCCATGCGGATCTCAATATCCCTGACCGTATTGGTGGGAGTACTGAGGGATAGCTAGGGAAGTGAGAATGTCCTAATGCCAATTACGTTCCAAAAAACTATATTAATGCAAGAATTAACCACTCGTCTCATGGTCTTTCTTCTGTCGGCATACAATGATAGGGGATCAATATGTTTCAGGGAAACATCATAGGGAACATGGGGAATCAAATTGTCCATCAAGCATTTGGGGAACAATAATGACGGGACAAATGATAGGGACAAAAGCAATAATTAAGCAACACCAATTGTAGCGAACCATAAAAAGCATCAACTTTATGGGGGATACTAACTAACAATCACAGTTGCAACACAACGGCTAGGTAATGATGATACGCCAGGGGTAAGGTGTTTTGACCCACCGTCCTTTGTACCTCTTTTGGTTCTCCGTTTAGTTTAGGTGTATTCTATCGGAGGCTAACATCAATTTCCAGCAAACCATTGATGCATGGGAGAGGTTCTTGAGGTACATCATGTATGATTCAGGACAATGAAGCTTTGTTGAACCAAGCTGGACTTGCCTCGATCTTCCGAGCTGTTTAGGCAAAGAAAGCTACGCCGATGTTCAAGGGGCAGTTTTATTGGACATTTCCTGTTACCAGTAAATATGGCATAGGCACATAGTTGTATGATATCTCTCTATTATATGCCACATGCCCAGATGTTTATACACATATTCATATATGCAGCACATCAGCAGATGAACCGGCTCCATCAACATTTGCGTTTGGGCAATGATAGAATTTACACACCAACGTGCGCCACCCAATGTTTGACTTCTTCCTACGCATGACAAGCTGGCAACAGCACTACAACACCTTTTTGTCAAGAAGCCACAGGCCTGTGGTCAAAGGGGTAGGTGATGGAAACAAGGAGACAAACAAAAACTCACATACCCTGGAGTAATAGCAGCACCACATCTTGATAGTGTCGGGCAGCATATTCAGTAAAGTCGTTTCAACAATTCAGGGGGGATGACACAATTTTGTTTAACCTTCTACGCACATTCCGATGTACACACCAGCCACTCCCACAAAATGGGAATGTTTTCAGACTTCCCTGGACTCCATTGTGAAAATAGCAGGGCTTTGCGGGCATTGTTTGGCCACGTACGTGTTTGTGCGTGTTTGCGTGCTTGTATCAGTTTTTTCAATGCATCTATCTAAGTGTTTGATGTTGGTGAATTGGTTGAGTTGAAATTCCACTTGAACATTGGCACACCCACTAACCTTGGAAATCCACCTGCTTTCCACCTCAATTGGTTGATATATGGAAGTGTTTTCGGACCAAGATCATGTCACCAACCAAAAACCCCCGACGTTGTAGCCAACCACTGACGAGTCAGATCCCGACTGCGCCGTAGCAGGTGCGAAATTAAGAGGCGGAGGATCGTTCCGACTTGCCACCTGCTGCAGATCCAACTGTTGGGACCGGTTGCTGATCACCATGGCTATGCAATAATAGGACATGGCTATATCAGTGTCACCATCAGTGCTAGGACGTGACTATACATGGCTCCATTGGTTCAACAAGTTGTTTTTTTTGGACATGTGTAATCTACAATCGTTTTACCATAGAATCGCTGGTGATTTGCCTTGGGGTGAATTCACAAGTAGTCAATGGTACATATGGTACCCTCAAGCATCAAACGATCGCGTCGGGTGGGGAAACCCAGGTTTTACGGGGTTGCCTGGCTGTTGGCAGAGCACATCACATCTCCTACGCAGCTGCCCGGTTAAGTTCACACAGCGATGGATGAATTTTCATCATGGTGCAACCATCCTAATGCCACGGCAGCCTATCATGTGATAAAAACACTTGGGTCTCGCTGTGGAGTTGATTCTTGTTTTGTAGGATTACAACCTTAAACGATCGCATGTTTGGATAGAACCAGCTTTCAAAGGGTGGGTAGAACGATAGAGAACATGATGAAATCATCAGCGGTTGGTCGCATGGTGTGTGGCAACCTACCTGGTTTACAGCTGAGGAGTGGCAAGGGGGGTTGCCCTGCTCGATAGTTGTGAACGAGCAGCGGGGTATAACAATCACACCTGGGATGAACTTGATGAATCAATCATGAAGCAACACCAGCCATTGCTAATCAACAATCATGATATGTGTGGTGATAACCTACCTGCAACTGGTATGTACTTTCTTTCTCATCTCTAGATCAGCAACCACCAGCTGGGGAATCCTGCCCCCAGAGTGGTAATTTGTCCTACATGCCAATTTTGTGCAAAATGCATCTGTTCTAAGAAGCTACCTGACACCACATGGATCCTTGACAATCCTTCGGATAGGTCAACTTGGATCCCCTGATCTCCATATATCTCCATTGGATCCCCTGATCCTCGTGCGCTGAGGTCGTTCCACAAGGAACGTCCAGCGAACGGCTCGGTCCTTCGCGAGGGAAGCGTTGGCAAAGCCACGCCCTTCGACTTCGGATTTTTTTGCGAGACGTCCCCAGGGGCCCCTCGGCGAGGGAAGTTGTTGGGGGAAGACTTTGGGTCAGGACCTGGGAAGCGGTCGATATTCATGGTTTGGAAACCAGGCGATCGTAAGAGAATGGTTAAGAATGGTTAGTTAGCAATAGGAGGTGTCTACAGTAACCAACAATACTGATTAAACAACTACTAGTTGGTAGTTTGAAGATTGTTTTTGATTTCCCCCATATTTGGGATGGGCGGTTATTGACTGATATTTTTCTGAGTTGAAACAACCAATCACTAGGAAATACCAGCAAATGCCGTAATTCTGCCTGAGCCCAAACACACCTTCGAAGGCGAATCAAAGTACCGGAGATGCATATACACAGGTGTACCTTTGAAATTGATGGTTTGCCCACTAACGATCATTCACATCATTTGCCCATAGGGGTACCTTTACCATCCTTTATCCATTAAAGATCATGAGGTGGGCTGATTTTGGGACGTCTGAGCTTAAGGAACCGACCTGCAGATCAACCCTTTCTGGTGATTGGTATCATCCTGGGCTTGTTGAGCGTCCCTTGGTGCATAAGTTGTAGCAACCTCAAGTTAGCCACTAAACCATGGTCATATGCAGCACCAGTTCAAAGCCGAGCCCCGTTACGTGTCCGTTCACCACCGTGACTTGACTCGTAACAGGATGAAGCTGGAGACCCAACAGGAACTCCAGCCGTGGAGGCCGCTATAGGTCGTCATTCCCTTTGTATGGAACTACCAATTTGCGGGGTCCATTTCTACACCTGGATACTTCGTGGATTACATTTTTACTAAAACAACGGTTGATTAGCTATTATCCATGAACAGGCAACTTTGGAAAATTCAGATTTTTGATGACAAAGCCAAATACCACAGATATATTGGATGGGCCACTGTGCCAAGTCGGAATGTCTCCCATCTTTTTGTTGCCAGTCGAAGTTGTGTAACTTTGGCCAGTCACATGTTGGCCAATGATGGGTCATGGATGGTCATGGTGGATGTATGTACGCTGGATCATGTGGACATTGAACACTCCTGCATCCAACGTAATTACAGTGTCTATTCCCGGCACCTAACAATGGAATCTATCAATAGATTATGCACCTTCACACTATGACAATAGGTGCTCAAAGACTTCTTGCTTACAGCCACTTGCCAAAGTATCAAGCACTATGTATAACACCGTGGGCAAAACCTTGATTATGAAAGGAGATCATAGTACTGGGTCAATAGATGTACTGTAAATGGGTAGTGATGATCACTATTGGGACCCTTATCACCGAGCCAGTGTAGATGGTACAAGACCTTTGACAGCCAGGTGTTCAACCGATGTTCAGCAGCGAAAGACAGTGTTGTTTCCTCCCACACAGATTGCTTGTCCGTATACTGAGAGTCACTGTAGAAATCTCAACCCCATTGCCTTAAGCTCAGGGATACCAGTTGCCATCTGCTTCATCGCATGCATTTGATCACTGCCTGAACGCAGGTGCTCACTTCGACATTGTACCAGTTTTATTTCTCGTTGATGGTGGTGAATGATGGTTAAACAGCTGGGTACTGTAGTGATTAAAAGTTCTCACCAGAATATTATTGTTTTTAGGCTTAATGATTCCTACTGTTGCAAGCGTAACCACTGAATGTTTGCTTTGTAAGCTGGTTCCTATGGGTTTGTCCAGCAATGATGTACCCACAAAACTGCTTCAGTTTCCCTAGTAACAACTGTTATGGTTGGATGCTTGGTAGGTACCACCATCTATAGACAACCCCATGACTAGTAGCTGTTTAACCTTTCTTGTTGGTTATAATTCCCTATTCTCCACCATAACTAGCCGTTCTTAACCATCATGAACCATGATTGACCCAGCATAAATGGATAAATCCATACATGATTCCATTATTCACCATTAAGAACTAGTATAAACCGCTATCAGCTTTCATTGGCCACTATTAACCAATCTTTAACCATGATAAACCTTGACTTTATCATGAATCAGCCCTTATTAACCATTCTTAAACATGTCAACTCACAGCTTGGGTCCTGCGCTCAACTGAGGCCCCTCGGCCTCCCAGGAGGACTTAAATCCCCCCCGACTTTTTGCCAAGGACCGTTCCTGCGGTCCGGCGCCATGGCGGGTGGGGCCAGGGCTTGTTAGAGTTGATGACTGGATGGCTCCAACAGATTGGTATTGATAATTGATAAGATATGAATTTGATTTCGATGGCTCATCTACTATCATTATCTTGCTGCTATTGTTTACTATCGACTAACATGATATCACGCGGGGCATGGTGCCACTCCAGAGTCACCAGCCGCAGTGAAACCTTTACCATGAGTCAACGATGGCAACGTTACCCTGCTCCCAGCCCATTTATGGAGCATGGTTGAATATTATTTACTGGCTGGTAGTTTCAAACATTTTTCATTTTCCCTAGTAGTTATGAACAAATGGTTGGGGACTAATATTTTTCATAGTGGTTGAAACCACCAACCAGTTTACCATTGCGCAGGCTGAACCAAAACAGGATTGGTTCATAACAGGCTCCTTAATGGTCCTTCTTAGTGACTGTTGAGCATTATTTACCAAAGTGAAGCCCCATCTTGGCATATTCGCCATTTATTGGCAGTGGGTCAAACCCCGCACCCCTGGTTCCCCACCATTAACCATTGTTTTCCCTTGTTTTGTTGGTGGAAATCCCCCATTAGTTGGTTGATCAATATTGACCCATAGCCATTGAGTGGTTACATTCACCATCGTTGGTTAGGGGGTTACTTCACCGATGGCGAACTCTTGTGGCCAACTGCACATCCAACTGCTCATGTTTGATCATTGATATCCGGTCATTGCTTCGTTGATGGGAAAATCTACAGGAAACCATAGGAAATCCATGTTTTAAGCACCAGTTTGCTGGATTGATGGAAAAATGTAAAAGAAACCCCATGTTTTAATCGTAACCAACTATGAATGAAATACAGAGGTTTCCAGTAGATTTTTCCCATAATATCAAGGGTTTCCTGTAGATTTTGCCCATCACATATTTCTGGGAATGGTTCCAGCGTCTCACGGGCAAGCTGTCATGGGCACCTTGCCTTTGAGTCCTCCCCAGCACGGTCGACCAGCGCACCGTGAGGATCATGAATCCGATGCTGCACTCGTGGCAGCACACCAGTGGTCCAAATTAAGTGCAACGAGACTTCTTCAGAGATCGGGCATAAGAAGAAATGGCGAGCTGGGTCAAGCAGTTAACCAACCAACTAATGGGGGAAAATCACCAACAATATGATGAGGAACAGGGCTATAGGGTTTTGACCCACTGCCAAATACGATGATGATAGGAGCAGAGTATCAACTGGAGTAGCAACTGATTACTGTACAACCTGCGAAATCCAGAATTGGCATATTTCATCCATAGACAAGTATGAGCATTAAGGCGCTATCGGGTCTCTGGTTCTCCAACGTGGTTGTCAATGATGAGCTGATGTTTGTTGACGGCTTCCAGGAATGGTAAGGGACTCAGGATCTGGAACTCCTGACCACACACATTGTAATGGATCATAGCTTTTGATCATGGTTTTTCTCCGATAAGCATGAGCAGCGAGTCGAACCTAGCCAAGTGAACCATGCCAAGTTGTGTGAGGCAGCGGGTCCGAATTGACGCCCCGGTCACGGAATGTCGAATTGTTCGGTGCGCGTTGACATCATGCATCACGAAGGGTCCCCCTACAAAATGGGTCAAGAATTGCTTGTCTTATGAGGACTCGCCACGTTTAGCCGCCTAGTTCCTGTTGAAACAGACGCCCGAACACCCATTGCACCAGCAACAAGTGTATGTTCAAGCTCTGAGTCGCCCCAAAGTCAGAGGTTCTTCTGACAATTTCACTCGATGCTTTGTATCAACGATTTCGTGGAACCGATGATCACAGGGGGAAGTGTAGGGTTTACCAGCAAACCTTTGGGATCTGTGGATTTCCACCAGGCTTTGTGCTGCTCAGGTGTCTGAAAGACCCGTCGGAGTCTTTTCACTACCCCTTGGTAAACTAACCAGGAAGCTAAAAATGACAATGCGCCATTCAATAGGTAAACCGTGATAAATGGTGGATTTTCGATTTCCTAGTTAGTTTATCAGAGTGTACAGCACCCCCAAAAACAATTTGAGTCTGCATGACTTATGGACCACCTGTCGTAAGATCATGTGGGTTTCCACGTAGCTTCACCGCTTGATGGCTAATCCCACATGGGCAACCCTGGCTATTTCAGTGGGATAACTGGGATTCGGACCGGGATAATCCCACTCTTGCCTTAGTTATCGGTACCAATCATCAGATGACCCCTTGAGCAGCCCTGATCTTTGTTGAAGTTGCTGAACGCGAAGGGAGAATGCCTTCGTTGAGGGTCTGAACCCGCTTGAGATATCCGGGTTCCGGTGGGAAAGCAGGGAGCGGTTCGCCGGTTGACCAATCGCAGCGGTATAGATCTGGTGTATGATTCTGACATGTCATATGCGTCACCCCACTAGTGGAACCATCCTTGCCTCGTATCCCATCACTCGATTGCAGTGATGGCAGGCGGTGGATCCCACCTGTGATAGCTCATGGGCCTGTGCCCTTTCCAAAACATATGCCATCACACTCCGAACCTGACCCAGGTTTTGTCAGCTGCCTGAGGAATCGGTATATGGCCCGGTTGACGTTACCCCATTGGGTACAGCCGGAACCTCAATTTATCCTGAAAGGTTTCTACCAATAACAATAATATAGGCATACTACCATGCCACATGGCAGGGTTATGATTTCGAGCCTGTTTAATCTCTTGCTCTCTTGCTCTCTCACTCTTTCTCCAACTCTATCCATAGATGTTGATGGTACAATTCCTGGTGGAAAAGTGTCATCATCTTTTTATGATCACTGGTGGTAGACATCTCTCGGTAGCTTCCCTTGCCTTCAAACTTATGCAACAGATATTCCCTACATATCCAGATGAGCGACGAAAATCGTTGGCCTTTGTTGGCCATATCTTCTTAGTGGTCATCGTCATGATTGGTTGACGGTGGTAGCCCTTTAGAGGTAGATTGATTCTACAATTCAGGCGAAGAATTCTTCCCCTCAGAAAGTACAAACCCACGGGCATTCTGAGGATTGTACTTCAAATGCTACATGTAAAACAATTGGAAATCAGTTAAACATGAGGATTTCAGACCCCGCGAATCTTCGAAAGCCAAAGTAACCCCCAGAATCGTCCAATGATTACCGTTGGTTCAGATCCAACACCTCTTCAGCACTGTGCTCCAATGGGAGCATGTCTGAGCCACCCGAAAGACCAGCGGAACAGCGGACGGGTCATGAACGACCCAATCTCGGCGGTAGATCTGCCAATGACAACTATGAACGACCGTCAGCCATGATAGTTGGGGTTACTACATTTTTCTCGATGATCAAGCATGGATCCCTGCTTCTGAAGCCCCACCGCTCCCCTAAATACAAAACACCCCTGGAGTTTGTTTTAATGATGGGGGATTTCTTAAATATGGGTCACCCCGGTAGCCCCGGATTGATACTGTGTTTGAAAACCTTGATTAACAAACCCCAACAAAACCAGTTGCTTATTATCCCCTTTGACCATTATTAATGGCTGTATAACTACAATAAGAGCATATAAAACAGCTAACCATTCAAACCTATCACCAGGGTGGCCAACGACCTGTCCGCAAACCCTGGCTTTCCGCCAACAAAACCATGAGCACTGGAAATGTGTGGTGCGCCGCCTGTGAGGGCTTTCCCACTTGGGGTTTCTAACAATTGATCAACCATGATCAACAATTGACAATTGGCTGTGGGTCAATATTAACCAACCAATAATGGGGGATAATAACCAAACATAATAGGGAAAACAATAGTTACTGATAGGGGAAGCAGGGGTACAGGGTTTTGACCCACTGCCAATTAGCAATCAGCAATTGTGTTAGTCATTAGCAAATGTATTGTTTAGATACATGTACAGTAGATATAAGATTAGATACACAACTTACACAACTATTAATAATCAACCACCATAGCCAGCAATTGGCCAACGAATAGCCACTGACTAGCTAACACGTAGCCAAGAATTGGCCAACAACCAGTAGTCAGCTAACAACCAGCAATATTGGGGTGTCACTAGCAACCAACTGTTCTTGGATAGGGGTAGCTAAGAACACTGGAATATCCGATGAGCGGGAAGCAAGCATCAGTCCAATATGAGTATCTTTCCTAAGCCATGCCAACAACCATACTATCAGGTGACCGATGTTTCAATCACGCTTTATGAGTAAATGTAAAAGTATTATCAGGGACCAAGCACGCGTGAGGCCTGGAATGTAACCATCATCCATCTACATAGTACGTGTGCTATTGTGTCCATCTACGCTTGAGTACTCAACCCATGTTAAACCTGGTTTTTCTCAGATTGCTTCGACCAGGATATGCTTGGAGAGTTGACCATGGTAGCCTTATCAGGCTTGTAAGCCCTTGAACCACCGTCACTGACCAGCTACCACTGCCAATCATCGATGGACTCGGCACCTCACATGCGTCACCGGTGCAGAATTCGTGGTGCGGCGATCAACTGCTCGAGCGTTCTGCATCTTTGCCGGGCCCAGAAGTGAATCAACGTGCCGTTGTGAAGCCTTGAGAAGTTCTTGATTACAAGGTCTCCATATATCTTCATGTGATATATACTTGCATGTATAGATTGGCATATTCATGTATATAGGTAGGATGGATGGATGGATGGATGGATGGATGGATGGATGGATGGATGGATGGATGGATGGATGGATGGATGGATGGATGGATGGATGGATGGATAGATAGATAGATAGATAGATAGGTGGAGAGATAGATAGGGAGATAGGTGGAGAGATAGATTTGTAGGTAGATGGATAGATATGTAGGTTGCAGATAGATAGATGGGTAGGTGGACAGGTAGATAAGTAGATTCCTTAGATGGGTGCATGGATGGGTAGTTATGTATCCAGATAGATACGTAGATAGACAGATAGATCGATAGACTGTTTTTGGCTGAAATTGCAGTCAAGATTCGGTAAGCATCTCATCAAACAGGCACCTATTGGACAGCTTGAGCTGTTTGAAGATAGGTTTGGTCAGAAGCGATGGTGTCCCCGGATTGATCGGTGGTCCGGGTGCAAAAACTGATCATTTTTTGGATGAGGGCAACCATCATCTTTCGAACGATGACAAGCCGCAGAGGTTGAGTTGGTGGTTTGAGACATTATCGGATGATGGCTAATATTGTTCATTAAAAAGAGAGAATAATAGGCAACAATATCCAACAATCATGATTAAACTAAACAACTACTATTAAGATGGCAAAGAAGATTGTGCATTTGGCACAATTAGCCGCGCTTTCCTGTGGTCTACCGCCAGGCAATGAAGGTCAAGATGTTGCTTCAAGACCATCAACCCCAAAGACAGATCGCAATCATTATGTTTTCATCATAAGCTAATCAAGATTAGCAACCATAAGCTGTATAATCAAGATTAGCAACCATAAGCTGTGTAATCAAGATTAGCAACTCCTGAAATCATCATGTGTTAACATTTTTATGGTACTCAACTCGCGGTTAGATGATATTTTTTGAGCCACAGCCAACTGCGGGCAGGTCATTTTTTCTCGGCACCTTCCGTGTTTCGTGGTTGGAGTTCGGCTAAGGGTCAAGCCCAGAAGTCCTGCAGCAGTAATGATGGTACTGTAAGAGGGAATGATAGCCAGGAGCCAGGTATAACATGGTATAACTTTCAGGGACAACAAGTCACCATTTGTGGACGATTTGCCTATGAACGGTGCCGTCCTGGAGCTTCAGAGGCTGGAGGAGTTCTGCAGTTCCCTCTTTCTAGGTCCGTCCCTGAAGGTGAACGCAACTGCGCAGGAAACTGCTGATATTCACCGTGGTTCAACCCGGGGTCAATCCACCCATCTGATTACCAGCCATTTACTGGTTGGTGCTTGCAAAAATAATCTAACTATCTATTTTTGCTCCCGTTTTTTTCAGGTTGAAAGCACCAGGCAATTTGCCATGGTGAACTCTACCAGACCTTGGTGATCCATGCTGATCAACGGTGTCGGCTTCACTCCCGGCGCTCGCCATGTCTCTACCCCGGTCGACCGACCGTGCCCCGTTCAGAGCGACCCGGGCAGCGATTCCCCGCGGCGCAAAACGGAGTCCCAAGTTGGGAGTCACCATTCAGCATCAATTGAGATTCAATTAGCCACTATCATCCATTGATATACATATAGAATGACTTATATTAGTACTGTACATGATATACATTATTATCATGTGATATTATATGATATCATATGATGTCATTTCACATTATATCATTGATTAATAAAGTGAGTGATGCTATGTGGTTGGTTTTGGCTTGGCAGCAAGGGGGTGAAGACTTTTGCAGCCTTTGCTACACTACCCCGTGGAAAGAATTACTTTTAGGGGCACACACAAGATGATGCTTTGGGGGCATGCCTTATGAGTTGAACATAGAGTGGTATCATTGGTTCAAGACTACTCTTCATTGGGACAATTTCCCTTCCCTCATGCACCTCCGGTGGCGCCAGATGAGCCCCAGACGTTTGCTGGAGCAGATTGCATTCGACATCCAGGCGGCAACCAGGGGCCGGCCAGGGGCTCGGCTGTTGATACCTGAATCAGTCATTTTTTTTGATCATGAAACGATAATCAATCAATCAAATAAATGAATGATAACATCATGAAGCATAAATCGTTATCTGATGATACATCAAATAACGATTGGCATAAATCAAAAGCCAAGAACCAGAAAGCTTGCTGTCGTTTATGAAAGTGATTCGTCGATTCCGAGATACTTGATGATACGGGGCAGTGCCAGAGGGTCGAGGAAGCCTTGCATAATCCCCCGAGGCAAGTACCTAGCCTAGTTGTGCACTTGTGACAGCCATGGTGAACACATCCTGAACACATCCTGGACATTGCTTAAGTTTCAGCACACCATCTCCATCCGTCTCTGCGATTTGCACTGTGGGTGCATGCATTGATGTACTGGCACATGAAGTACAGAACATCAACTCTCGATTTCAACATGACCATCTATGATGAAAACGGCGTAGCGGCAGCGGACCAGCCAGGACGTTTCCTCCAAGTGCTGCGTTGCAGGGCAACTAGAAGAGACTCCTCCCAACATCGAGGAGCGCTGCCCCGGACCAGTCCTTGTTGGGTAGGCTGCATAATGAAATTCTTTAGTGAGTGGATATGCATCTATGCAGGTTGTTTGCTTATATTTGATACGAATTGAGTGTGTTTTCTTGTGAAAGGTTTCTGTCAAAACGCTATTTGCGTCTAGATGCTGAGAGGAGGGCCATTGCCAGTGCGATGACCATGGTGGGGTAAGTGGGTTTGCTATAATTAATCATGGTTATGACTGGACTTAACCCTTGCAATCATGGTCGACGGCTGGTTGCTAGGGGTTTTTATTGTGTCCCATGGGCCGACGGTGAATTTGTGTCATTCGGATGGCAAGAAGCTCATCGTTCACGGGGCCCCCTTCTTGGTGAATTTAGCAGAAACTGATGGTTTCTCCGCTTAAATCTGGTGCAATGAGCACATCTCAGAGACAAGCCCAGGTATCATATTGAAGAATAGTTTCTTGTATCTTGTTGCGTATCCAAGATTGGACTCACACAGACCTCGGGAATCCTCGACGGCTGCCAGGGGCTTCTTACCTTCCACCAAAAGCTCTTGATTTGCATTTTTTTGGGAAGGCTATTTAGCATGGTTGCAGTTTGCTTACTCAATGTTTGAATATGTTCCAGTCAGCAAGTGTGAAATGTCTTGCTTTGAGAAATCCAGCCTTCGTATAGAGTATTTGTATGAGCCAAGCTTGGATTGCAGTGCTTCGAGAAATAAAGCATGCACATACTCTGCTTGCAGTCTCTGAAGCACTTCGTGTTTCTCACATTTGTTTGGTATTCTCCAAAAAATGAACAATCTAAGATACTGTAGTTTGAATCTATGTATCTCTGGAGAAAGTCCCATAAATTGCCAAATTCAATTCAAAACGAGTCTTTTTGCTGCGATGTTCATCCATTCATTTGGGGTTTATTGGTACTGACCCAGGCCCAGGCCCATACCCATATACATATGTATATATATATATATAAAAAAAAGATAGATTTGATGCTCAGATTTGTCAGGTGAAGACAAGCATAGCAAGCATGTTCACTGTTTGGAGAAAGTCCAGTACCCTTCGATGCAAGACCTTAAATGAGTCAGCATGGAACTGGTTGATTATCCAGTTGAGTTTATGCAGTGAATTTTGCGGATTTGGACAATTTTTTGCTGGGTTGTTGCATGCGAAACCCAGCCCACGATGCAAACAGTGGTAGATTTGGAACAGCTGTGTGGATTGCAAGCATTTCATCTCATCCAAGCGTTAAAGTAGGGCCCCTACGTAGAAGCTGGAGGCCAGATTCTATCAGATCGCCAATGAAGGAGAGTTGCAGTATATCATGTCATATCTCTCTAGCATAACTGGTAGTTCCCCTAGTTGTTGAGCCAGTAACATGTTGATGACACCGTTGCTCCTCGCATCTGAGGAGGCTTCTGATCTGGGCCCAGTCCTAGATTCGCCCCGGAATCTCTGCGCAGGAGGGGTGACCCACAATCGCCGCGATGGTACCACAGTCCAAGGTTTACTATGGATCCGTTACGGGGGACCAAACCTGTTCTGGATCTCACCGGTTGTTCTGACAAATGGTTTGTTATGCTTCCTACTGGTTATCGCCCAGAACCTCTTTGGGGGCGGCTCATTTCTACACCTCAACAGGAAACAAAAAAAGCTGTACTCATTGTGTTTCCACAGGAGCTTCAATATACTGCAGGAGGGTCCGCAGAGGCAGATATCAAAGTGTGACACGATAGCTAGGGATTATGGCCGAGGTGATTCTGCCGAATAATTCAACTGGGAGGAACCAATCATTTGACAATGCTGTTTTGCCAACCGGCTGATTCACTGGGTCTTGCTGTCTACAAGCTGCAGCTCAGGGGGCAGGATGAAACTCTGCTATTCTTTGTCGATGCTTGGTGAATGTCTGGTTATGATAGGAGTTATATAATAGGTAGAAACTGCATAAATCAGCAATCACCTATCATTGGTGGTGTATCAGTTATCGGCATGATGCTATCAGTCACTGTATCCTCTGTCATGAACAGGAATTACTGTTGGAGGATACCAAAGTACTTTTGCAGATGTGCCGGGCGTTGCTGATACTGCGCCACATAGCCTCACTACCAACAACTGAGTGAAGCACCAGTGCTTAGCCCTGTCAACCCCACTGCTGGATGGTTTCCCAGCTCCCAGCGACCGTCCTGGCCTTCCTATTCCACTGGATCGTACATAGTCGGAGCCATTGAGTTTCACTGAACCAGGGACGTTTGCAGTTCGGCACAAGCAGTTGTGAACTTGGGCATGTGAATTCTGGATTTCAAGATATTTTACTTTTTCTAGATATGTACCAAAACATGAATTCTGGATTTCAAGATGTTGAGTCAAAGAACAATTGTCTAACAGCTCGGAGTCTGGCTTGGTATCACTGAAGGCAAGATACGAGTAGCCAGACAATCAGTTTGTGATGCTGGTAAACCACCCATGATTTCCGACCTGCTGGCTGCATGATTGTTGAGCCGAAAATCAAGCGGCGGCTTATGAATGTTTATGATAGTTTATGAAAGCTGAAAATCGCCAGTTGACGGATTCTTTTACATGATATATATCTTCATAGGTGGTATAGATGGCAATTGAGAGCCCAATGGCTCGGTTCCCAGGAACTGTCAATTTTTCCAGTTGTTTATATTGGCAACATATTGGAACTTGTGCGGATTGATCACCACCAAGATGGTGCTACAATGGGGTATTCATGTGTATGCTATCATATGTATCACATGTGGCATCACATGTGATTGGCGAAACTCATACGATTGTTCAAAGCACGACCTGGTTTCTCTGGGTTCTTGCCCAGCAATATGACAATAGAGGGGAAATACTGAGCATGCATTCAAGACAGTGAAAGAAGCCTTTCTGTCAGCAAACAGTTCTTGAACCACCTTGGAAATAAATCCTTGATGGTTGAGTTACAAACTGGTCAGTGATTTCTGAAGCGTTGGATATTTGCAGTACCTCTGAACTGAAGTTGTTCAATCCCTATTGACCAGTTGGATTATCTTCTTGCTTATTGATCGTTAACAGCTTATCAAATGAGCATTGACTGTTTGATCTTAACAGCTGTAAATAAACAATATTGAAGCTATATCCTTTTGATTGTCAACAGCTTATTGGATGAATTTTGACCATAGCTTGCTGTATCCCCAATTTCCGGCAACATTTTGCCACAGGAGGATGTTTGGTGACTCGACCAACAGGGGTTGGCATAGGCGCATTTGCGGAATCGTTGGTGGATCCGTGAGTGAATGTGGTTGTTCATCTGGCTTTAGAATGCTTTAGATAGAGAAGCTGGAATCTTAGCCACGAAAATGAACAGAAGCGACGGCAAAAGCTTTAGATGAATCTGGTCTTAGCAATGAACAGCTATTTATGATACGCTGGAATCTTTGCCGCGATAATCTGGAGTCGAAATAAAGAATATTATCGATCATCTTGTTCTCGATTTAAGGTATCATAACTGATGTCGTGACTAGACTTGGCTATCGTGGCTGGCCAGCAATGATGACTATAATTGCTATTTATTAAGCATTTCTTTGTTGCGATTTTGGACATGAACATAGAGGGTACATCTGCATATTTGGATTGGGTTCTGAGTCCCACAAACCAACCAACCAAAGAAGCACACCAACGACCAACCAGCCAATCATCCGATCAACTTTCCAATCCTTTTCAGCTACACAGCCAGCCAGTCACCCAACCAACCAACCAACTTTCACAGCCTTTACCAGTCTTCCTTGGCGCGGAAAGGTTTAGAGACCGGGGACATCAATCCTTACGTGGGGTGGCCCAAGCGTGGAGCTGCCGATCACCAGCTGGGTCAGTGGTAGCGGGGGTGGACATTGCCAGCCGTGTCACCGGGGTTTCGCGAAATGGGGGTAGCCCAAAAATGGTTGGTTTAGTACTACCAAAGGATGATTTGGGGGTCCCCCTATTTTGAGACAGCACTATGTTATGTCTCTGCTTGCAACTCCTTCTGGATCTCCATTTAAAGTCGAGTGTGACTTCGGCACAAGAAAACATGGGACACCTGACTTGGAAGAGCCTGGAGGAGTTTCCTGCTGCCTCCGGACCCGGAGACCAAAGGTAGTAGGGTCAACGGTAATCTTTCAAACGCTGCGAGTTACGTTTGTGTCAACTGTGTTTGACCTCATGTCTATATAGATTGGGGATTATTTTGGTGTATTTCGGTGCCATTGCATATCTAGACAAATATACATATTTTTTTTGACATACATATTTTCTTGAGTCTTATAGACTTGTGCACTCAATTACATATACGGCACGCATTTATCAGATATAAGTGATTCATCATGATTCATCGAATCTGCAAACGCAGTCCACAAGTGTTAAACATATTGTTCATTTCCTGAAGACACGGAACCAGAAGAAACACACACATGTCTACATGTGTACAAATGTAAATATGTATGCATACCCATATCTAGTTCACAAGGTGGTTGTGCATCGTAGATGATTTGTATCCCCACACAAAGCAACATGTCGATTTGATTTATTTGGGCATGATTTGGAGATCACAATGGAGGTGTTTTTTCTGCAGAAACTCTTGGGATCACAGCATCCGCCAGCCGTAGCTCCCTCAGGATGCAGATTGGTTAAAAGCCAAACGCGAGGAAGACGAAGAGGAGCGCAGCGGATCTGTCGCGGTGGAAATTCACCATGCATTATGCTGGAAACCCGCCTGGAAAGCAGCTACTGTTTGCATGGTGGATTTTCCAAAGCCAGGTTAGTTTACCAAGGGGGAATTATTGACAGGTACCCATTGGGTACTCCATTCGAAAGTCAAGAAAGTTGAAATGGGACCCACTCAATGTTTAAAGCTGGAACCTAGTTTGTGCTGATCCTTTACCTTTTGCCATGTAGTTATTTCGGACATGAGCGAAGTTCGACCGGGGCATGTGCTTCTCAGGACTACCCTTCGTTGCTACCCAAAGCTGATCATAGTAGGGAAACCATGAAAGGTTATTGAGCTTCTTGATTTCTGCTGGTTCACCGCTATCAACCGTCATCAAGCGTTGTCAATCATTGCCAATCCTAAGCGTCGATATTGCAATTTCAGTTCCCCAATATCTGGGACGGTCGGTTGATGACATGTTTTTTTCAGAGAGGGGTTCTAAACACCAACCAGATTCTTAGTTGATGATCGTTGTTACCACTAATTGCACTATTCAGAGCTGCCAGCTTAACACTCGCTTTCGATGGTCATTAGAGTTGGCAGTGAAGAGCCCATATTCCTACAGTGCCCTGAATGATCATGTGCACTGATCAACAGCAAGGAGCCAAGGATTATCCCAATACATGTATAGGCAAACAAACTGCTAGTTGGATCACCAAATCAGCAGTGGGGAGCGCTACGGAGCCCTAGGGGTACAGCACTGTAGATTTGAACACCCCATTGCCCCAGTTTTCTGCGAAGTTTTGAGAAAACTTCGCCCCATCCAGTTGCATTGTGCCTGAAGATGGAATACCATGTGAGTCATTGATTCTTATTAGTGGTGATTCTTCGCTTTGGCAAGCACCAGCTTTCCTTTGAGAAAGAAGGCGCTTTGTGATTACCAATGGTCATCACTTTTGGGGGAATCCCGGTCATGAATCAAACCTTAAACATCCTTAAACATCCTTCATGTTGTTGACGCATGGTGAACTGCCAGCCCCAAAGAGCAGGCTCTGTATGCCGTGTCGTTAATCCATAGCTGCATCCCCAGAGAAACTCGGAGGTAGCGATACAAGTGCCCAACTTCCAAGGACCTGAATGTCATGTTTTGGGGGCTGGAACATGGTGTACTTTACCAACTTGGGACAACAAAACTCGTCTTGCTTGCTCCGAAACCAGCTAGATTGGAGATTTGAGCCGGAGTCGTGCATGAAGACTACACTCTAATATACCACTTTTTGTCATGTGTCCTTGCCGCAATTTGGTTCCTTCCAATCCCTTCTCGCATGATGTTAGCTTTTGTAAGATGACACGCTGGGTTGGCACTCTGGCCAGTAAATCCCAGTCTTTCACACTGACATGATATTAAAAGGCGAAGCTGAGAAGAGAAGTTGAGCTTGCTTCATTCTAGAGACGATTCTGCACCGCATGTTTGACGAGCTTGGTGTTCTCTGACTTTCTGTGGTGAATCACGCAGATCTCTTCTCGCATGATGTTAGCTTTTGTAAGATGACACGCTGGGTTGGCACTCTGGCCAGCAAATCCCAGTCTTTCACACTGACATGATATTAAAAGGCGAAGCTGAGAAGAGAAGTTGAGCTTGCTTCATTCTAGAGACGACTCTGCACAGCATGTTTCTCTGACTTTTCTGTGGTGAATCACGCAGATCTCTTCTCGCATGATGTTAGCTTTTGTAAGATGACACGCTGGGTTGGCACTCTGGCCAGTAAATCCCAGTCTTCCACACTGACATGATATTAAAAGGCGAAGCTGAGAAGAGAAGTTGAGCTTGCTTCATTCTAGAGACGACTCTGCACCGCATGTTTGACGAGCTTGGTGTTCTCTGACTTTTCTGTGGTGAGTCACACAGATCTCTTCTCGCATGATGTTAGCTTTTGTAAGATGACACGCTGGGTTGGCACTCTGGCCAGTAAATCCCAGTCTTTCACACTGACATGATATTAAAAGGCGAAGCTGAGAAGAGAAGTTGAGCTTGCTTCATTCTAGAGACGACTCTGCACAGCATGTTTGACGAGCTTGGTGTTCTCTGACTTTCTGTGGTGAATCACGCAGATCTCTTCTCGCATGATGTTAGCTTTTGTAAGATGACACGCTGGGTTGGCACTCTGGCCAGTAAATCCCAGTCTTTCACACTGACATGATATTAAAAGGCGAAGCTGAGAAGAGAAGTTGAGCTTGCTTCATTCTAGAGACGATTCTGCACCGCATGTTTGACGAGCTTGGTGTTCTCTGACTTTCTGTGGTGAATCACACAGATCTCTTCTCGCATGATGTTAGCTTTTGTAAGATGACACGCGGGGTTGGCACTCTGGCCAGTAAATCCCAGTCTTTCACACTGACATGATATTAAAAGGCGAAGCTGAGAAGAGAAGTTGAGCTTGTTGGACTCGACGTCTAGAGAGAGTTTCGCAAGGGGCCAAGATCTCTTTGTTGGTTCAGATTCGTTCATTGCCATAGGTGACAACTCAGCTCTGTAGTTGTCAGTCAGCATGGCGGTCGCCATGAACCAATCAAACATTCTCAAGAGGGGATGCGGCACAGTCCTTTCCCTGGTTTCAAGCCAGGTCTTGTTGTGATGGTGTACCCTCTCCCTGACAGCGAGTGAATTTAAGCAAATTGACCAGGGGGGTGTTCACCTTTGTTGCAGTAGGCTGAGCAAATCTGAACATATCTTAACCATTTTGCTTGCTTCAAGTTGTAAGTCTCACCTTCATTTTGGAAGTTCAGAGACACCAGAAAATGGAGTCGTTAACAATACCCGTTGGTGCTTTCAGACATTGTCATTGTTTTGAATTTTCCCTACTATTCACCAATGGTTGGTTGGTGGACTTGCGCATATTTTTCATAGGGCTCGGTTCAACCACCAACACACAGCCGTGTTTCAATGATCTCCCCGGTGCCTCCTTAACCTGGTGGCCACATCCCCCCGCGCTTCGCATCGCTTCGCTGTTCCAGTACGTGCTGTACCTCAAAAGCCAGTCGCCCGATGGGGTTCCATTGGTCAAACTCTGAGCGGCGTGATTCAACCGGAGGCTCTTGGCCGCTCCCAAATTGTCAAGAGATTATCAAGCCATATCAAGCCTACAAACCACCAATTTGCGACGAATCATGGATAATTGTGAATTACCAGATGTTACCAGATGTTACCAGATATATATAGCCATCTTGGTAACCAAAAATGCTATTCTGAAGCTGAGCTTGAGCCAACAGCGGCATACCAATGCAGCGGCAAGTGGCAAGTTTCTGATGGAAGAATCCTGCTGTTCGACCTGCAACCTCTGCTTCGCAGCGGGTGACACGGTCAAGGAGAAACCCGCAGCAGTTTCAATGCTAGAAGCCAGTGATCCACAGCAATGACCACTTAATTTCCAAAAAACAAAAGCTTTGTTGGCTTCGTTATATACCTTGTCAAGTAAATATAAAGCTCCAAGTTGTTTCATCAACTTCCCAACAACTTTTGCATCAGTGAACGGTGACCTGAATCACACACACACACATTTACGCTTTTCAGAGTTTCGCGCGAGCCCCTGGGGTCGAAACACTAACAAGCACAAGTCAGTGCACCGAGAATGGTAGCCAATCACAGCCACAATCACAAGACAACAATTTGAAATGCCAATCAAGCATAGGGTAAGATTCACCAAGAATGGTAGCCAATCACATCACAATTTGGCCAACACCTTACCCTATGCTTCCAGGTGACAACCTATGGCAACCAACCCCAGGGTTAGTCAGGAACTTCTGCAGTCGAGCTGGTTGGATCCGGGCATCGACACCTGTCGACCAAGTCGCAGGTGGGGGGTCCGGCAGGTGAGGAAAAAGGCTGCAGCGGTGAGGGTCCGAAACGGCGGGTGCTGGTTGATGCTGGCTGGGGGTTCTACTGGGTCTCTTGATGGGGATCAACTTAGATCAACTAGTAGGATTTCTAAAAGCAATCGATAGAACCCCGAAGATTTTTGTGAACGTGAACTTTTCATGTTCTGGCATGCCGGGTCGTTTCCAGAGGATTCTGTGGATGCTCAAAGGGGTGATGGGAAAGCCGACCCAGGAAATCAAAGATTTCCCTTCCAGCTTCGTGATGAATCCCCTGGCATTTTTTCAGGCGATTCACTGCTTTCGCAAGAATGTTTTGGCTAAGTCGGACTTCAGCAACGTCAGTTTTCTCAAATGATTAATGATGGTTGCCATCACTTTGCTAAAGCCATCCATCTTGTTTTTTTTGTCGAACGTCATCAGCAATTAATCACTGGATGATCAACAGTCGACGATGGCACTAAGCATGAACAACTATAGCCAGCATCAAAGCCATGGCCTGTCCAACGATCATCACACAACGACCGAGGCAAGATCCATCATCCAACAGATCATGGATCACTGGTACAACCAACAGATCATGGATGATCATGGTATGTTGGGTTAGGATCCTTAATCATCCCAACAGATCATGGATCATAAACTGGTACATCCATGTTGGGTACCATCCTTAATCATCCCAACATATCATGGTCAGGGATTGCAGCGCACTGATCTGGTCATGTTTTCATCAACCGGCTGCTGTACTGTACAACGTCGCCGATCTGTTGCACAACGCCATGGCTGAGGAGACGCCGCGGGCGGGCACTGATGAGTGATTGAGGGGACATGCTGGTTCTGTTGGGTTCTATTTACATCCCCCAAACATATACACACAAGCTATAACATACTGTATACACATCATATATATATATATTTATATTCATGTACATATGATATATATTTAAATAAGTAAATAAATATATGTATATTTATTTATGTTTCTATGCATATTAAAAAATATATACATATATACATACATACATATTTATATACACATGTATACTTATATATATATATATAAACATATTTACATATATATGTATATATACTATTTTTACATATATACAGTATCCATCCAAATATTCATTAAACAGACTTGTTTGGTTGGGTGTCTCAGATATATTTCTAGGTGCGTGCCTACTTGGGAGGATTCGCCACATTGACAAATCTTGACCAGTGGATTGAACCATAGCCCCAAGGTAGTCGCAGATGATTAGTTTGGAAGACATTGCCGATACAGAATCGTCCTCAGGTGGTTCCCATATGAATGGTCACGCCCAAGGTGTGAGTCCTGATTGATGGCGGTTATTGAGCAAGCTGACTTTCGTCAGGGAGATTCCCAACCCCAAGCTGGGGAGGTATGCCGAGCTGGGTCATTACATGTCATTACCAACAATACCAAATTGGTGGGGTAGGGTAATTACCCATTGCTGGGGTAATACCATCATTAGTAGTTCAATTAGTAGTTCAATTAGTAGTTCACATCCATTTCGTCAATGAACAGTTTGATCATTGCTGAGATGTGACCCGCCAGAGGTATGGGGGTCCTGAATCCACAAGCACATGGGTGTTCTCAAAATAGGGGTACCCCAAATCATCCAATATTACTACTCTATATGCTAGCAATAAACCAACCATTTTTTGGGTCCCCTATGAACCACTAAATCAACAACGGGCAATGACCAGCTGTAGTGTCCTGTGGATTCGAGGCATGCTCCGCCCGGCTCCGTTGTTGATCTCCCAGAGGGGGTAAGCTCGGGATTGGTTGGGTTTGAACTGATGGTTGATGGTTGTTGTGATGGTGATCAATGGTTAAGTAATGATTAAGTAATGGTTAAGTATATAATGGTTAAGCAATGGTTGATCAATGATTAGTGATGGTTGAACTGATGGTTGAGAAGAGTGAACTGTGACAGGTTTGTCATTGATCACGCCTTGATGGGTGGCGATGTTTCATTACTGACCAACTTGTGATGATGGTTGATCAACCATGGTCAATCAAGAGTTGAGAAAGAGAATCATTGATTGTGAACGACGCTTTAGCGATCGTTAATGATGGTCAGTGATATACATTTTGTTGAAAACAAACAACAAAATCACGTATTTTTCAGCAAAATCTGGCTAATGATGCCTACCACTTCTTGATCATCATAGATGATCCTTGGAGTCCCAGCAGCTCGGCGTAACAGTAGCTACCAGTTGCTGGCCGCTCACCAGTCAGTGGTGGTGTAGCACTTGCTGGATCCTGGGTGATCATCGTAACTGATGGTACTTTGGACGAAATCAGTCTAATCACATGGGTGGTTTCTGGAGGCTTTCCCTGAGAATTCGCTTATATTTTAGGTACAAAACTGCTTAATCCTTGTGATTCCTTGTGAGAAAAGTCTTGAACCCTTGGTGTAAAAGTCTTTTGTGATCTTTGTGATAGAAGTCTTTTGTGATGTTCTCTTAAACCACCACAAAGTATAAGCAGTGTGATAAAGATTTTGCTCATATTTTAGATAAACTGCTGAATCCTTGTGATAAAAGTCTTGAACATGGCTCATAGAATCATCATTGGTGTCACTCATAAAAAGTGTCATAAAGATTTTGCCCATCATAGGTGAACACCATGGTTAAACATGGTTAAACCCCATAAGCCACCACGGTTAAACACCATAAAAACATCATTGGCGTCATCTTCAACCCGCGCCAGGAGGCCGTCGAAACCACTGAGGCGCCTGCCGCAGAGGACTGGACCGTTGTGCTGTTGTCCTGGGGAGCGGCTGGGGGGGTGGACCTTTCATGGCCGGTGAAACCGTGGAAAGTCACTGAAAATGGCTAGGTGACATTGGTGAAGCATCACTTGAGTAGATTCGCCATGATGGTTTTTATTGATGTTGATGGATGGTTAATCTATACTTACATCCCAAGAATTCGACTATTCGATTTTCGGAATGTGATGAGGATGGCCACGGGATGCTACGGGTGGTTTTCAACCGACAACGATGGAATCAGGCGAGTTCTCCAATGATGCCCACTCTCATGTGAGTAGACCATGTATAGAGCATTCATTTTGGATTCTGGATCTGAGCACACGATCGAACGACCCTGGGCAAGAGGCTCCACCCTTCTTTTGAGACCAAACCAAACATGATTGCATTCCTGACATGATCATGCACAGTTAACAATTGTCCAAAGGTGTCATGTAATGTTGAGATACGTCTTCTTTGCGGGGCTTCTACGTATAAAGCAGCAATTGTTTTGGAGAAGTCGCAAGTGAACGATGGTCCCGACCTTTGAACGATCAATCTTTCGTCAGAAATGAACACGCTCGAGTGACCCTGACGTCCACCAAAGGTGGTTTATTAGTTGGGGTCCATAATCATGGTGGCGCATCCTTGAGCAAAACAGCACCACTGACTTGCAGCATCTGATGGTGATGCCTTGGTTGAGGGCTCAACATGTTGAGGGCGCGGGTCGACCCTTGAAAGTCATGCCTCCAAACTGGTTGGTGAACTTTCTTTTGCTTGCATTGAAGTTCGAGTTGATCAGGGCCTATTCAAAAAACAATTGTAGAACACAATATTTTTCTTTGCTCTGGAATAGTAGCACTAGCACAAGTGGTAGTGATAATAGTCGCAGCAGAAGTAGTAGAAGTAGTAGTAGCAGCAGTAGTTGGTGGTGGTGGTGATCGAGTAGTAGTGGTTATGGTAGAGTAGCACTGCTAATGATGATACTGGTAGTAGTTGTTTTGTGGTTGTTATCATCATTCTGGTTGCGGTAGGTGCACTTATTGTAGTAGTGGTTCGTTCAGTTCCTAAACATCGGGTCTATTATGTCCCTTATATCCTCACTTATGAACATCATAATCACAATGAAAATGATAATGATAAAAATAGAAATAATGATACTGTAATGATGATGATGATCATCATCATAATGACCAGTCTTCACGAGTGTTTCATGCCATTAGCCGATCCACCAATCCTCCAGGTTTCTTCAACCAACCATTATTCAACAGAACGCTTCAAACTAGTGGAACAATCAATGGTCCACAGGTGATTTGTGCACGACAGGCGTGCTGCAATGGCTAATCTATCAAGCAATGCGTAAATTGCGAATACAACGAGAAGTCAAGATTTAGAACATATGCACCCCATGATTCTTGGGTGTTATTTGTTACTACGCCCTCTGCTATCAAACATCAACCATTATCAAGCATGGCCAACCAGCATCAACCAGCGGCAACCATTGGAAACCGTCAACCATATTTCCGGTCATCATGAAACACCATCAAACATAACGAACCACCTGTTTGTGGGTCAGTTCCTGCTCATCAAACCACTATGTGATTCTTCGGTCACCATCAGTAAATCGTTCTCAACCAGGAAACATAAATCATTAACCATGAGCAATCACTATTGCCCATGCATAAACCATATGGAATGGTTGAAATCTCCATGTTGAATCATCCACCATTGGTTGATGATGATTTCCAAAAGCCATGTGTCACTACGAACCATCACGAACCAAAACAGTTTCCGCAACTTCAGAGACGACCGGCTCCAGGAGACAGCCACCACCGAGGCCCGGCCAGCGACGAAGGAATGGTCAATTCTGACATGGCTGTGGGTCAGTTCACCCTGTAGCCCTGGTTGCCCTATCATTAACCAGCTCGTTTTCCCTATGAGTTTGTTGGTGATTATCACCCATTAGTTTATTGATTAGTATTGACCCATAGCCATATGACAGATTGGCAGTTCAAAGCGACCATTTGTGCCACATGAGACTTGCCATTATCCTGTATTCACTATCATTCTGAATCATTCTCACCTAGTGAACCATCATAAAGGCAGTAGATGGCACTAGTCAACCACCATTCACCACCAAGCAGCCCCCGTTGTTCGCCGCCAAGCGTTCTCGTTGCTTCCAGCGACCTTCTCCAGCCGCGCGACTTGCTGCGGCCATGCGAAGCAATGGTGCAGAGTTGGCAGCGGCAGTTGGAGACGGTGCTCAGCGAAGGAGGGCGCGTGATGAGTTGCCTGGGAACCGTGGGAGCCCTAGAAGGTTGGTGATAGACTTGTTGGGTTTATGACTAGTGACTGGTTATGACCTACTGAGATTGTAAACTAGTTGGTTATAAACCGTAGGTATTCCAAGAAGGTTGGTTTTGACTAAGTATGACCCCCATAATCATGGTGGTTGTAAGGAGTGACTACGTGGAGATGCACAGCCAAAGATGGACCATGCTTCATGATAGAACCAACACTTCAGTGGTGGGTAAACACTGGTCCGTGGTCCATGATTGACCAAGGTCGAACCATGGTTAAAACATATTCGTGTTGACTTAAGAGTGAGCCCGGTATGACACTATCGTAACAACCTCAAGCATCCCACCAAGTTAAGTGGTTGGCTGGCTCAACCAAATACGAGCTCCAGAAATAATGGGTATCCACCAATCCATTTTACTATCCCTGAAAATTGTTTTTGTCGTGGGTACACCATCAGTTTGTGTGGTACACCAATTTGTTTGGCGCACCCTTTATTGGCAAACCCAGGCTTGTGGCTTGTATTCCGATGTACTGTCCCACAAAACAGACAACAGGTAGTGGCACCAGGAGACAGCAACATCTTCAAGCTGACCTCAATCCTACGTGGTCGTCAAAGGGCTGGAACCTGGACGCAGGTCGGAAGATGAAGTCGCAGGGGGGAGCGGGAAATGATTGTTGTGGAGTTGTGGTTGTGGTTGTTGATCGCAACCACATATCATGCGCCGAGTATTGCACAAACGAAAACTAAAAAGACTCCAAATAGCAACAGGTTTGTTCAACAGATTGGTTACAGCGGGGAATTCATTGAATCAAGACTATGACAATGGTCAATTTTGGGATGCTTATATGCTTGATATAGAGATGCCCCTTTTGCAGGAGACACATGCATTTGGCTAGAATCTCTCTTGAGCGGTAGGCTAGGGTGGCATGGAAGCTGTACCTGTGCCAGTTGTTGACCATGAAATTTGGGGACATCACTTGCCTGTCCCAAACCTTTTTACTTAATGAATACAGAAGCCTAAACAAAAACGATTGAACCCAGCAGCCAATAGTCAACCTGTCAACCAGGCCTCGAACCGGATGAACGTAGCTCAAAATCCCTATGGTTTTGAGGTTCTATGATGCTTTATTCTCAGGTGCATCCGTGGCAACTGACGTAATTCCCCCATCGACATATCCAATAGGTCTAATTGGTACACAATGGGACAATCATTTGAGTTTTGACGAGGACAACTTTTTCTGTCCGATTCATCACATTAAGTGTTCGAAACAATGTCGTATCATTCGCTTCGGTGTTCGAAGTTTTCTCTTATTGGGATTTTGAGAATACAATACCATGCAGCTTTCACTTCTGTTTTGTTTTTATCCTTCGTAGACTAAACCCATTGACTCTAGTTGCAAGTAAGGTTTGTTCACCATGAGCAGGATAGCAATCAAGTATACAGTATCTTGCTGAATATACCAGGGAGGCATCACTATTCACCACGTTTGGCATGCCCTGCAATTGATCCTTATGATGAATTATCCACTACCAGCTTTCTCAGCCGTTGTGAATCCTTTGTACACCATCATCAACCCTGAAATCTGAAGGATTCAGCGCAGGTGCACCACTTCTTGTCCAAGATGGAAGGGCAGTGTGTGGAGCTGGACGTGGTTCCTTATAACATCGGCCTGAAGAGTTCCAGTGTCACCCGGCGTCCATGGTACTATCAGCAAGGCGCCAAGGTGGCTTCATAGGGGTGGTTGGAAGTATCCATCATTGATGATCATGGATGGACAATGACAGACCTATCTTTATGTCTCAGGTGCAAAAGAAAATCATGAAATGGCGTCTTTTAGAACCTACCTGCACAAACTTGACCAAACTGATTGTGGCACTATATTAAAAAGAGCTGCTGAACTACCTCTGCTAGGCCAAACTGATTGTGGCATCAAACTATATGTGTAGGACACTTTAGATTACTGTACCTCTACTTGGCCAAGCTGATTGTGACATGAAACTATACATGCAGAAAATTTTGGATTGTTTCAAAGTCAAAACCGCAAAGGTGATGCTGCACTAGCACTGACTACTCTTTGGTTCATCCATCAAGATGCAGATGAAAGTTCCGCTGAACAAACCAGTTGGTGACAACTTACTTAACAGATGCATCAAGATCCATCAAGTATTGCTAGTTTTGTGCCCCTCTAATCAGGGCTCAGGCTTCTTCATTACGTCCTCCTTCGCTGTGTGTCAGCTCGGCATGTCGACCTTGAAATGCTTGGCTTAGACAAGCAGCTGCCCGGTAGTGACTTGCTGATGGTTTTATCCTTGGCCCAATAGGTCAATCATTTGAGATGGGATAACATGAACAAGATGCTGATAGTCAAGAGTCAAGACTATGTAAGCAAGGCGGATGTTGGTGCTTGAATATCATGATGGTACGGTGACAACACCAATAACTACTGTATGTTTGTGGGTCGTGGGCTGAAGCCCTGGTAAGGGGAACAACCCTACCCTCGAAAGAGCCGACTCCAGTATGGGCACCTATCTCTTGCTGTTAACGACGATGATGCATCATTCTTCACCAGAGGTTCACCATTCTCAAACATAGCTCCTAATCATTACCAACCATTATCTCGCAGGTGATTATCCATGCTTAAGCAGAGCTCGTAACCATTATCAGCCCGGTGACCACTATTGTCCACCATCACCCACTATTTTGAGCATAATTCATCCCTCTCAACCACCATTCAATATTTCCAACCATAACTAATCAACTATTCAATGCTTGGAAATACTTGAATTACGGTTGACTGGGATGAATGGGGATGAATATTTTCAACTTTACAGAACCATGATTAATCATGATTGATAGATGTTCTGATCAGTCATCCATCATCAATAATGATATCTTATCAATCCATTAACATTTTCAACGATGATTAACCATGGATGATTGATTATTCACCTTGTGTTAATCATGGTCAATAATGATATCATGATTGATAATCATAAACTGATAATCTTAGAGTATGTTAATAGATAAGCCATCACTAAATTATCTTAAAAACTCATTGATAATCATGATTAAAAAGGATTTTGATAGCCAGACTGATTAATATCATTGTTAATCATTGTGAAGCCATTTGATAATCTAGATAATCATTGATAATCATGATTGATAGAGAATCCGACTGGATAATCTCTTTACCACTGGCCGGACCATGGCACCTCCGACCCGAGGCCGATGGCGCATGGCTTCAGCAGCTGGATCTCTTCGAACGGATTTGGGGCAAAGGACTGGAGGACGCGAGCCGCCTCGCTGGTGAATGGTTGGGTGAAGGAAGGGATGATGAATGGATCAATAAAAGGTTGATGAATGGTTCAAGGAATGGTCGATGAAAAGTTGATGAATGGTTCAATGAGTGGTGGATGAAGGGTTCGATGACGGGTTACTGCAGAACCATGCATTGTCATCCATCAAAGAATTGTGAACAAATGGTTGATGACTGGTTCATGATGGGTCGTTAAATGCAGCTGACAAAGTGTCAATGGTTTGCTTCTTGGTTTCTTGGTGGTCAATGACTAAACATGTGATTGAGCACCATCAACCAATATCAACTATCAATAGCCATCAATTCACCATCATCAACGATCCTCAACCGTTAGTTAGGCATGAACCATTTGTTGAGTACTATCAACGATCAATGAACCATCATTATCGACTAACCATCGACCAACCATCAGCCATCGTGCGAACCCACAGCTTTTTGCCAGCTCCAGACTGTTTCAGTTGAGCGGCTTTCAACCTATACTGGAAGCGGTTCCATCTTAACCAAGAGCAAGAGGACGGACTCGCACGGACTTGACTAAAGAGGGAAAGATTATCTCCTGCTTATGTGCTTGTGCCATCCTGTATCAGATTTCTTCACCACCGTTTGTGGCTCATACGCGTACGAGTCGTGTTTTCGTTTTCTGGCGCCAGCACTTCGTAGGGCCCGCGCTGGGCCAGCTGCAGGCAACGCAGGTGTCGTATTCCGCCATCGGTTCTTCCTTTGGCGGCGCTTTCCAGTGGCAGGCGGCATGCCACACCCTGCTGCACACCTTGCAGGTGCAGCCTGACATGGGAAAGGCCAGGTTCTTAAAGATGATTTGCTAGAAATGATCATGGGTCGGGGTCAATATTCATCAACCAATAAGGGGGGATGATAACCAACAATAATAGGGAAACAATGGTTGATGATATGGTGGTTATTTGAAGTAACATGGGTATTTGCAGCGACATGTGCTACAACGATGGTTTTTCTTTACAATTTTTGTATTTGTGCTTGTTTTTCAAGGTCGAAAGCAAGGCATGCCTTGATGTACTTGTGTGCTGAGGTTTGGTGTTCTGCCAAATCGATGATTCCCTACCAACAAGCAATTGGGATGGTTGGGAAGTCCACCGGCTTCAAACCCTAAACCTCAAAAACAGGTTCCCAGTAGAATCATTGTTGGGCTTCAGGGCTCCACTTTTGATTGATATTGATTGGTCCTTTTCCCATGACCCACTATTCCTTTTCATAACAAAAACCCTGCTGCAGCAAACTGTGGAATGATTGAATGGGGCTGCCACTACCTCTATGGCAATTTCTGGCACTCAGAAGCTGCTAACAGAACTCCTGATATGAGAAACCGAAGGCTGGCGAGTCAGGGGCATAGTGTGACAGGTTTGCCATGCCTCCCCGGAGTTGCGTAAGGGATACCGTTGTAGGGGTCATCAACCAGTCAACAAGCTCACACAGCTTGGGGAACCAGAGGTGAGATGAGGTGAGCTTGTTGAGTGGTTGATGGTACTAACCTATGTTTATTGTTCTCAAAATAGGGAACCCAAAATAGGGAACCCCATCAAAATGAGATTTGGGGGGTCCCCGTTTTGTAACATTTTGTCGACTCCTTGTTCTTCATGGATGACCAGGGCCGCAATGAGTGGCTTCACCGGGGACCACCCGGCATGGGCTCCTGAGTTGCGAGGCTCAGATGCTGCAGACGAATGTCATCAGTTGCAGCACTGCAATCAGTGCCTGTGAGAAGGGGCAGCAACTTTACTTCGAGGGATGTTGGGATGGGTCATGATGGGTCATGATGGGTCATGATGGGTCATGATGGGTCGATGTGAAACTGTCAGGTGATCTCAACCTCTGGCTGAGGCATGGCTGGTTGAAGTCAGCAAAATGAGATTAACGCACCGCAGAAAACGCCAGAAGGAACTGATGGAAAGTGGACATCCGATTTGGCGTAGCAACTTGACTGCTCTGTTTCTTTTTGATGTCAGGAAAGGGTGCAGCCGCCTGAGGCAATGGTCCTTGTCCTGTGACATCTTCGAGAGCATGATTTGTCAACAACTCGAATCGGACATGACCCACGGGTGGGGATGTGCCTGGAGGGTGCGGGTTGAACAGGGAAACACGCACAGAGGCTGGCTGGTCACGTCGAAAGCCTGGTGGTCATGGGTTTACCTGTGTTTGTGCGCATGTATGCTCGTTGATGTTTTTTTTGTTTTTTTGAGCTACATCTCTCCAACATCAAGTGTATTGAAGTGTTTGGACGATATATGTTCATACAGACATTAGAAAAGGTGCAAAAACAACCTGTTTGGCCGAAAGTAGGCTAAAGTAGGCACCCAGAGCATCCCAGATCACTTTTGTGTTTTGACAACAGCAGCTCTACGTGGGATTGGTTTGGCTGAAGCTGTGTGCGTTCACGTGGGCGTACGACGAGGTACGCTGCAACGATTCCAATTAGCTGAACCCATAGACCTGGTGGCAAGTGTGGTGCTGCAGGAGTAGGTATTAGGTACGTTCATCCACCAATAGGCGGGATTCATCATGAATCACGTTATATAGATTTAGCAGACTTGTTTATGTGTTATCCAGGTGTTATTAGCAAATCTCAAAGCTTCTTTGACATGAGGCATGGCCATCTGCGAAGAGAGATTCATTATGACTTATGACTATCCAAAAACTCCAACCTCTTCCTGTTCCCTAGGGGGTTGAGGATGTCTTAAGTAACCATGGTGGGGAATCCCATTCGGAACCCCGCGTTCACCAGTCCCCAGGATTACATTGGGGGCCTTGATCAGTGCCTGTGAGAAGGGTAGCTTGTAATCCAAAGCGGCGGGGAAGGAATCCCCAAAGTGGTGATGACAATCGGCCGCAAGTGGTTGCAAGCAATAATGATGGTTCAATTAGTATACATATAATGATGATTGAATTATTCAATTATTAAGTGTTGTTATGATGATTATCATGATAATAGTGATGTTTGAATTACTGTAACTACACAAAACTGAATAATGGCCATTAATATTGAAGAATGGCCATCAAGTGATTATTGTTGTTGAATAAATCATGAATTGAAATAATTGCAATCAATAATGGCAATGGCTACTCAGCCAATGGTGATGAATAATGGCTATTACCATCAGCAACAACTCATCATTGCTATTTGATCACACAACTGGTTTCTTCTATGATTGCAATCCATGACGTCAGCGTGCCGAGCATAATAAGGAAATGTTCGTCACGGTTCATGGACAGTTACTCAGGACACTGTTCATGCCTTTTTTGTCGAAACTTTTGTTCAGAAATGATGGTTTGCAAAATGCAATATATTGTTTTAATTGGATTTGATTGGTTGTCATTTCCCAGGGCCAAATATAGCGTCCACTTGATACAGAAGACTCGCGTAAACAGCCAGAATTGCAAACAAATGGCCAAAAAAGCAAAAAGGTCTTATTTTATGTTCTGTTGAGACATTGCAAGGGCTACCTTGTTTGAATTTAAATGTCTATATCGCCACAAGGCCCTGCCGGCTTAGAATCATTAGTTAATTACAACATTTTTGCAAGGTGCCATTGGTATAATGAAATTTGTTGGTATAGCCGGGATTATCATGATTGTAAGCTATCATGCTTGTAGTAGGGCCAGGATTATCACGACATAACCAGATATGTTTTTTCCCCTTTCTCACTACCTTGTTGAAACCATGGGGTTCTCAGGATTTATGCATCCACGGACGACTCTACTTTTACCTGATGTTTGGATTCCCGCAACGAGATTTGAATTCGCGGCTTAATCCAAGGTTTTTCAGCCGTGTGGTAGAGACCTGTTTGGGGTAACAAATTAAAAAAGATACCCCAACATTTATGACATGACCTGATCAACGCTACAATTTCTTTTTTCTGAGGCTCAACTTGCAAAAATCAGCATGGCCAGCTTGGCTTTCTGGATCTTCAACCAAGCCCCTCCTGTGAACTGTGAGCAATGACAGCTGGCGTGCAACTGCTTTAAGTCATTTGGTCACCGGAAGTCGTTGGAAGGTTGCCAATCCCAAAGAAACCCAGCTGAATTCACGGTTTCCATATGTTTCTCATTTATTCTATCATTTCTTTCTTCCAGTCTATATGTCGATTAACAACAAAAACTGCCAGTTCATTGGCAACTACCAGGTTTCATCTATAGGTTTCTATATACGTTTCTCATCAAGAAAACACAATTTTCTCAATGCAGTGGTAGTTCCTAGTTTCTGAACGCGGCAACCTGGTATGCAGCCGAACTTGTCCATGTAACACAGGCGATGATAGGACGATCTGTTTTGGTCAAACGCTGAAATAAATGACCACTGCTTATTACTGAACCCACCAGTGACAATACTATTCATGGTGGCAATAACGAGAAGCAGCAACAATCATCAGCGATATGAATCATCATCCCAACAGACGAAATCATAATCATGATCAGCCATGACATCAACCACATAACGATATGATCATGATCCTATGACCATGACCATATCCACGACCATATCCATGACCATATCCGCCATGACATCAGCCATGACATCAGCCATGACATCAGCCATGACCATATCCACGACCATATCCATGACATAACCAGATCCCCGGTGTCACCACCACCATCCACCGGTGGCACCGCTGAGGCCTCGAATGGTCCAAGGCGTTGCAGCTGCTGAGCACCGCGGAGGCCGCGAATCTCATCGCGTTGAGCGCCGCGTGCAGCGCCTGTGAGAAGGCCCCGGTGGGACCGGGGCCCCGGGGCTGCCCTGGGGTGGGCTCCCAGCTGGGGACTAGTGACGTTACGAAGTCATGGTAGGTCTGGTAGTTGAGGATGGTGGTATGGTTAATAAAGGTTGGTTGAATGAAGAGTTTGTAGGTTATAGTAGCTTAGTCAACAGTGAACTGGGCTTTGTTGGTAGTCCAGCGAATTGGTTCCATGTACGAGAATGGTAGCACCAGTCTTGGCACATGAGATTGCATCCAGAACTTGCTGTCAGTGCGACCGAAATGGGTGGTTTCACCGTCACAAAATGGAGCGACCCATTGCCGCTTGGTGGTTTCACCATCACGAAATTGGTGGTTGCACCAACCGAAATAGGTAGTTTACCACAGAAACAGAACGACCCATTGCCACTTGGTGGATCCAAAATGTACAGTTCACAGCTCCGAGGCCAATGAATGGGAAGTTGCCTTGAAGATTCTCTTTGACTCCATAGACTCCAAGTTCCAGCCCGACATTTTGATACTTGGATGAGGTGGCAACCAATTTTTGTTTGGAGTCTACATGTCATTGAGGTTTAGGTTGGGGGGAAGGGACATGGACGGACGATTCGTCAATGGGAGGCTGTGAATAGCTTGATTCAACATGATTCAGGTGTTGTTAAAGGACAATCTAAACCCATTATAGGGCTAGGGTTTGATGGAATATCCATCTATAACCTACTAAGATGCTGACGGAATCATTTGACATGTGCTACTTTAGGATCAACTCTGTCTCTATGGTTATAGCCTACTATACTATAGTACTATACTACTATAGCCTACTACAGGACTAAACTGCTTCATGGCATCATTTGAATGGCACATCTCTGCGCCCTGAGGATGTGCAACGCTGCCATCAGTGCCTGCCGCGGACAGCAGCCACTTGGAGTAGACTGGCAGTCACAACGGCAGTCACAACTGCAGTCACAACGGCAGTTACTGCTCGTTTCAGTGAGGAACAGAAGGAACTAGGCAACTAATCAGTTACTGTCAGTTACTTGCTGTTTCCTATCTGAGTTCGTTATCTGAATAAGGAACTAAGTTCAGACCTAACTTGGAGTATCTGAAGGTAAGATGTCACTGGGATACATTGCTCAGATACTCTGAATGTAGCGGTGTTGCGTAGAGAAAGGTTTGGAAAAGGCAAACATGGCGCTGCCCATTCGGGTGTGATTTGGCCTTAAAATCAATTTGGCCATTGCAGACAAGTGATGCTTTCGGCCTGCAGCCAGCTGTTGGTTTCTAGGCCTGCCTGCTGTATGAATTACGCTTCTGAGACAAACCCAACACGCAACCAACAGCCTTTGTGTTCATTTATGAAGATCCTCTTCAAAATGATTAATTTAGACTGATTTGGGGGTACCACTACTACCTCCATGATAAGTGTATTCCGCTACATTCCACTACTTTCATCCATCACTAGAAAAAAACATCATGGGTGTGATGGTCTACCATCTTCAAAGTACTATCATCCATCTTTTTTTGAAAAAACCATTCTGATTGTCAAGGTTTGCCATCTTCAAACAAAAGCTTATTTGCTTGTTATCATCGACCAACCAACCAGCACACACCCATAGCGAGGTGGCAACGTGCCCTTTGGTTGCTCAATCACGTCGCTGCATCACTGAAGCCAACGCTGATCACCTACAACTCATGTGCCGCCCTGGGCAGCAACTCGTGGTGATGTATCTGGAGAAGTCATTGGGGGGCATGAAGCTACTGCGAATACATATGCTACTGAGAAGACTGCGAATACATTGGGGTTGATTAATAGATTAATACTTCCATACACACCTACATAACCACTTCTGCAAATATATACATGTGCATGTAACTCATGCATCCGTGTGTTACATTTACATACACAGTATGTAGATCCAGGTCTCCATGTATGGTGAGGGCAAAATTTACCGATCTGTGCCACCAAAATCAATCAAACGCAGATACACCAGAGTCGAATTGTTGGCGTATGTGTGCATGGCATGTATATGTATATTATATATATATATGTTTTTTTAATTTTCTCATTGAGACAGTATAATGCAAACAATACACAAGTATGACGACTATAGTTCATTGCTGAGATAGCAGTGTATATTTGCCCAAAGATGGCTTAAACAACCACTTCGTTTCTTACAAACACCGCCTTGCTATTGAGAGGCATCAACGCTTGCAGCGAAGCATCGCAATGGCTCGTGGCTCTTCAGATTTTTGCAGATCTACAACTGCAGCTTCTTGGCCTGTTTCGGAGCGACGTGGAGATGGGGCAAAAGCCGAAGCCGCAAATACAGTGGGTGACGATGGTGAATGATGGGGTGAATGATGGGTCATGATGATTAATGATGGTTAGTGATGGTTAATGATGCGCTTAATGTACGGTTCATGATGGTTAATGATGTTAATGCCCTCAAAGCCGAGATGGCTTCGTGATGAACTTGAGTTTATCCAGTTTGCAAAACCACTCGCTTGATACGCTGGTGGGTTGCCCCTCCATGCGTGGCTCTTTGTTAAACTGTCAATGCTTCAGATACCAAGATTCGACTCGTGGGAACCCTAGTTGTCAATCCAAATTTCAGATAATCCAAAATGATTTTCAGTGATTAATCTAAGATACTCTAAGATCATCTAAGATAATCTAAGTAGTTGATTTGTATGCTCACTTTTCCTGATAAGCCCTCTGTCCAGAGCGTGTTTTCGGCTGTAAGCTTCCCGAATTACAACAGGTTAGTCTCTGCACCTGAGATTCGAGATGTTAAGCATGATGGACTCAGATAGGTTGATTTAAACATCAATGTTATATATATATATAGTAATTCTGAATATTGAATCATATCTATAATCAATGATTTTTATGACAAGTATACTTTCATTGATAGGTGGTTTATCAATGTTGAAGCCCAACCGCCAGTGCAGCACTAGTCCACCGTCGTGTTGGAACAGCGCACTGAATGACCATGGGGAACCATGGGTAGCAGGTGCCCTTGTCCCGACGAACGGTTCAGTCCCCCGTGCTGGGCCCGAACATCTTCTATGGTGCACCTGTGTGTGCCCATGGAAGTTTCTCCCACCCAGTGATCTTTGTTGGCGGCTGGTTGAGCCACCATCAGTAGAGCCACGTTTTTTCATCCGGCAGAAGCAGACGACGTCGTAGGCATAGGTGAATAACCTGTACTGGAGCTGTAACCATGGGGGCCGGTATGGTCTAGTGGCAGTGACGTCCTCCCTGAAGCGTTTGGACCTGGGGTTCAATCTCCGGGTGCAACACTAGGCGGACAGGCGGGCAGCTACTCCGCCCCTGCAGTTAAGGGGATGCGCTAGGGTGCTGCCCGACAAACCTACTCCTGGAGCTGTAACCATTGATTTCACCATGTGCTGATCGTTGGTATGGTACAGTACGGTGTGGTTATGGTTATGGTTATGGTTATGGTTATGGTTATGGTATGGTGGGAATATACTCCCTTGAATGATTTTCAGAGTGGAAGGTGGTTGGCGTTGTGCGTTTCCAAGAGTTTCCAGAATTCTCTTGAGATCATCAAGTGGCCTGTTGGGATGCGAACCAGGAGTTCATGGACCTCTTTCTTGTCATCAAAAATTGTCCATCTTTCAAACAGTTCTATCGTCAATGGTCCCCATCATATTGGGTGGATATGAGGCAATGTTGATTGGTTGATATATAATGACAAAATCCAGCCACATACATTTCCACTTTCCGCTACTGTACCATTTTGGAGAGGAAACTGAGCTTACATACACATCAACCATTCTCTATTTCCGGAAAATGTTGCTGTGTTCCCAGATCTTTTTGGGCTGATGACGAAAGGGTGCATTTGCCAGGCTGATGTAAATCTGCAAGTTGCACCCATACAGCTATTTGGTAGTTGTGGAATGAGGACAATTGAGGGCTGTAAGCCAGCATTTCCAACTTGCAACTAGAATCAGCTGGCATTTTTTTTGGTACATCTGGTGCTGATCAACTGTGGAGACTGGGAGAAGCTCAATGTTTGGCTGCTCAGGTTTAAAGCGGATGTGATCACAATTAACTCCATGATGACCACCTGTGAGCGTGCCGGACTCTGGCAGACAGCAGCTTGGCCAAGCTGCTGGTGGATTTGTTGCTAGCACTTCTGCTCATATGACCTGCTTCCTGTTTCGGATTTGCCGCCGGGACCTTCAATTGTAAATAGTTGTGACATGAACATTTGATCAATGCAAAAATGTGCCCATGATCAGAATAATGGATCAACACTTGGGTTGGTTTATATCTGATGAGTATCCCAAATCACTAGAAGAACGCTTTTGTGTGGAAATGCATGCGGATTTCCCGGGGCATATGTCAAATGGCCAACTATACTTTTGCTCCATCATTCTTTACATCGATCAAGGATAATCCTATATCATGCCGCTTGAGGTCAGTAGTTGCCAGAAAATCGGTCATCAACATGGCCGTGGGTCAAAATACCCTGCACCCCCTGTGAACATCCCCAAAATGACCATTTTCCTTTGGCTGGAGGCCCTCACCCATCCCCAAAATGACCAAACTAGTCTTTGTTGAGATGTTCACCTCGCCATTTCTTGCTTGGTTGACCCATGGCCACATCCTTTGACTGGGTCTCAAACAAGCTTGGCAACTTCTACCCGTTTCTCCAGGACTGTCAACCCGGTTGATCAGTCGCAACCAGGGTGCACATCATCGAAAGGTATTCAGCCAACATATTCAGATTGGGACCGTCGCCAACTCTTCTTCTAACACAGCCACATCCCGGGGTATAATTGTGCGATTCAATCAGCCGACTGCGTTTGCTCGATCAGCGAGTTCACCACCAGGGGTTCATTGGCTTGTTGGAGACTTCGATCAAGAGCTGTTGATGAAAGGTAGCATTGATGAAATCCTCCACGAACCTACCCGACCTACCCTCAATCAATATCAATCAATCATCAACATAAGCAGTTGGCAATGAACCATCCACTGGAACCACATATCACAGCACGGTATCACAGCAGGGCTCCCAACCAATTCACAGCAAGTGGTGACTGGAAGTGGCCAGCTGTTGGGATTCCACTCATTGCAGTAGCTTGTTCGGGTGTGGCTACTGCTTCTGCCATTTCTGCCAACTTTTTATGGGTTTGTTGATACATACTGGGGGTGTTCAGCATGAGACGCATCATTTGAGATGCTGTGGATATTTTCCTACTGCCAACTTCCAACACTTTTCTAATTTCCACAAGCATTCGTATGTCTTTCCTCGTCATTTGAACAGATTCGGACAGATTCGGTTGTTTCGCCATGGCATCTTTGACACCTGCTTGGCCTTCGATCAAAAGATGCTCACAGTTCCCACGGTTCCTCGTGATTTGTCGTTACGGGTCTTCCATCGCCTTGGAACCAATCAGCTGGTGGTGAGCATTGAGATTCTCGAAGGAGAAGATGCACTGACCCACGTCCTGCAGACCTTTCGGAAGGCTCAGCTCCCAAGCTGCTTCCTACGCCCCACCTTGGAGTACGTGGCGTTGGCGATCAGGGAGTCCCTGATGGACATCACTGTTGATGTAGTGCCCTTCGACCGGCTTCCCTTCACAGACCCCTTGCCACACAAGAGCCAAAACCAGCGTTCTGCTGTCAAACTTCCATTGGATGTGAAAGGTTTGCAGTTCAGAGGTGCAATTCCACCAGGCTCATGTCATGATGGGGCATCCATGACATTTTGGTGTGCCTACGATTTCTTACTTCGACACAGGCCTGCGTTCTTCCGCACCATTGGTACCCTCGAAGAGTCGTACCTCCAGGCCATTCGAGAGCTTTTCCTCGGCCGCTCCGTGGCCGTGTCCGAACTACAGCGTTGCCAAAGCATCGAAATGGAGGGGCTGCGATTGCAGAGTGAGGAATCGGAACGGAAAGATCTGCCAGGAACTGAGTGCAATGAGGTGCAGGTCTTGGTGGGACAACATGTGAGTGAAATCGATGCCCTAGAGCGTCACTGGCAGAGTGAGATTGAACAGCTGAAGATGAAACAAAAGGCTTCGTACAGGGGCTTGGTGGTGGACTTCTTTGAGCAAGAGCAACAAGAGGTGGACTTGGGCGGGGAAACGGTGGAACCTTCCTCACCAAAGCCTGCCTCTGACAACCGTCGAGAGGACTATTTGGCTTCTCCACTGCATCCCAAGGAATCCCGGAGGAAAAAGGGGACACATAAAGCAGGGGAACCACCCCAGGGTGAAGATGGCCGGCTCACCAAGATTTCAGAGGTGCGAGCTACCTTTGGACGACATTGTGGGCCATTCTTTGTTCTTCAGCTTTACGTGGGAGATGTCATGGAGTTTGCAGGTGGCATCACCGAAACGTCTGCTGAGAATGATGCAGATGGAGCAGGCCCCCAACTGCCAAGCGATTTGTTGGGACTTGAAAGCTATCAATGTGATACAAAAAGCTCCCTTGCAGCATTGTGCCAAGGACCGATTATTCAGTCTGCGGCAGTCTCCAAGCCTTCAGCCTTGTTTCAGTCGCCGTCGCTTCGCTTTTGGCAAAGTGAGAGCCTTCCAAGTCTGCAATTGTCTCCGAATGCTTATTCGAACAGACTTCGAGCCTTAATCATTCCAACGCCAGAAAATCTCCAATTCGACACGGTCCAAGTTTCCATGTTGCGAGATTTCGCCGCTCGGTGCCAGCGCATGACAGACTTTCATTTCCCTTCGCTTAAGGAGCAGTTCGAAACAGCAAAGACTGTCGCTGGTAGCAGTTTTCGACCCGGAGACTATTTCTGCACGAGGCATTCCAACTTAGGTCGTTTGGACGTAGCCTTTCACCTGCTGGTGGCTGCAGATGCACACTCTGCAGATGAGATGCCTCCTTCTTTGCACCGAGCATTGCGCAGGATCTTTTTGGATTGTCACAGATGCCATGTGGCTGAGGTCACTTTGCCGCTGTTGCTGCTGGATATTGGCACTTCTGACACCTCCTTGCCTTTCGCAGTTATGCAGCGCCGAGCAGAGCAATCCCTTCGAACGTTGAAATCGGCTCTGACCGAGCTGGCAGATGAACTATCCCCATACGAGGCACCAGCTCTGAATGTTGTGAATTTGGTTTTGCCAATCTCAGCTTTGCAGAGCGTGGCCAAGGGAACATCCAGTGTAGCGAGCACTACTCAAAGTTTTCTGGAACACTCATTTCAGTGCGTGTGACCAAGGGAGCACTCAAAAGTCTTCAGGTTTTGAGATGCGGTGTTTAGTGGTGCTCGGTTTTTCCCATTTTGGAAAATAAGTCACAACCAGGTACTCATCCGTGGGCATGTAGCCAGCCTTCGTGTAAGTCTTGGGGCGATGACCAACTCTTGTTGCAATGGTTGCGGAATTCAATCAGCCGACTGCCGACTGCGTTTGCTCGCTTGATCGGCTAGTTCACCACCAGGGGTTCATTAGCTTGTTGGAGATTTCGATCAAGAGTCGTTGATGAAAGGTAGCATTGATGAAATCCTCCACGAACCTACTGGACCTGCCCTCAATCAATCATCAACAGTTGGCAATGAACCCGATCCACTGGATCCCCGTGTAGCAACAGCCGATAGTATATAACTGGGTTATCCCGGGTCATACCATGAGCGAGGTCCATGAAGTTTGAGCAGAACCCAACAAGATTGCATTCCTTTATAGAGTATCCCTTGTATTACACCTGTTTTGGTTGTGGTGTTCCCAACTATCCTGTATGGTCTGTTGACGTTCAGTAAGTGGGCATCACAAACCCTGCAGTGGATGGAGGAAGTACCCAGGAAAGACTTGAAGACAAGTCACAGGTTGCTGTGTGTTTATTGGCTGTTTGTTTTGGTGATGTGGTTGCTGTTGCTGTTGCTGTTGCTGTTGCTGTTGCTGTTGCTGTTGCTGTTGCTGTTGCTGTTGCTGTTGCTGTTGCTGTTGCTGTTGCTGTTGCTGTTGCTGTTGCTGTTGCTGTTGCTGTTGCTGTTGCTGTTGCTCTGCTGCTGCTGCTGCTGCTGTTGTTGTTGTTGTTGTTGTTGTTGTCTCTTGGTTGTCCTTGTCTTTTTGTCTCATGATCGCTATGTGAATGTAATCATTTCAGAATTTCATATCATTGCTATACATATGGTGGTTGTGAACATTATCGGCTTTGTTCATCGTTGCTTTTGCTGTGGTTGCTGCGCTTGTTGTCGCTGGAAGGGTGCACGTTGGCGTTGTTTGTCATTTGCAGGTGCCAATCAATTATGGGCCAAGTCATGACTTTTCGAACAGTTTACGGGCGTTCAGATTTTCGTCGAGAAAATGCAAGGATCTGACGGGAATAATTACCATACCATTGATTTTCATGGCCAGTGTGTCTGAATTGTGGCTGAATAGATGTTGGACCTGTGTCAGTAAGCAAGTAGAATTTGATGTTTACTCTTGGTCTATCACTCTATCACCCTATGCTTGTCGTTGAATTCTGATCATTGACAGCGGTCCACCACTCTCAATCAACACAAACGCAGCCACCAAGACAGCTATTGTTGTGAGGGATTCTCTTTTATAAGAGTGCTTGCTTATTGCCGGTCAGTATCTACCTGCGTCAACCACCATTTACCAACTCAAACCATCTCAAACCCGTAACCATATCAGACGCAACAAGTAAATGACAATCTTAATCAACAACCACTTTCAATCCACTATAATGAACCATCATTGATCACAACCCTGACCCAATGTAGGAGAGCTTGGCTCGTGCCACTAGAGGCTTTGCAGCTGATGTCAGAGATTCCCACGAAGCAACTTCGTTTCAGCTCAGTGTCCCTGGGTGCTGTCGCTCGGCGCAATTGGTGGGTGTTCTTGGACGGACACCGCACTGCGGGGAGGGTCTCCCAGAAGAGAAGCCGTGAACCAATCATGCTAGATCCACAAATCCATAAGCCACTACTACATTTGGGATGAACATGGATAGATCATGATAGATCACCAGGAATAGTTTGCTGATGTTTACTGTATGATTGATGTGGATTTACCATTGACCATGGAACACAAACACTCATCATGAACAGTGCCTGATATACACTTCATTGTGGTGAAGGTCAAGTGATTGAAAATGGCTAATGATGGGAAAGTACAGGTGATTTAAGGCAAGGTTACAGCAACCGCTGGCGATTGATAATGGTCAATCATGGTTGGTAAATGTTGGTAATGATTATATATGGTCTATTGGGTGTGATGTTTACCCTTTAATTGGTATCATGCTTGCAAGGAAAAGATAGGTACAGTCGTTGGGCACCGGGAAGTCTCACCTTCAATACCACTTCTTCGGGGCTCGACCTATTGACATATTGTTGGTTGGACAGGATGCTTCAAGGCTAAATATCACAGGCCAATCTAAACATGCCAGTAAACAGCTCCTGCTTCATCATGAATGTGACTGTAACGCACAATGGCGAGAATGAAAGACAATTCTATGTAAGATTTCGGCATTCTTTCCCTTTGTTCAGATCCAAAATATGGTCATGACTATCATCCCAGGATGGATGTCATGGATGAAACATCATCTAACTAACCAATGGATGAGATGGCTCACTATGGCCTGCCAGCTCTCGTCACCAGCCCCGCTGCTTTGAATGCTAAAGTATGCACCTCCCTTGAGGAACGATCATCGACCATAATTCAGAAGTCAGGTGCAACCCAGGGACAAGGATCTGATATATCTTATTCGTGGTATACATCGACTTTAGATAGGTCATGTACCGCACCCCCTGGTCAACATTGTCGTACCGGAAGATCTATTAAACACCATTAACTGGAAAATTGCCATTGCAAAATGGCCATGTCCAAACAATGGGTTATCCAGCCAGCCATCCTCGACCACCACCATGGAAACGACAGCAGAAACAATGCACTTACAAAGCTGGTTGGTTTCTGGTGGTTCTATCATCCGCTTGCGCAGTTTCTTGTAGCTTAGGCCATCACCGCTTGCGAAGACGGTGCTCAATGGCTTATGGCACTGGAATTCTTGTCCTACTTCCAAGCGCAAAAACTCCAGAAGACGGTGACACTTGGGCTTGCACCTGGCAGCTATGATGGCCGTCTCACAAACAATGGTAGGATGCAACAGGAGCCAGATATGCTGAACCACGTTGCACACAAGCATCACCAACAAGCACCGATTCATTGAGTGCCTTGATTGGCTGGGAAACAACTCTGCAAAAACAGCCGTGGACAAACCGCTCAGTGATCGCATGGGGGCTAAGCAGGTGCTTACAAGGAAATCTCGTAGCAGCTGGATCCAATGGTTTGTCTGTTGATCATCCCTGGGTTGGCCCAAGCTCTTTGCTCGGCAGAATGACTGTGCTTCATTTAGTGCTTGGTCATTGGCATTGTTGTGATTCCCTTGGGTGATCGTCTCGCTCTGGGTCAGTTCACCTTGTATTGTGAACAATCCTTTCATGCAATCATTCTTGGTTTTGTCTTTACTGTCCCTTATTGTATTGATCCTGTCAATCCAGTATGGTTCATCCCAATGAAGAATAGTTGAATCCTGAGAGTTTGATCAACAACAAAAACCAAGTATCCAATAGTCATTAATAGATTAGTCTAGTATATAATCTGGTCAATATTTTCTAGTTTTTGATAGTTCATGCTAGTTATACGCGCAACCCCCCCAGTTCGCCCACAGGGCAAACGCGGGGGTTTGCGCGTAATAGTTTATGGTTTATAGTTTTAGGGTTTTAGGGCTTATGGTTTTGGGGTTTTAGGGTTTAGGTTTCAAGGTTTTATCGTTTTTCTCAAAGGTGTTTAGGTTTTTGGCTTTACGGTTTAGCTTTTTAGGGTTTATGGTTTAGGGTTTTAGGGTTTATGGTTTTAGGGTTTTAAAGTTTTAGGGTTTTAGGGTTGTATGTCTCCAGAATGCAAGCAAAACACAGGTCAAGGACCTGCACGCGCCGTCGAGATACGCTTCATGTCACACATGTGCATTTTGTCCCGTAAAAAACCAATGTTTTTTGACGTTCCAAGACGCTGACGACAGAGGCGCGGGCAAACTGGGGTATTTGCCCGTAGTTATACCATTGCTAGTTTATCCTGTCATCACAGCATCTGGTTCCCAAGGACGGCCTACAGTTCAGCGATTAGTGCTTGTGAGAAGGGACCGGCCTGTGGGGCGGTGGCGTCGCTGGTGCGACCTCGACCTGCGAAAAACATGTGAAGTAAGAATGACTAATGATAATGATACTGGGCTAATTGTTAATGGCTAAGTGTTAGTGGCTAGTATCAAAACACAAGTAAGAATGGCTAATGATAGCTTAAGCATCAACAACCATAGTGGTTAATTACTCATTGTTATATAGTCATGGCTAATGATACTGGTCACTAGTATCAACAAGCATGAGTAAGAATGGCCATGGCTAATTGTAGGTGGCTAACAAGAAGGGCGTGACCATCAACAACCATAGCGGTTACTCATTGTGAACCGTGGCCATTGGTCTGGTTAATGAAGCGTCATTAGCGATTGACAATGGTAAACGAGGGCTAATGGATGATTCGTGGTCAATCATCGGGCTTGACGACCAACCAGAACCAACTAGTAATGGAAGATCCATAATTTTAGAGCCCTGCATTTGAATGACAACTGAAGTGTGATTAAACTGATGGTGTTTTTTTTTTTAAATGGATGATATTTCATTCTAGTTACAGAGGTTCGGCAATAACACATATTTGTTTTAGCGTAGCTATTGTGATAGCCATATTCGATATAGCCAGTTTGTTTCACCATCACAAACCGCTTTCTGGAAACCATTATTACGCCATCCTTGTTAGCTCTTAGCCCTTGCCAGTCAGCATGCGCTAGAATATATTCACCTTGACCCTTCATAATAGCCATGGGGCACCATTGCAGGGATACCTCACTGAGTTGTTCACTGTGCCCAGCACCAAGAGTGAGTAGCTGCAACCTTCGGAAGCCATGCTGAGCCAACTGTCAACATGAAGAATACCACTGTTGCCATGAGCCAACTTCTGAGCCAACTGTCGAATGACACCACCAGTCGATTGACATCACCAGTCACAGTCAGTCAACCACCAAGAATCAAAACTCTGTCAGAACCAACCAGGTCTATTAGCAAGGTTAATTATCCGTTGCTTATATAATCACCAACAATCTCCAGCCTCTCAACCAACCGCTATTGATATTTTTGTTGCTCATTCTTGGTGATCTCATTGTGAGCCACGATGAGGTTGACCCAATTATCCGAACCCAGCCACTATTTTTTGTTTGCTTAACAGCAACATTATTTGAACCCCAGCACTAATCAAGCAGTTTCAGGTACACCAAACCTTTGAATGCAGGAAACCGCTGGGACTGTGCAGTGCAGCTACTCCACGGCATGGCAACCAAGCACCACTTGCAACCAAACGTTGTGACACTCGGCGGATGCGCAAGGTGCCGGTGCTGAATGGATCACAGATGATGTTGGCTGGTTAGTAGTGAGTAATGATGGTCAATGATGATCCAAGCTGGTAATGATTTGTAATGATGTTTCATGAGTTTACGATGCTTGAGAATCCCTTGAATACGGAAGGACAAGAGTAATTGCAAGACTGGCTTTTCGTTTCAATGTCCACCCGTTTTTTATTGCGTCCTGCTTTGGTAATATTTTTGGCAGTCGTTGAAAGGACCAAGGAGCAAAGGTTACTGATGGGCCATTCTCAACTCGTGACACATTTGGACGTGTCAGAATCTAAGTAACGACTCGGGCATGACTAGGGTAGGCAGGCTTGTTCCTCTAACAACTGGCCAAATTTGCTACTGGCTGGTGGTTTTAAACATTTTTTATTTTCCTTCGGAATTGTTAACAAATGATTGGTTGACTAATATTATTCATAGGGGTCGAAACCACCAACCAGGCTAGGATTTGTAGTTTCATACAATTCAAGTCTACTGCATACCACTATTCTACTACTGTATAGCTCCGAACCAGGTTCGATTTAGCTAACCAAGTTCTATACTAAAGTAGTGGTAGCAAGTTTCATGAAATCTACGACTTTGTACTACCAGGTGCCAGCTGGCCGGAGCCCGTTACTCACCATGGTTAACCGCTATGAAGCTACTGGAGGGTCATGGTATTGATCGCCGTTCATAGCTGTCTATTTGGCTATGGGTCAATATGAACCAGCAATAATTGGGGATAATAGCCAACCATCTTATAGGGAAAACAATGGATTTGAGTTTCCTACTTCAACCACTGGTTCCAGTTGGAGCTGCTGCGCCTCTGAGGAGTTATGGTTCTGCCATTGGTTCAGCATTGCCTTGGGACTGGGCACTGCTGTTGTGGCACGAGATGTGCACCTCCCAAATCGAGGCTGGGCACCCTCGAGTCCCTGGAGTAGTTGGGTGTTTCTCTAAATAGGGAATCCCGAAAATGGTTATTTAGTGCCATTAATAGTGGATGATTGTGGGGGTCCCCTATTTTGAGAAGCGACCATTTGATGCCCTGGGTGACCTGATCTGGGTAGCGATGAATGTCAATGGTTGAGCGCTTAACATTTGCAGTGGTAATTAGTTTGTTGCAGTTGATCATCATTTTGGCTTAGGCTAAGTGGAATATTAGGAGTCGCCAAACATCATCACAGCTACGAGGGGGGAGGTTATCTAAGTCGCATCAGTCGGCGGAAGTCGCAGCAGTCCTGCGTGCGCGAAGCGTTTTGTATAAATGATCAGTCATGATCCATGTGATCTTTCAAGCATTGATCAACCTCCTCCTCCTCCTCCTCATCATCATCATCATCATCACCATCACCATCAGCATCATCATCATCATCATCATCATCATCGTCATCATCATCATCATCACCATCAGCAGCATCATCGGCATCATCAGCATCATCATCGTCATCATCGTCATCATCATCATCAGCATCATCATCATCATCATCATCATCATCATCATCATCATCATCATCATTAACATCACCATCATCATCATCATCATCATCATCATCATCACCATCACCACCACCACCACCGTCATCGTCATCGTCATCATCATCACCACCACCACCACCGTCATCGTCATCGTCATCATCATCACCACCACCACCACCGTCATCGTCATCGTCATCATCATCACCACCACCACCACCGTCATCGTCATCGTCATCATCATCACCACCACCACCACCGTCATCGTCATCGTCATCATCATCACCACCACCACCACCGTCATCGTCATCGTCATCGTCATCATCATCATCATCATCGTCATCATCAATTATCATTAATTGTCAGTTAACATCGTCATTGAACATGGTCATCAGAAACTGGCCAAACAGGGCATTTAGTCACAAAGCAGTGCAGAGATGTGCAAGGGAACGTCGCACGAGTGAGCTAGCAGTAGCGCATGCTTCTCTGAAATAAATCGGACCCTTTCAAGTCATTGATGCTTAATTAATTCCTAGTCCACGAGTGATGTACACAACTTCAATTCCCTTGCCTTGGAGGTGGATGTCATTGCATACAACTCGCGTCCCTTGGCACGGTTGGTGCATTAGATTCTTGGGACTCTGGCAAGAGCAGGCGCTTGGAAACCAACAACACCCGTTGCTGCCTGGTGCTCGCTGTTTGTGTTTGTTGATTGGCGGCTGTTGGTTGTTGGTCGCTAAGTGTCGTTAATTACATATTTTTCTGGTTGTTGATGTTGTAAATCTTGATTGAATCTCAGATGTTTGTCATGTAATGTTGTGAATGTTGTTGTGGCTTCTTGTTCCTTTCCTCTATTTATGTGTTGTGGCTCCTATCAAGGTTCTCGTTTCCGTATCAGCAACGATGGTAATCACTGATGGCTTCAACTAGTCATGTTTTATTAAACTATTTCAAAGCTTCACTGATAGCTATCAACGATGGTTAAGTTACAGTTGTTTATCTCATGCTGCAAATTAGTTTGGTGAAGTAAAAATGGAGTCGCGTCTCACGATCATAAATGAGCCAAAACGAGAAGCTCGTTCGTTGGAATCCGTTCGTACTCCTGGAATGGGTTTCTGGAAAAAATTGATCAAGGGCTTCCAAGTTTCCACATGTTATGAAAATATGGTACATAGAAACTTAAACACATAAGTGGGGTACTGCCAGCCATCTTCTAGAATGAACACCGTAATTAGCAGAGAAACAACCCTCTTTGAGAGCTGGCAGGACATTTACAGACATTTATGGACACCTGCATCATGAATACTGGCCACTAAAGATCTGGCTTTTTCTTCACAGCTTTTCGTAGTCAATTCTCAGTTGTCCACAGTTGTGCAATTCACCTGAGGTATGTCTGCATGTCAACAGGCAGAGAAATGGAAGATCTCAGTCGAGCTCCTTGCAGCATTGTGGTTGGATCATGCAGGATTTGTGCATGTGTGTGTATGTGTGCGTGTACGTCACAAATATCGAACATATGGCACGTAGCAAAGCCACCATCAGGCACAACCACTACCTTCCAACGGTTACAAAACATGATAGTTAATAACCATTGTCAATGATTAGAAACAATTAAATGCCAATTATGATGATTAGCCCTACTAATGTGAACCACCTCTGGTGTTACTCATGGTCAATGGTTGGCCATCATTACTGGTAATAAATGTAATTATCTATAGTGGATCATAATCATGATGGTGATGTATGGTTACTACTGCTATTACAACCACAGGGTTTGATCATTGTTGGAGATCCATGACATTAATCAACCAGCTGTATTTGATGATGGTTGTCGCCCTTAGGGACTCCTGGTGAGCCACGACCCAGGTCAACCATGACATGCTGTGTCTTCACAGACGAGTTCCAAGGCGATGCATCACCATGTGGTCAATCCATAGATGGCGGTACCCCGTGGTACCATCCCCCTTGCTATGACCATTCTACAGATATTCCATCAACTTCACTGGGAATCCCCAGGCATTGCGCCTCTAGCTCATATGTTGCATGGTATCTGAACCCATATGGTTGTCCATAAATCTAGGGATGATCTGCATGCCACAAATGTATGCTTGCTCGAGCCCCGTGATGTGTCTCCGAAAGTTCTAGACTGAGGCTTTTCTTCCAGATGCAGAGGTCTTTGATTGAAGGGACAATCATTTCCTATAACACTTGCATCGCTGCATGTCAGATGGGTTCCCAATGGCAGCTTGGCCGCAAAAGCTCTAAACTCCTCCCTACCTCAGAAGGGTGACAGCCTGTGAGAAATGAATTTCACTCCCGAAGCATCATTGCCATGTAGCTATCATTACGCACAGACTCCGGGCAAACCACGGCTGTCTGTGCGTGTTGAACATTGCTCGAAGAATCAGTGAGAAACACTGGCTATACGCAGTGATTTAGGGTTAAGGGTGATTTAGGGTTTAGGGTTTTAGGGTTTAGGTTTTAGGGTTTAGGGTTTTAAGGTTTTAGGGTTAGGGTTTTAGGGTTTAGGGTTTTAGGGTTTTAGAGGGTTTAGGGTTAGGGCTTCTTGATTCTCAGAGTTTCAAAACAACGGGCCTGCGCAGGGTTTTGAACAGTTGACAAGACTCACTTCTGGGCAGGTCTTGTGATCACGGGCAAACCATAGGGTCTTGCCGTATCATTAGCTGGCCGTGGGTTACAACCCTGATGACCGTCCACTAACTCTTGGTATGTTCACCTACCCATTTTTTGGATGGTTGGTTGTGACACATGTCATACCCCTATATACTCACCCTTGAGTAGATAGAATATGTCCAATGTTGAATGTTTAGATCATTTACAGTGCCTATTGTGGATGGTCCAATCTTGAATATTCTACTCCAGGAAACAGCTTGCGGGCACAGCTCTCAGCTTCAAAGTCAAAAAAATGTTCCAGGTTCTTTCAGGAATGCTATAAGAATGATTCATCATTCATGGTTCCCGGCACGGCGCATGGGTACAACCCACCCGAACCATTGGGGTGCCATCCGTGCACTGAGGCCCTGCGCCTTGTTTCTCCTCCAGGAGCGGGTGGTGACACTCGGTGGGGAACCACCTTGACCAACCGAAGAAGTTCGTCGAACAAAAGAGCCATGATGAATAGGAAAGACGAAGTAAGATTAGATAAGATTAGGTAAGTACATAAATCATATAGATACTATATACGCATATACTTAACAGTAAATGCATCTACATATATATATATATATATATACTCTGAGGGACCTTGGTTAGGAGGCCGGAAGGTCAAGGGTTTTTGGGCGCGAGAAGCGGCACCACAGGCGCCTGATTTCTAAGCTCCTATTTTAAATTGGCTCACAGATTCTTAGAAAATGGCAGCTGCTGCAATTTCTGGGCATGCGTGCATTACACGACTGGGAACCCCGTCTGGGAAAGAGGGCGGGGTACAATGCTAGAAGGGAGAGTTGCGAGAAAGGCGGGTCCGCGGCGGGGGGACCCGGGTCCGCCGGCAACCACATGCTATGGTATTTCACACGTTTTGCAGGTCCGCCGCGGGTCCGCCTATGTAAATTACCACACATTGGGGCACGCCGTCAACAAAATATATTGGTTTTTGCAACGTTTCGCGGGCCCGCCGCAAGTCCGCCTAAATGTAAATTACCACACATTGGGGTCCGCCGTCAACAAAATATATGGGTATTTCCAACGTTTGGCGGGCCCGCCGCAGGTCCGCCCCTGTAAATCACCATAGAAAATGTACACGCACCCATGCTCCTTTTGTCTCGCTGCTGTTGCCCATGTCAATGTGCAAAGCACCAACAAGGGCACAAAGCGGTCCAAAAAGCGAGGGCGCTTTTAAGCGGGATTCACAGTTTCACGCACATGGTCCCTCACAATGTAAAATCATTTTCGCTCCTCCCGGTTTTTTTCGTCTATGTTTTGGTTTGTGCCAAAGAATGGGTTTGCAACGCCGGCGCTTGTCGATGCTGATCATTTTGGTTTGCAAACCCTGTTTCCGAAAGCTCGCGTTTTGTGTTGGGCATCTTCATTTTTGGGACCGCTGGCCCGAAAAATGTGACCATGGGATTGTTGCCGCAATGTTTCGGACCTATTTTCGGAGCCATTTTCTGGCCGTGTTTTTGGGGCTGGCAACCATGCCAAAAGTGGTTTGGTTTAAGGGTTTTCCTTCGGCAAGTTGCCCCCCCAATCCGCAACATGAGTTCAGCTTCGGCGAACTTATTCTGTGGAAATGTTGCTAGAAAACCTGGGCACGCGCGCAAGTTTTGTCGTGATACTCTGAGGGACCTTGGTTAGGAGGCCGGAAGGTCAAGGGTTTTTGGGCGCGAGAAGCGGCACCACAGGCGCCTGATTTCTAAGCTCCTATTTTAAATTGGCTCACAGATTCTTAGAAAATGGCAGCTGCTGCAATTTCTGGGCATGCGTGCATTACACGACTGGGAACCCCGTCTGGGAAAGATTGCGGGGTACAATGCTAGAAGGGAGAGTTGCGAGAACCCCCCTTGGCGCCCACCCACCAGCACCCCGGTTAGTATATCATTGTAATTCCCAAACGGGTCCGCCGGCAACCACATGCTATGGTATTTCACACGTTTTGCAGGTCCGCCGCGGGTCCGCCTATGTAAATTACCACACGTTGGGGTACGCCGTCAACAAAACCCGCCGCAAGTCCGCCTATATGTAAATTACCACACATTGGGGTCCGCCGTCAACAAAATATATTGGTATTTCCAAAGTTTGGCGGGCCCGCCGCAGGTCCGCCCCTGTAAATCACCATAGAAAATGTACACGCACCCATGCTCCTTTTGTCTCGCTGCTGTTGCCCATGTCAATGTGCAAAGCACCAACAAGGGCACAAAGCGGTCCAAAAAACGAGGGCGCTTTTAAGCGGGATTCACAGTTTCACGCACATGGTCCCTCACAATATATCTATATTTTGATTTCAATATATACATTGTATATATGTACACGGTAGATCTATACACGCACACACACAGTTTAAATATCCATATATTTGCTGGCGAGTTGTAGAGTGATTCGTCTTGGTGGGTCAACTCACCACATCGACCAAGCATTGGCGCTGCCTCCTCGTGGTGATTTTCCCCAGCCGAATGGGCTGAGCGGATCTGCTACATGACGTTCTCCAAAGTTGGGCACCGCTCCACCAAACTCTTGGAGGTATTAGTTCAATAGTCGTTGTGTTTGGGACCCCCAGTGACGACAACCTTGGCCACGTCTTCTAAACTCGGCTGTTCACCGGTCAATGAGAAAAGTCATGGTGTTTCTTTTGCCCCCAAACCATTGACCAAGGCAGGTAACCTCAAGAGACAGCTGGTGAAGCAATGCTCTTGGTAAGGTCTTCGTGCTTGAAAATAAATCGTTGGCCAGCTTTACAGCAACTATATTTAGTGAGATTATTCAACCCGTATCAGCAAAGCCTTATGAACAAGTAGATTGCTTATCATTAATCACTGTTTCTTGACTATTCTTATTTATTGACCCTTATTCACCCTGATCGATCGCCAGCAATCATTCTAGTTTGATTTATGTCAGAATTGCTCTTAACTGACTCTTTGATACGAAAAATCAGCCTTATCAATCTTTATGATTTGTATCTCTTATACTATCATGAATCCTGACCAATCTTGATGTATCTATTATTGGCTGATATTGGCCTATTACTATTCCTATCAATCAAGTATCTATTATTCCTATTGCTTACTGACATCTATATCTAGTATCTATGAGATACCTATATCTAGATCATAGATCATTCCTATTATTCCTACTCATGATCATTCCCTAGTATCTACGATTATTCTATCAATCATGATTTAGTATCTATTATTCCAATCTATTACTAGAAATAGATTATATATATATCTTTTACTATATATGTATCTCTGATCATTGTGGTCCCTACGACTCACTCCTCCTATGGTGCCTTCTGAAGGCGTCGGGTCGCTGCAGGAGCTGCGTCGGAATTCGTTGCAAGAAGCGCCTGGGACGGCACGGAGAGAGTGGTACGGAAGCGGCGACCGGGTTTGGATGGCCATTATGAACCGTTATGATTTGGATGTATATGGTTAACAATGCCTACCCATAGCTTTGGGATTCTAAGAAACCACCATATAATAGTTGTTTAACCATTATTGTTGGTGATTCTCCCCTACTACTCTCGATTACTAACCATTATTAAGCATTATTAACCATGTACAACCATTATTAACCATATACAACCATTATTAACCAGGAATAGTAGGAATGATCCATGATCTAGATATAGGTATCATAGATACTAGATATAGATGTCAATAATTAATAGGAATAATTGATAGATACTAAGTCATGATTGATAGGAATAATGATAGGCATCAGGCCATTGGATGACCATAGGTTTTGGAACTGCTCAGCTTGTGGTCGTTTCTCAAGTCATAGATTTATAGTACTAAACCAAGCATTTTTTGGGTCCCCTATTTTGAGAGACCACCCTATTGTGAAATAGTTGGATGACGGTAGGATGACCTCAACTGGTGCTGGCTCTTTGTCGATGTTTTTTCTTTGTAATCTTGTTCTCGTTCTTCTTTTGGTGTTTGTACGGATGTGGTCTTCTTCTTGTTCCTGCGATGTGTTCTTGTCAGTGAGGCTAAGATGAAAGAAAGCTTGTGACATATCACAGCAATCATCAGCATGGATTTTACTCGTACCCTTTGTTAGCCGTTCAGTGCTGATTGTATAGTGACAACCACCTGACAGTCTTTAGTCTCAGGATCGCTGAGGATCAAGTGCCAAACCTTCTGGTAGCCGTTACTTGTCCAAACTTGCCATCACCATTCACAGCAGCTTACCGCAGCGTACCGTTGCGTTGAAGTCACCCATCAACTCATGGATCTCCGTCGAACGGCACTGCGCCAAGGATGTGGTGACGTGCGCAGAAGCTCTGGCAGCTGTGGAGGCTGATTCCAGGGGCTGATTTCAAGGAAGAGTCAGTGACATTAGTGGCCTTAAGGAATCACCAGCTCATGGCATCACCGGCTTGTGAACCATTTAAGGGTATGTGGGTATAGCTGTAATGTAAGATTTGGCGGTTTCTGTGATTCTTTTGTTGCAGATTTCCATGCATCGGATGATCGATTTGTTTGACGAGCATCTTTTTGGTGATGGTGGACCCTAAGCAGCAATGCTCTCGGTTGCGCTTGGCACGTTATGAAATCTCGTAACTGGAATGTTTGGCTACTTAGAGTACCTAGCGGATGAGCCAGGTTCACTGTTTCCAGCTCTCTATTGGGCAGGAGGAGAAACCGTTTGCCAGCTGCAACGGGTGAGATCCAAGAAGTACCACCCCAAGATACCCCAGGTATCAGCTGGGCAGAACTGCAATCAGCTGCTGGTTGTGCTTTGGGCCCCCAGAGATTTTGCTAATCTACCCAACTTAGTCTTGATGGGATCCACTTTCAAATTAGTGCACCCTTGTTCAATAATATGTGCCGCCCACATTAGCTGGGCTCAAAACTTATCAGATTTGGATATACGGCTGTCTTAGCTAAGACAAAGTCTTATTCAAGCGGTCAATGAAATTACAGTGTGGAATTTCAAGCGATGCAATCATTTAAGCTCAAGGGCGGGAGAGGTGGGCTCTCTCCTTTTGCGATTTTTCTTCAGATGCCATGGGAAGTGTGCCTTTGATTGAGTTTGATTGGGCTTCACTCGAAACATCTGAATTGGTAGCAGTGTTCACCGCAGTGTGGGAAGTGCTCAGGGATAGATTGACTGCAAGAGCAGCCGTTGTGGTCCCGGAGCCTGAGCTCTTGGATCCGCCAAACACTTGTCCGTACCATTGCCAGTGGTGCGAAACTAGGTGCTGTAGGACCCGTGAGCACGTCATTCATAGCTGCTACGAACATCGCAATAGGAGATGAGAACAAGATGGCTGAACTATGGCAAACGGAAATCTACTGAACAGAACGACATTGATGATCTTGATGGATTTTCAACTGCGTTTGGACATGTGGACGATGACTTCCTTAGTGGTATACAGGATGATGCTGGTTTAGAAGATGAACAGGAGCCTGAGTGTTTGCATGAAGCCGATGACTCCAATGATTGCAGAAAGACTATGATAGGCTTTCGCGAGGAAGCGTCTTCTTCTGCAAGTGGAGTGAACACAGGTCCTTCGACTTTGCCCCCTGTCCTAAGTCATGCCGTGGTCAAGCACTCGAATAAATCAGTGTTGAAATTTCCATGGGAGAAAGGCAGGATGGCTAGAGTTCTGAACAAGTCTGGAATCATTGGTCGTAAAGTTGAAGGTGTCAAACTGGATGAAAGAAATCCTCTCAAGCTGGACCTGGTATGTGGTGAGGACATGCGCATCACACCACAGCTTACTGTGGAAGAACAGCCAGTTGCAGCTTGTCATTTTGTCAAGTTTGTGAAGAACAACCTGCAACAGCCAAAGTATGTTGACCGTGAGACTAGGAGAAAGACTGCTGTTCAGAAGTGGACCGAGTTGCTGAGTGGAGATCTCGATTATAGCTTGCCAGGAAGACAGACCTTGAATGAATCGACAAAGGATGACATGATGGTTTATCTTGAAGACGTGGTTGCAGCAACTTTTGCTCTGAAAAGTCCTGGTACTCTGCTGAAACGTTTCTATTCCATACGTGCATATGCTTTGTGGATTGAAGAGCGCTCTGGAAGATCATGGCTACCTATGACAGAGATAGATGCTTGGTACTACATTCGTCACTTGAAAGAAAGTAGTGCAGCTGCAACACGAGGGAACAGTTTTCTCGAAGCTGCCCGTTTCTGCAACTTCATCTTGGGTATCACTGGAGCTGACAATGTTGTCTCGAGCCTTCGGGTCAAGGGGCTGTCTGCTCAGCTTTGGGTGACAAAGAGGCCATGGCAACCTGCTTCACTTTTGACAGTTCAAGAGGTTTTGAAACTGCATCAATATCTGTATGACGAGACCAATCATGACATCGATCGCTTGTTTGCCGGGCATCTGTTATTGATGTTATACTCGCGTTCTCGCTGGAGTGACTTGACAGATGTCGAACAGTGCTACCTGGACAATGAGAATGCGTATGTGGAGATTCGCACAAAGATTCACAAGGGTGCCCGAAGCACAGACCTCAAGTCGAGGTTGTTGCCAATAGTGGCTCCTGCAAAGGGCGTTGACAACAAGGTTTGGGCATCCACTTTCATGGAGCTGCGACGCAGATGTGAGCTTCCGGACGTCGAGGCCAAGAGTGGCCCAATCCTGCCTGCGCCTTTGGGAGATGATGCCAATTATGTTTGGGCCGAGAGGCCTATTTCATCCGAAGAGGGCAGCAAGTTTTTGAGGTTTGTGCTGAATGTTGGCAAGGATACAGGACGCAGAATTTCCACACATTCCCTCAAAGGAACTGCCTTGTCTTGGGCAAGCAAGCTGGGACTCTCTGATCAGAGCAGAGCCGTTTTGGCTAGGCACACATCGGTGCTTCAGAATCCGGTTTCATTGTATTCAAGAGATCTGATATCGCCGGTGCTACGAGAGTTTGAAGATGTTTTGTTCCAGATCTTCTGTCAGAATTTTCAGCCAGATCGATCTAGGTCAGGGATGATCACGCCAGTGGGTGCAGCTCCAACTCCTGTACCTGTTGCTGAACGATTCCCAGGTGAGCCATCGCGAGGAGCTGAACAGAACGAGGATGATGATGCCGTCTACATCGAGCACGATGGAGGTTGGGATCTTGTAGGGTCCACAGATCAAGAGAGTGGGTTTCCTTCTTTGCCACGGTTTTCAGAAGTCAAATCTGAAACTCCCAATTTTGAACGTGAAACCCCTGCCTCGCATGAAGTTTTCAGTCCTGTGCAACTGGAAAGACCCATGTCGGAGTCTAGCTCTAGCTATAGCGAGAACTCGTCGTCTGATGACGAGATTGAATGTGGTGGGGCAGGGGATCTCATTGAAAATTTCAAACCTGACCTGAGTGGTCGTTACATTAATGTAAAATCTATGGTCGTCCACTGCTTGAAGAGTGGTGATACCTTCCGTTGTGGAAGGAAACTGTGCAGCATTTACGTCAGAACATATGAGACTGGCGGGTACAGCTGCAGCCGATGCTTTCGTGTGTAGCGAAGCAAAAGGCCTGATGCCTTGAATGCTGAGTGGATCAGCTACGTGATATGGTTCACGGAAACTGGTATGGTCCAGTTAATGGGATTTCTTTTCAACTGGTTTGTTTCAGTTTTGGCTCACTGGAGCTGATGAAATGCATGAGTGTCCTCTGTATGCATTGTTTGCATTAACATGTTTCCCTTCACATTTTTTTTATGGTCTCCCTCTTCTTTGAGATGATTTGTGAGAGCTTCGTCAGTCACAGCCGCTGGGGCAGGGGACATGTTTGAGTTGCACTGATGCCTCACTCAATTTGCCAAATGGGCAATTTGGACACGTGTGTGTCCTCCGTATGCATTGTTTGCATGAACATGTTTTCCTTGCATACCTTTTTGTCTCCCCTTTCCTTTACTTGCCTCATAAGAACAATGTAGGGGTGAGAAACTGATTCACTGATTGACGTGACGTTTTGCCTCAGTTGATGTTCACTTTTGCAATCGTGCTTTGATTTTGGAGTTTTTACTTGGCTGGTGTTTGCCCTTGGATGCTGACTGAAGCTGACCCGCAGTGAACTTTCAAGATGGCGAACAGCGCTGATAGCAAAGCGCACTTCAAAGAACGTGCCTTGAGCTATGGAGTCCCTGATAACATCCTTCAGATGTTCGTTGACAATGGTATCACTACTTTTGCGCAGATGGCTCTTGGCATGGGAAGACCGGGGCAAGATTTTGATGAAGACAAATTCAACAACTGGGTTGCGACCATTTGTGGAGCTGGATTGGCAATGGGAGAAATTGCCTCTCTTAGGCGCTTACATTTTGAAGCTGAAGTAGTGGTAACTGCACTAGTTCGGGCGACAGTTGAGCAGCCCTCCAGCGAGCTGACCACTCCAAAGGTGACTCCATTCGCAGAAAGGCAGGCCCGAATGACGCAGCTGAGGGCACAGTTGACTGGTTTATCCATAGAAGGAATCAATGAGCCATCCAATGCACTGGTAGACGAATGTTGCTTCCAGTATGATTCACGTACTTTAAGGTACATCGAGCCCTCAAAATGCCCTTCGAGAGAAGCTGAGGTGACTTCCGGAAAGCTTGATCGAAAGCTCAAGTTAGATGGTTCGTCCCTTTCAGTTAAGGAAGCAAAAGTTGTTCCGGATGAGACCATCAATTCTGCTTACCAGTTGATGTTGTGCTTTCGTCGAAGAGCTCTTGCGTACGAGTTTTCGAATCTGATCTCTTTTGCCGCTCACGAAAAGTACACTGATAAGCTTCTCAAGCATCTCAACATGGAACCTCCTCCAAACTATGTTGGAACGAGCATTGCGCAGGTCTTGAGAGCAGATCGAGAGGTCTGGTCCTATCTTAGCCAAAACGTACCAGACATCAGACCCACTGCAACCAATGTTCGGCCTCTGGATCAGATGTTGATGCAAGCTCTGAGCGACTACAACACAGCTTTTCTGTTGATGCCATTGCCACAGCAACAGCCTTCTCGAACTCAGAAAGTGCAATCTGACAGTGAGAACAAGTCAGCTCCCTACAGAGCCAACCGCGGCAAAGGCAAGAACAAAGGCAAGCAATCGCCGGGTTTGAATGTGGCTCCCCGTGGATTTCCTGGATGCGTGGGCAAGGACAACAAAGGCAGACCATTGTGTTTTGATTGGAACATCAAAGGTTGCAAGCATGCGCCAGCTGGTGGCGTTTGCAAGAATGGCCGACACAATTGTTTCCTAGCCAATTGCTTCTTGCCGCATGCCTGGAAAGATGCTCATGGGCCTGACAAAGGCTCACAACCTGCCGAGTGACAGGAGGTATCCGCTCGGGCTGACCTCTTTTCAATACAGCAAGTGGTCGTGCTCGAGATCTTCTGCGGCGCAGCAGGAGTGTCAGCCTCTTTCAAAAGAGCTGGAGTAATCAGTTGCTTAGCCATCGATAAGATTCTCCACAAACACCCGCTGGCTAGTGTGATTCAAATGGACTGCACAGACTTTGGAAACCAAACACTTGTGCTCAATTGGATTCAACAGCGGAAAGTGCATGCCGTCATGATTGAGCCACCTTGCGGAACCGCAAGCCAAGCTCGCTCGATACCTATCCCTGAGATGGAATCAGGTCCTTTCTTTTGCCAGATGGACTCGAAGATCTGTCCGATTTGGATCTTTTGCGTGTGAGTGCTGCCAATATTTTGTATGACTTCACTGCACGATGTGTGGATGCGTGTTGCATGCTGGTGATTTTGGTCATGGTTGAGAACCCTGCCAACAGCTTCTTTTGGTTTACTACACCATGGGTTGACATGAAGTGCCATCACCTTTTGTACATTCAAGATCATAGAGCTTGTGCCTATGGAAGTGATCGCCCCAAGCTCACTCGCCTGTGCGCCAATTTCCTTCAAGTTCATTGGATCAACTTGCAATGTCCGGGAAACCATAAACATGCCAAGTGGGGCTTGCAACGCAAGGGAAACAAGCGAATTTTTGCAACTGCCATGGAGGTGCACTATCCACGGCCTTTGTGTGATGCCATCACCAACTCGTTCTTGCACGCCCTTCACGATCAGTTTCCCCACATGAACATGACCTTCTCTTCCAATGCTGACGCACAAGCCTTCACGGGGCTGCAACCGCTGGGTAATAAGCTGCCGCCTTTGGTCTCAGATTACAAACACCATTTTGTTTTGCTTTTGGATTCTGCCGAAACTTTGGTTTGGCCACTCGCTCAACCTTCGCTGGAAGCTTGTAAATTGCTGCACACTGAAAAGATGGGGATGATAGACGACAGCAATTTTTCTGATGTTGATGCAATTCAATTTATTCTGCATACATGTAAGAGGTTTGGTATTTTTCCACATCTCAATGACTGCAAGTCCTTGACAAAGGTGGTGTGGATTAAGGTTTATGGCCGATTCTGGGAACCAGAGGAGTTCATTGCCGAGGCCTTTGCTAAAGGCCATCCTTTTTCTGACAAGCGCGTGATCCCTGAAATTCTAGTGGATGCCATTGAGTGGCACATGAGGTCTGATGATGTTGCTATAGCGAGAAAAAGGCTTATGTTTGCGAAGAAGTGGGCAGCCAGAGCTAGAGAACTTCAAGGAGAAGAGAAATCCCTCAAAGACGAACTGGATTCTGATGTTGCAGCAGTGATCAGCTCTAAGCGCATTCTTTTGTATAAGGAGATGTTGCTTGACTCAGGCTTTCCTGACATGGGCGTTGTTGACGAGCTATTGTCTGGCGCGAGGCTCACTGGGGAGGTGCCTGCTACCAATATGCTGCCTCCCAAGTTTGTGCCAGCTCTTTTGTCTACAGAGGCTTTGGCAGCTAGATCAGAGATGGTGAGACCCAACATATGCAATACAGTGAAATCTTCAGGTGACGGTGAAGTTGATGCTTCCGTATGGGAACAGACCGAAGACGAGGTCAGAAGCTCCTGGTTAAGAGGTCCACTGGAAGACGAATCCGTCCCACAGACAGCGCCAATCGCTCGCAGATTCGGCTTGAGACAGAAACACAAGATTAGACTGATTGACGATTTTTCTGGAAATGGTGTCAACCAAGCTGTAGAGGCAAGTGAGTCACCTTCTTTGCACACAGTTGACATTGCTAGTGCTTTGGTTTCTACCTGGTTTCATCGATGCGCCGAGTGCAACAAATGCCCGCAACTGAAAGGTAAAACATTTGACCTTGCCAGCGCCTACAAGCAAGTGCCTCTTAGCAAAGATGGCCGGGATGAAGCTTTCATCTGTGTTTACAATCCGCATGAGCAAAGATCCCGTCTGTTTCAATGTCTTGTACTTCCATTTGGTGGAGTGAGGAGTGTACACAGCTTTTTGCGACTAGCTCGAAGCATTTGGTGGATCGGTGTAGTGCTGGCTGGACTGCTTTGGACTAACTTCTACGATGATTTCATTCTTGTCTCTTCACCTTCGTTGTGCAAAACTGCTGATTCTGTAGCGGTAACATTGTTTAGACTGACTGGGTGGGTCTTCGCAAGCGAGGGTCGAAAGTGGGTCGACTTCAGTGACGAATTCTCGGCTCTAGGTGTACTTTTCAAACTGGAGAGCTCTGTCAACTTTGTCTGTGAGGTTGCCAATACACAGAGTCGAGTTGACGAGCTGCTCGAAGAGATTCGCAGCTTACTGAATTGCAAGTTTGTGACTCAATCTGATGCTGCTAGACTTCGTGGCCGCATGGTTTTTGCTGAAGCTCAATTGTTTGGCCGCGTTGGGAAGCGATGTGTCAAAGCGCTCTCAGATTTTGCTTGCGGGAGACGAAGGAAGCTCCTGGACAATGATAAATTTTTCTTTGAGTTGTTTTGCAAGCTTTTGAAAGACTCACGCCCTCGCCTGGTGACTAACTTCTCTGACGAAGTGGTCTACATTTATACTGATGCTTGCTATGAGAGCGGTGCTAGAACCTGGAGTTGTGGTCTGGGTGGAGTGTGCATTGAAGAAAATGGCAATCGATCCTTTTTCTCATTAGAAGTGAATGAACGGATTCGATCCTTGCTTGGTGAGCGTTACAAGAAACAAATCATTTTCGAAGCTGAGACGATTGCTGCTCTGGTTGCAATCCGGGTTTGGTCCCATTTGCTTAGATACAAACGATGTGTACTTTTTGTGGACAATGAAGGAACTAAATTCTGTCTACTCAAGGGTTCGAGTGATAACCCCACTGTTGATCTTTTGGTACGAAGCTTTGCTGAATTTGAATCAGACCTATGCGTGAGAATGTGGATTGCAAGAGTCGCTTCATACAGCAACATTTCTGACATTCCTTCAAGAGGCAGCCCTCTCCCAACAACAGCGCATGGCTATGACGATTGCTCTGCAACTGCACAACTGATCCTGGAATCCGTAGCTGCTGTGTTTTCTGAAATGGGGGAAGACGGACAGCAGCGAGTTCATCCCAACTGAAAAAGAGTGAAGCAGTGCATCATGTGCAGAGCGGTTGGGAGTGTGAATAAACGGCTGTCTTAGCTAAGACAAAGTCTTATTCAAGCGGTCAATGAAATTACAGTGTGGAATTTCAAGCGATGCAATCATTTAAGCTCAAGGGCGGGAGAGGTGGGCTCTCTCCTTTTGCGATTTTTCTTCAGACCCACCATCCTGCCCCTGCATCCACCTTTTGCCTACCCTGCCGTCGAAGACGGACAGCAGCGAGTTCATCCCAACTGAAAAAGAGTGAAGCAGTGCATCATGTGCAGAGCGGTTGGGAGTGTGAATAAGGAAACTGTATTTTCTGGCGAGTTCTGTAAAGATTCCAAGTTTCATTGGAGGCTTTTGACTCAGACTCGCATTGATTTTTGACGACTCATCCCTTCGTCCGAACATTGAACTTTCGCCAGGTACAATCTCAAATATACAGATTCCCTCCTAAACCAGAGCGTTTTGGTCAAATCATTTGTAACGCGAAATCATGTTTGATCCTTATTAACAGACAATCCATTTTTTGAGACAAATTCACCAACTATTTAACATCATCATATGGTGGTTTAGTACTATGAAAGGTTACTGAACTGGATGATTTAGGGGGTCCGCTATTTTGAGAAACACTCATATCTCACCATCTATTTGATATAATATCAATATATATATATATATATATACATACATACATACATACATACATACATACGTATATTCATCTATTTGAACTCATGGATCAGACTTCTCATCAAAGACCCTGGGAGTCCTGGCGTTCGCAAGGCCTCGAGGCTCTCAACCTGTCGCAATGCCACGGTCTCGCTGCTCTCGCAGATGCATCACCTGGGATTGGGAGCCATTGGAACCATTGGAGTTAGCTAAGGCGCTTGGATGGGCTGCTTCTGGCTGGTTGACTCGACATTTGATTGTTGTACTTGACTCACAAGTGAAAATGTGACCTCTACTGATGAGGTGATATTAGTACAGGCGACAGTTCTGATTGGCCAACATTTGGCCGGTTGACTGTCAACAATGGTTAAATCAAGGGGGAGAAGAGCTGGTTACACCCGTTAGCAGCTGGTTTATTAGTGATCAGTGGTTCAGAGCCAGCTGATGAGGAATAGTCATCAACGATATCCAACGATACTTGATGATCGGCCATGTGATTAGCCAGTTTATCTTGAGAATGGTTCCTTTGACACTGGCAAGCCCTCCTGGGAAATATTATCACCCAATGAAGCCAGGTACGCTGATCCGTGCACTATAAAGGGCACTGTCCAAAATCAACCAGACCATGAGGACCTTGAGTGCACGCTAAACCTAAACCCTACACCCAGCTTTACCCTGGTTCTGTGGCCGATCCAAACATGTTCACCTGATTATGTCTTCGAACGAGAGGGGAGTTGCAGTCTGTTGTTTTGTCGTATACGATAGTCAACTACTAATGAATTACATAATTGCAGTAAGCGTCACTATCCTCATTATAGAATCATCGTGAAAGATCAGGAACCACGTGCCAAGTTTAGTGATCATTAGCCATCAAGAACTATGAGTCAACCAGCGATGGCACCAGTGGGCCACAGCTGGTAGCGCTAATCCGGCAGCTTTTTGAGTGCGAGTGGCCGCGGCAGTTCTGGACGGCAACAAAACAGTAACGTCAAAGGGTCTGGTTTGGCCGATCAGACAGTTGTTAAGAACAATCGATAGGCCAAGTGTTGTCCATGAGTCATGGTATTTTGATTTCTGATTGATTGATTTCATTGATTTCATTGATAAGAATCGAATCATCGTCCGAGTCACATTGACCATTTGGTTGAATCTATGAGGATGGTATTTACATGAAACACAGACTGATAACGTTTTGATTCAACCATGATAAATGATGTTCTTTGCAACTGCACATCATGGACAGTGGTTGATAGTCATTATGTGGTTTCATGATGTATGACGATGCTTAGCAAACATCAACACTGGTAGTATAACCCTCACAAGGTTCCATTCCTCGACGGAGGCAAACCTCAAAGTGTACGGAGCTTTGTTTGCGCATTGATGAATTGATTTGCATGTACACTTTGACATTTTTTGGTTTTATATCTACATCATACATAAGATCATCAAATATGAACATATGTGCATGCAGGTTTATTTGTACATGTGAGTATACACCCATGATCATTTTGTAGCGGCAGTTGACAGATAGATGACGCCAGGCAATCTTGGTCCAACGTTGGGCGACGGCAACCCAACAACAGCAACAATGAAGACGAAGAAAACAACAACAATAACAACAACATCAACAACAAGCACAACACCATCATGAACATCAGCATCAACAACATCAACATCAACATCAACATTAGCAACGACAAGGACATTGTCAACAGCGAGTATCATGACATGGGGTTGCTAAGGATGATATAGGCAACCTAGGCACATTCACTTGTTTAATTGCTTGGGGTTACCTCTGTTTGAGGGACTATGTTTCAAACTGGACCAAAATTCGATAGCTAGGGCAGAATCAGAACTGAATCAGGACTGATGTAAATTATCAAGCCCTAGGCCTTGTCAATTCTTGGGTCATATGAGCACCACTGGGATGGTCATCCAACTGGTGATGACCAGCAATTCCATTGCAGACAGCTGTCGCTTCAGGAAGTGTCTGGGTAACGAGTGTTGGTCTATCGGGCTCCCTGACGGTCGGCTGGTGGTTGAAGCATTTTGGATTGCAGATATTTAAACATACTGAAGTGTTGACTCTCTCTCTCTCTATTTATCTTTTGTTTTTAATTATTCACATACTTATATATAGAGATACAATTTATATATATATATATATATAGATTTAAACATATAGATGTTTGCATATAGATATGTTCATCAAATCACCAGAATCATTTCAGAAATGCCGTGCCAATCACCTGAGCTGACCGCATCTATCAATGCAATTTTTGCGCGGCAACTGCCGCGCACTTTTCAACATGGATGGTGTGTGAACTGGTTGGTGGTTTCAACCATTTTGTCTTTTCCCTAACTTATAGAGTAATTCTTCACAAATGGTTGGCTGACAAGCATATTTTTCATAGGGGTTGAAACCGCCAACCAGTGCAGCACTTGCTTTTGGCAAGCTGTGTGATGCAGTTGCAAAGGCGTGCTCCAGGGAAATGTTGGCGGCGCTGGAATGGTTGGATCCCAGTCAAGCAGGTGCTTAGCACCGTCTCTACATGTCCAGTTGATCCTGAGTCCGCTGAATCTTTGAGTTGCTGGAAGTTGCTGTTAGGCTGGTTAGATCTGGGTAAAAGGTGGCTTCTCCCAGTACCAGAGCTACTGAATCTAAGCCACTCGTGGTAGGTTTGAACCTGGATGAAGTGCATGTGCTGCAACTGTTGGTTGACCATCCCCACACTGTCTTTGCCAATCAAAAAACTGAGAATCTGGTTGCTTATATCTTGATAAATTGGCCAGCTCCCCCCCCCCCCCCCACACACACACACAATACCCTTCGGCTTTGTCTTTTAAACACTGGCTATTTTGTTGGTTATCTTACACAGCATTGTTGTTGTGCCGCCGAGACTGATCTTTGGAAAAAAAACGTTATTGTCGTTGTTTCACACCCACTAAAAGTATACACATATTCTTGCTTTTTTGAAGCCGTACATCCAATATTGTTACATATGATGACATACAAAGAAAACATCTTCGAATGTTGCTGTACCTCGATGAAAGACATAAAAATGATTAAACATGTGTATTTGTAGATACCAATACATATATATATATATATTTGTGTTTACACATGTGGTTAGGAGGCACGGCACTCTGATATTTACATTCCACCTTTTTGTTGGTTTTTGTTGTTTGTTGCTGCCACTGATGCTACGGGTGGGATGGGGTGAAATTCCACAGAATCACCAAAATGGTGAAAGTCAAATATCCGCGTGTGGCCATGAAGTTACATTCTATCCACACGCATCCCTAACTGTTGCTGGTGACTTCTCCCCACAACCCCTTGGGGCTCCCACCAGCAACACAGGCAGAGAGCAAGAGCCAGACGCTAGCCGAGGAGAACTGATGGTGCTGGCAGAAGGGATTAGCCAGAAGCAGCGAAATCAACAGCAAAATAAGTAGCAATAAACAGTAATTAACCAGCAATAAACATCATTTCACCAGCAATTTACCAGCAATTGCCCAGAAAAATGAGTAGCAACAAGCAACAACAACTAGCAAATAACCGGCACTAGCAAATCGAAAAGAAGACCCCAGGTGTTGCTGCTTGTGAGGACCAAGGCCTCTCCTATGCCATCTCGCAAGCCATGCGGGAACAGTGACCGGGACAACCTGGGGAGCTGGGGTCTACTACCAATCAGGTTGATGGTTGGTATGGTTGATCCTGGCTACTTAGTGGTTTCTCAAAATCCCAAAAAATGGTTGGTTGATAACCTATAAATACTTAAGAGTGGATGATTTAGGGGTACCCTATTTTGAGAAACCACCACTTGGATGTGCAACTGGGGTTTTGTGGGATATAGCTTCGGATATGGTAAATAGCCATTTGAAGTGTGTGAACTATCCCCTGCAACCATGGTGAATGAAACCAGCTATGAGCGGTGGGGATGCACATCCAAGTAGACATGGTGGATTGTGGACTTTGCTGAATGCTTTGATAGCTATGTACAAGGCAAGCTAGTACGTGCATTGCACACAAAGGAACATGTACACATATTTGCAAATAAGCAGACACGTACAACATCAAGTTGCATTATTGTGGGACCCCACCTTGCACCAGCGTGTACCTTTGCAGGCCATTGTATCCGGGTTCAACGGCGCAGTCTGGATACATCTATAAATAGATACCCACGATAATCTACCAAACAGGTGCCATCTTACTTGCTTAGAAACAGGGGTGCGCCAATTTTGTTGAGCCACATTTAACAACAAGGTCACAACCCGTCATCGTACGATGCACAGCCCAAAACTCAGAGCCATCTTATCATGACTAAATGTGATCAACATCATTACACGTGTTGGTTAACAACTAGTCTTTGGTTAATGAGAGGTCTTCCTTTCCTAGAATTTTTTTCTCACCTGCAACTCAACCCTACAACCACCCCCTCCGGTTGCGTGTGGAGGTACCCCGAGGGCTGCTCGGTGTATGTGGGAGGATTGGATGGTGAAGATGACATGTTTCCTGAACAGCTCCTCGGCGAACAGATTGGGCCCAAATCTCACTGGATTGGGTACAAAACCTGCTTTTTGTTCGTGAGCTTATCAAGACCTACCAACCCAATAATTGCGGGGCGCCTCCTTGTTTTGTTGGTTTTGTTGGTGGCAGCCCGCAGATGGGCACTCTCAAGTGCAGCCCCCTGTTTTATAGAATCCCTTTTCAATATTTTGGCCAGGGTGCCAGTTACTAGGAGATTCATCACCACCTTATTCAAGTCCCCATGAAGCAGCTAGAAACAGTTTTTGACGAAATTTGCAACAACATCCAGAAAATATGTTGCTGGGAAAGTGTCTATTTGGGGGTTTCTCAAAATGGGGGACCCTCCCAAATCATCTGAAAGTAGCCATTTATAGTGTAATAAAGAAACCTGCCATTCTGTAGGGTTCACTCGTCTGAGATACCACCATTTGATGGCGCCTTCTTTTAATGAGAAACTCTGCCCTGAAACCTTTGCTTTTGGTCTGATCAATGGTTCTCCTGTGCTGCTGTTTCTCGGGGCATTTCAATATGTCATTGCGCGGAAAAACCCATTCGCGTTTGAAGCATTGAAGGTTCCCAGTCACTTACATCAAAAATCATGTTAGGTCATGACTCTACCTGGTCTTTAGCTATGCTTAGCTACGACTGAAAGTGCAGCAAACCTTTCTCATAAGGTACATAATACATATATTAATTAATTATAGTACAAGTAAAATGCAATCCTTGTTTTTTAATCCGCGGTTCTATGAGCCCACCAGAAGTTGTCATTTTTCGTTGGCAGGGCCGTCCTCTCGAGAAATCAGCGACGGCCCGGGTGAGGTTGTACGAGCACTTCAAGGAATGCGGCGAGGCGATCTTGCCAAGGGAATAGCCCACCATACACCACCAGATAAACCCACCAATGCTTGGACGTGAAAATTGGGTTTCAGCGTCTAAGTATCTTCAGCAAGGTGCAATGCATCCATTCTGGCATGACTTTGTGGCTGCGTTGTGGTCCCCAGGTGAGCATATCAGGTTGTGATTTGCGGTGCAACTGTATTTAGTTGGATGTGGAGTTGGGGTTAGATTTGTGGGATATATATATAAATCACTATCACGGTTCTAATAGCTCCACAAAAAATGGATGAGCATCCACCCCGTGACTAAGCACGGCTTCATGCAACCAGTTATGCGGTGGGGGCCCCCGGTTTCACCTCCATAGCCTGCAGGTGAAGCGCGTTTGCATCAAAATCGACAAGTTCAGTGGTGAAAGGAGTGCTGGGCTGCGAAATTTATCTCGTGAAATCGATCCAGGTACAATTAACCACCATTGAACCACCACTGGGCTACGATCTCCGTTGGATTGCTGAGTCAGTTTGGAGATATCGGCCATTGTAATGCCCATTGTCCATGATTACCGTTGCTTTCCCACGGTTTTGCAATGCTTCAACTGGTCAACTCATCGATGGTTATACTTGTTAGGAGATCGCGGCCGTGGATCATTGGTCATGCTCGAACAAATGAGGTCCAGAAATGATCGCATCTACATCCACAGTGACCCCTTTTACGAAGGGCATCCATGGCATGCTTATTTCAAACACATGGTCATTGTCGTGGAAATCCTGAACAGTTGCATCCCTGGACGATGCCATTTGCGATCAGTGGTTTCAGCATGCTTCAGCGTTGCTTTTAATGTCGAACTGCACAGCTGGGACAAATCAGACCAACAGTCTGTTTGGACTTTGGTTCCAGCACCCCTTTTAATGACGGATGATTTGACCACTGTGACCAACAGTGGGATAATCATCATCACTTTCCTACTTACTTGCCATGAATCAGCAGTAATTTGTTGCCATCAGTCACCATCCATGATTATCAACATTACTGAGCCATCACTACAGTGTACATGAAGCACCACTCGCCGCAATGAACATCATCATTAATTGCCCGTTGATCAGCCATCTTAAATCATTAAGTGACCATCACTCAGCCATCAGTAACCATTGATCAACTATTCATTCACCATGACTCACCATCAACCGCTGGTTCAACCAGCATGGAAGCCGCCATGAGCCGCTCTAGTGATCGGGTTTGTCAGTCCCACGCTTCTCAACAACGCGCAGACTCGGCCATGCCTACGTGGACTTTGCCGATGAGTCACAGGCGGAGGTGGGGCCCACCCCGCGGCTCCAGGGGTTGCAGACGCGGTAGCGAGGAAGTGGCATGGAGTGAGTGTGGATACATGTATGTAGTTGCATAGTGCATGGTCCAAATTGATATTTTCCTATATTCTGTTTGTACAAGTAAATAGAACATATCATTTTACACTATTTTATACTCTATGTTATATGCTAACATATGCATACATATGCTCACTATATTATCATGCTATTGATAATGCTGCTATCTATGTTGGGTCTATATTTTTCTTAGATGAATAAAACATCACATATGAAAGCACATGTGCACACATTTGTATCCTGTGCAGTACATGCTATACATGTGATTAAATGAGTCATTGGATCAAGATTTGCTGGTTGCAGATGGGAAGATTGCCTTGGTCACGATGGGCGATGCATGCTTTATCCACTCAGGAGTTGCCTCGATTACTTCATCCTGCTTGGTATGCACAGATGATAATTATATATATCTCTCTACTATAGTAGCAGGATAAGTAGATCACTTGCATAATTTGGATAGATTGGATACAAGTATATCTCTCTAGTTCCGCCGGGGCATTTGCTAATCCACAACGCTGATAAAACACCGGAGGAGCAAATGGAGCGAAGGAATCTCTGTGGATACAGAATCAGACAAGACAACTGGCCAATTTCGCTCCCAAGTATGTGGTTTGAATGGCAAGGTGGTGCTACCACCAGCGAATCCAGGAGTTTGTCATCCAATAAATATCCTATTTTTCCAAACACTATAGAGGCTATCAGTGGTAGACACTCATTGCTTTTTCTTCTTGATTCTTTATCATACCTAACCATCAGCGACCCGCATGAAAATCGCAACATCGACCACCATTGACTGCCGCAATGGTTGGGCCTGAGCTGCTTACCCATTCGGATCCGGATAACTGAGCTGTGTCAACTGTTTTTGGTCACCGCAATGGGGAGCCATTGGTGCACTTACTCACGGCTTGGGTCACTGCAGGGGATCAGGTTTCTGGACTCATAGAGACATACAAATGATCAGTACTGCACTAGTATACAGTACATTTGCTATAATCTTCTGCATTATTGTACTTCTGCGATTTGATCCAATTGACTTATTCTTCAAATGTTCTGTGCTAATTTGATCTATTCGATATATTTTTCACATGAATTTAAGTAACTTATTTGATTCGATCCAGCTTGAGGCGATTCCGTGATTCCGCAGCCTCAACTTCAGATCAGTGGCACATGAGCTGTTGGTCCTTTTGGAAAAGCGTTCGCTGGTGGCAGCATCCACAGCATCCACTATGTAGTGGGAGATCTACAGCATTTAAAACCCCATAGTTGATGGTTGGTCACCCGCCATCCGAATGGCTACACTGGTGCTTTGTTGATATGGATTTGCTATTGTATGTTTTAAATATATAGATTGTGTTTGAAATCACGGCCATGGATCGCGGCTTGTGTGTCAGCGTGGTTTGTTGACACGCATTACATTTAACAAATTGCTTAAACAACAAAATATTGGTTGTATTGGTTATATGTGTCAGCCATGATCAATCAAGTTTAAATTTATCCTGCTCTTTGCACACATGTTTGACTCATGGCAGTGGTCCATCCATCGCTGACCTGCAATGGCTGCGCTTGCTTTCAGTAGTGCGCCAGGTGGGCAGTGATATCACACGATTGATGGTTGATGCCTTTTTGTCTGTTCAATTCCTATGATGCATTAATTTGGTATTGATGAATCATGTTAAGCAATCTGCCATTGAGTTTCCTGCTGGTTTCTGGGCTACTCCCTCATAGAATTGCAAAGGAATGCTGAGGTCTGTTCTCTTTTCATGGTGAGTTTACTCGCATATGTTTTGTCTAGCTCGGCATTTGTTGGTTTGTTGGGAATGCTAAGCTGCAAGAGAGCAGCACCAACATGTTCTTTTGAGATGGAGAACCGTTCCTGAAGCTGCCAAATGAAAGCCATCCGATCCTCTTGCGATCAAACATGGCAAGTGGCAAATCCATTCGTAAATCCACAGGTAAATCCACAGGTAAATCCACTGGTAAATCCACTGGTAAATCCACTGGTAAATCCACAGGTAAATCCATGCATTATTCCGCTGTGCCAACAGATTCCCTTGAGATTCTTCGCCACGACATCCCCGTGGCAAACTGGTGGGCCCATGACCTTGAGAAAAGGCACAGCTCATCATGACTGGGATCCAAACCCAGCTGTGAGATGTTTGGGGTACCCCCGTCAACCTATAGAAATATCGAACTTCTGCAGATCGAACTTCCTTTGAAGCATCTTTGGTTCTCGACATTTTTGCGTAGCTTGGTTGCAAGCCCTTGAGTTCCATGTGCTGGACAGTCCCATCGATATCATCCATGATCTTCCATGACTGGGGACACTCCCCCAGTATCACAAATTCTCAGAAATACCATTGGTCACACTCCAGGATTTCCCATCGTTGCTTCAGATGAGTTAGGTCCACGCTTCCAACTTCAAAAAATGCAACTGGTAATTTCATATGGAGAACTCAAACAGATTTTCAGTGAAACTATCTTAATCCCCAAATACCCCAGAATGCGAGTGGGATTGTCCAAAATAGTGTACACCCAGAAATGGCAAGTTTCCCCATGTATAATCATGATGGCATGGAATGGTGATTTTTTGAAGGTTTGTACGTACCATTCTTTTATGGACAAACCAAAATATATACAACTACCAAAAAATCTCGAAGGTCACATTTGATCGTTTAATCTCTGAAATATACAACTGCCGAAAATTCTCGAAGGTCACATCTAATTTTTGAAAAAGAACAGCTTCAAAGTGGTACACGTTTGGCATGGCAGGCCTGTTGCAGAGCCAACATGTTCTCCTGGAGACTTGGCGGTGGCAGTGGTGGGCAACGCAGGATGTGAACAGCTAGGCGGTGAAACAGCTGAACAGCAGCTATTGAACATGTCTGAGTTGGTGATTGTATACTATAATCTATTTGTTATAAGGTAACAGCTATAATTGGTTGACCCCAATAGTTGTTTAATAGGTTATTTACACTAGTCACTAGTTAGTTAACGGAAATTGTAAATTGACTTAGTTGGTTAATGAGTTATTGGTTAAATATCAAACTTTGAATTGTTGTATCAGCAGCTATTGCCAATCATTTCTCAATCATTGATTCATGCGATAACTATTGCCAATCTTTACAGCATGAATCATTGCACCTAAATGTTGTGAGTCGTGGTTAGGTATCACTCCAATACTCGTTATATTGGTAGTCATTGTCAATAATACTGCTTGGGGTTGAGAGATTGCCAGTGGACAATTAGTGAGGAAGGCTTCGCTGGTAGCGACCATGATTTTTTGTGATGGAACAGCAATTAAGACAAATTGAAACACGTTGTACAGATTATCAACTGTCACGGCCAAGGCCGAAAGTCATCATCCCCAACGTCTCCCAACATAGTTATCAAGCTATCAACGTAAATCGAAAGGCTTATCACTTCTCAACATTAGAGTACCGATTTCCCAACATACTTGGATGTGCATCCCCACTTAGTAACGGAGAACTAACCGTGCTCCCTTAATCTCCCTTCTAGGGTGCAACTAACCATGGCTACACTAACCCCGGTCGCTGCACATCCAAGTACTTAAGGCCTAGCCAGTTCTGTTCATCATCACTGCGGCACCTGGCAGGAGCTTTCTCCGTGGCTGAATGCATCACTTCCGATTCTCGGCGCAGCTGTCGTTGATGACTGGGTCACGACTATGACCATTGCAGTCGCAGGATAGATACATTCATATAGTACCTACAATATCTATAACACGGTGGTATATCATATGATAAGATTAGATACAAGGTGACATGTGATTTACATATAGTGGCTAAATATTGATGATCTTAAGAGAGAGAGAGAGAGAGACGGTAGGTACCCTTATCTGCAGATTATCCTTAGCGTCAGAAATCTACCTGTGGGACACAAGCGAAATGCACCTGTGCTCGAGACCAGGTGCTGAATCCCATGAACGAAGGTATCCCCTATGCATTGGAAAGAGCATTTTCAAACATCATTGACTTAGGGGTAGCATAGGGTAGCTTGATAGGCTCTTGAATGGACTGCATGTTGTGTCGGCTGCAGATGAAAAAGGAAGATGTTCTCATCATCCCAGTGATTTCTGGCGGAAGTGGTGGCCGCTGCAGGAACAGCCAAGCGTCATGGTTGACGGTCGACGATGAGCCCAGCAGCCCTTCCACTTCAGAGGCGGAGGTGAGGCTGTCGTGCTGTGGATTTTTTTCTGCCGCAAAGGACCAGGAATTTCGCGTTGTTGTGATATGTTGTTGTGATTTATGTGATCTATGAACTCAAATATAGCTTCATCACCTGAATACACCACCCTAGCTGAAAATATAGCTTGATTGGATGTATTGGTCTTTTACCCCAAGTACATATGGGTGGTGTATTGGTGGATCTCCTGATGAAACTGGCCTACCCAGGATCGCATATTCCATGGTTGATTTGGGTGCTATGACCTGCAGTGCCTGCTACTATCTTCACATATCTTCACCACAGCTCAGAGTTTCCTAGATATGCAAATATAATCACGTATGATACACACATATATATATATATATATGTATTCATATATATATATATATATATTCATTTAAGCATATCTATATATGTATGTATATATGTCAAGATGAATATGCATTAATGTCAGGTATCATTGATATCATGCATATAATTTGATATTCACACTTACAAACAGGTGTGTATATACATAGAGAAGTCAATACATATAAAAATATATAGTCACACATAGAAATATACACAGTATGTACACACACACACACACACACATATGCAAACACGCTAACTTACAGGTCAACTTTGCAGCCAAAACATTGGGCACTTCCTTAGATCCAGAGCCCGCTGGCAGGAGCACACCACGCTGGAGGATTTGGTCCCTTCGCCCCTGAGCTGCACACAGATTTTGTGGATGTGACATATCAGTTGGTATGCGGAGGTGTCTTCCCAGTCATTGGCAGTTCATTTGGTTGGCGGTTTTATACATGTTTATTTTCCGCTATACTTGAGATGTTTGTTTTGTTTTTTTAATATTTTGGGGATGGATTTTGACCACCAATGATCATGATCAGATAGACTGTTTTTGCGATAGTTTATGGCAGGTTGTGGGCACCATTTTTTACGCTAATATAGCCTTTACAGTCGGAAATCCGCCCAGGATAGGTGGGCAAGATACGTTTCATGCCGCATGGTTCTCGTGCATCAGCGAATGAGTTGGAAACTTGGAAACTGCGACGAGGGAAAAATCAGATTTGATTGTTAACCTTTCGCTTATCGATCTGATTGTCAATCAGATCTTGTTATCAAGAGGTCAAACTGCGATGATCTTAAAGTCCTTTCACTCTTGTTGACCTGCCGGGATTTTCCTCATTGACGTCTGGTATCTCCATTGACCCATCGGGTTTTCTCTCCGCTGTACATGGCCTCCGGGGGCTGTGGCAGTTTCCCTACTCAAAATCACCACAAAGTTTGGGTGGGGTGAACACTATTATTTTTATCTTTTCTTCTCGAGGTCTACCGATTTCTCATTCCAAATCCAGTCCTCTCTAATCTTAGTGCATATCTAGTAAGTATAAGATCTATTCTTATCTGACCATATTTCTCGTATCTTTTCGCCTCTGCATCTAGCCATCCATCTGTTTATGTTAGTTTATACCTATATACATTTACCAAGCAATTCATCCATTCATTTATGCATAAATACCCTTAGTAAGGGTATGTTCCGATGTATCTATCCATCTATTTATCAGTTGAGCGCTTCCAAGTTTGGATGTTGAGGATTTACCTGCCACAACTGCTATAGTTGTCTCTCCCGGTTTACATAGAGATATAAACAGTTCACTGATATAAGTTTATAGCAGCTATGGTACAGCTAAGCAGTTGCCACATACTGCCAGAAGTGCTATAACTGCCCAGATAACCAAGGTCATATCAGAAATGCTGATGGTTGTTCCTTACCAGCACTACAGGACCGCCTCCCCGGCGAATGCATCGGATGCTGAGGCGCCGGTTGGGGTACCAGCTAGGCAAGTTGATCGTAGGACAAAGACATTTGTTTCAGTTGGGTAATTTTGCCTATGGGTCATGACCCCAATCCAAACATGTGCAGGTGAAGATCCGAAAAAGTATTACTAAGATGTTGTCAACAACAATTTTTCTTCTTGATTGATTCAACTTCTTTTCTGCTTGACTGATGTATCATGGTTTCTTCCTATGAAACAAAACTCAACCGGTTTGAGTGGAAGCCTTCATGGCCTGGGACACTCAAACTGGAGACTGGAAATCCCAGGATTCAGTGGCCAGGCGTTGAAACGGCAATCCGTCGGCCTGGAATCTTTGTCTCAGCATCGCTAGGTTTGGTTTTCGGATGGTTGAAACCACTTAGGGAACCAAAACTTGTGGTTTTCTTTCGTCGCAGCTGGTGCTTGAACCTATTCATTGATAGGTAGTAAACGCACTATGTTCAGTTGATAAATGATTGTGTATCTGAGGTTTGCATATGTGATACAGATATGCGTAGATGATAAAATGTGTACACGGTTTGGCGCTGTGTTGACGCCGCCACGCCGTGGAACCAAACAGTCCTGAGGAAGTTCGTCAATGAGTGTTAAGTGTTTGTCGTCTCTCATTGGATTTGGAAACCGGAAAATATCCAGGAAAGTGGTGATTCTTTGACACAAGTCAGGGTGGTTTCCTGTAAACCAATTGGAGTTGTAAACCACCATAAATCAACATAATGGCGAACTCCTGGGGAATCAACTTAATTATGATGATTTTGTTTGACATGAGTTACAGGAAACCAATAGATATCCATAAATCATGTCAAAGAAAATCACCATAGCTTGATTTTGCGGAGTTCGCCATCCCCACTTGGAGTTGATTCTGAGTGATGTCACATGAAAGTCGACCACTTTTTGACGATGGCTTGGCCAGTGGCTTTCTTGCAGGCTCGGACCACATCCACGTCATCGGTGCCAGGCAAGGGGTTTTTGCCTGACCAATCTGAGGGGTATGGGGCAAATTCTAAGCATCTTGATAGTAGAAGTGCTTAGTATAGAGGGAGATGCAGGGAGTATCAGCTCAGCATCATGATGGTGTGGAATATTTCTTGGAGTTCGGAGGACTGATGGACCAATTGACGAACTTATTGAGTGATTGATGGAGCGATGGGCTGCGCGAGATGGACGCTCCTAATACAGACACTGAAACAAGGAATAGAATTGGGATGCCTGCTTTCGAGGATTTGAAACCCAACGGATCCCACAGGACAATTCATCAAGAGCAAAGGCAGCAACACTGGTTGCAAGTTTGCTTGGCGAGATGATACATGCTTGCGTCATCCTACCTGGTGAAAGGCTACGAGCATTCTTACCAGTTTGCGAGGAATACTGGATTAGTACTGCGGGACGCTCTTGTTCCAATGTCCTTACATCTATCATCATACACATACATGCATATACATATATATATATGACTATTGTATACATATCAAATGCAGTTTACACATCTCCACACAAATAATTCATACAAAACTAATTCACAATATGTTTTTGTACATGTACATGTTACATGACCAGCTGATTCTCCCAAGTCATTCAGCAGCAGGTCATTGAACCCACCAGTTGGCTCCCGCCTGCTCCGCCTGCTGGGGAGAGGAACCACTCTGCCGGATGATGACAAGGAACCACCCTTCCAGTGCGAGTACGATTGGCAACTGGGCTGTTAGACCTGGTATCCCCTGGTCTCGCAGATGTATAGATTCCCTACCACTTCCGTGGATGCCAGACATGCGCAATGTATTTGGCTGGACACTTCAAGGATTTCTGTTTGCTTTTGGAGGGATGTAGTACGTGTTCATGTTTTTTTAGTTGCAAAGTTGTTTGCAGGTGCAAATGTTTGTTTACATTTTACATGTGTGCACTTGCAAGTATGGGCTGGTACCTGGTCTATCACCTTTCCTGATGTGTACGAGGCACCTCTCCATTCTAGCTGACTTGATCCCGGTACAGATATGGGCAATGGGTTGCACCCCATGTGCATCGTTGGAGTACTTGGTGCCCACTTTCTATTTTGAGTGATTCAGGATCTTGGCAGTTTCTTACTAATAAATCAACTTGCATGGTTCGTAGGTACCACCATGTCGACAGCGGCAAAACGGTAGTGCTTCTCAACCATTATCAATCACGAATAAACCATAATAATCCGTTGGTTTTTGTTTATAAACCGCAAATAAACCATTTATCAACCATTATCAACCAGTAATGTTCATTATGACCATAATAAACCAACAAGCAAAACTTGAGACCTTTTGCCACCCATTTAACCATTGTTAGCATTTATTAACCACTACCAACCACTATAATCAATGCTTCTAGCCACCTTGGCTTCTAGAGCAACCATCACCATCTGTCTTTGAGGTATAACGTATGTCTAAGACACAGTGGGCCATATCCTCTACCGCACTCGGGAAGCAACTTGGCAGTGGCAAATCCCCAGCAACTGCATGGCTGGGAGGTTCTGATTGGTTGGAGGCCTGGTGGGAAAACATTGGAAGACATAGAAAAAACATAGGAAAACATGGGAAACAACTTTGGAAAACATGGGAAAACATAGAAAGAACATGGGAAAACATAAGAAAGACATAGGAAAAAACATTAAACTTGCCCTTGTGATGTTCACTGTTTTTGTGCCACCTTGTACTGGATGATTGCATTCCATCCGTGAACTTGCAAGCTGAAATAACACAACCCCATCAGGATTTAGCGTTTTGTTCAGAGGCGAAAGCAAGTGAATTGTTCGCTCTCCCAGATTGTGCTGGACGGATATTGAACACATGGGCTTAGCCATAAATAGTGGACCCCTAACATTGATCTACCAAAGGCAAAGACCATGGAGGTATATTTCTTGGTACCCCGGCCCTACCTTTTAACACATTCCAAGCGAGGTTTCTTGGATTCTCACATTCCATTCTTGATGAGACCTTCTATTGCTCACATTACCCGCTAAGATTGATGACTGGTGGTTTGTCACCACTGGTCTTGTTTTGAAGGGGCCTAGGAAGCACTGTCCATCATTAGCTCACCCTTGGCGAATCTCACCTTTCAGGCGAAGAAGACTTTGTCATAAGTCTCGACACGTCCGGGTGCTTATCGACGAATGGTGGCACCACCCCGTGAGGTAAGGTGATCCAACAGCCATAAGCAGCAGAGATATGTATACAGCGCACAATCATGTGCAAATATATACAACCACACGAGTATAGGTTTCACTCAGCAACTTCCAAGGAAATCCCTCTGCGAGGACCAGAGCTGGTTCATCCCAGTTAGAGTGCGTGCGTCCATGGAATGCCCCAAAATCGATGGACTCATCCGCTCGAACTGATCATTTTCAGAGACTTGGTAAATAGGCCAATTGAATTCAACATCAGTCACATCTTCCATCAACCACTTCTCTTCGCTTGAATTTCCGCTTACAGCTGGGGCTTTGACTGGTTTTGACGTTTTGCAGTTAGCTTTCCAGGGTCACACTCTGATTCTTACGTAAGGCAAATGAATCGCATTTTTTAATCAGAAAACTCAATCACAACCACTAAGGGGAACCATCAGGGACCTCGTGCTAGCCCTCGAGAAAGTATACCTTTTCAAGCACGGCAAAGGACATCATGTTTGGAGCTGACGCTGATTCTGGATGATTGGTACGAGTAACCTTTGAGGAAACACGCCCGGCCAATGGATGGGGACACTCGGGGGTGGTTGACCGGCACTGAGGGTCCAATCCATTTGGATGCAAACGGGCTGGATTCTCATGACCTTCGTGCGGACGCCCAAGATGGTTGAAGTGGACTCATGAGATTGCTGAAATAATGGAGCCTTATCAGATGGGGATCAGTTTTTTCTTGGGGTTATCTATGGCTGATAGTGGTTGAGAATGGTGCATCACGAATATGTATATAGATATTGACAGGTCAGCGGCTGCTTGTACCAGTCACATCCAGTCACTATGTTTCTGCTCACAGTTGTCCCAGTGAATGACTGTGCTTGCAAGAAGTGTACATGCTCACCAAAGAGCAGAAGTCATGCGGTTGCCCTTGGCACTACACTCCTGGGAACTCCAGGTATTGCCATACCAGGCTCTGTTCCTGTCACACTTTGCACCACATTCTTTTGGATTGTTGATTCCATGCGGCATAATTATGATTAAAACCTCCCAGGTTGAGATTCCTAGGACCTTCATTTCTTCCCTGTGCAGACTCGTCAGATTGGTGTGGGTCAATACTCCTTGCCATTCAAACATCATGCAGATGATGCCATAGAAAAGCTGTCAGATGAACTTTGGAATTTCCTGGCCATTGGCCTATGCCTGTCAACCTATGATTTGGAGGTCCCATTCGAAGTCCCATCTGACTGAATCAACTGATCAGCTGCTTCGTCCACATGGAGATGGTCCACTGGTCCATGACAGATCTCTTGTGGTATGCCCCGGTTAGATTGGTTTGTTTCAAAACTATTTGTCAACAGTTTTGTCTACGCTGCGGGAGAGAGGTATCCAAGTAATACTCTGATCAAGAATCTCCTTTGATGGAGCACTATTGGCCAATATTGTGATTGTTCTTGGTTCTGTTTAGTGAAGCATCCAACCAATCCACCCAATCCACCCAACCCACCCAACCCACCCAACCAACGCTCTTTCCAATTCCATATCCTAATTGGATATTGTTGGTGCTATTTTCCCTTGGTTGCTCTCCGTATTGCTGGTCAGCCACCGCCACCCTGCAGGTAGGTGGCGGATGCTTTTCCTTGCTGCTTCGATGTGCCTCAGTGGCAGCGATTGCTCCAACGCAACACATGTTCAATGACATTCCTAGGTGAAAGATGAGTTATCAAGTTATCAGATGTATTCATATGTTATCATGCAGATTTTATCTTATCAAATCACTCATATTATGGTTTTTTCTAGGCACATGTTTTTTTTTTTTTTTTTTTTTTTCGGTTGGATTTTTTTTTTTTTTTTTTTTTTTTTTGGTTGGCAAATGTCGATATTTGACCATGTTTGACTACCTGGACTTCCGAAGTGCCACCGGATCCAAATGATGTGCTTGCGCAAGGCTTCGTCCGTGCCAGAAAGCGCTTCATTAAAGGCCCCTCCTACCTGCAGGACGTGCGAGTGCAAGCAGCTACTGTTCCCCAAGAGTATCACGGATGGCGGCTATAATCTCATGGCGAAGCTAGCCAACAATATCCAGAAGCAGTGCCACAAAAATGGATGCTGTCCAAAAGGAACTGCGGAGCAGTGTTTGGATGGCTACATGTACCCAAACTTGAAGATCTGTAAGATACAAGCGGGCCAATGCAGCAAATCATTTGATCCCAAAATGCACTGTGCTTCACATCGGAACGTTTCCGAGCATCCCAAACCAAGCAGGTCAACGAGCTCTGATGATTTGGTTCCGGTGCGCAGCTAATTAATGTTCACAAATCAGGAAGACCAGGTTGCAGTATCAACATGCATCCATCAGTCACATCCAATCATCAGTTCAATTTGGGATTCATGGCTTTTTGGATGTTCTTGCAGCAATGTCCCCAGGAGTTTGGCTTCTTCACTATGGATCGAGAGCGATACCTGGAGTATGTTCTGGGAGCCACTTGCTCAGTGAAGGGTCCCCTCTTCCCTCAGCATGGTGCAGTTGCATGGTTACAGTAGTCATGTTGTAATTTGTATACTCTACATTACCCTATATACCTTCCATTTACTTCTATAATTGGCCACCATCCTCAACCAAAGTTTAGCAACCCCTGCGCGGTTCCCCGGTTGCCTACCGGCAACCGTCGCACTGGTCTCAGGTTTTGACGTAGCTTGGCGCAGCATTGGGGCTGAAGATGGCTGAAGCTTCTGGACCTGGGAAGGAGGTAAGCAACTCTAAAGCTGCAGGAAGATACTGTCAAGGTTAAGGGAAGAAGGCCCAACACCTGGCAGGAACAACCCTTGAGTCTTCGCCAACTGACAGAGAAAGGTTAAGGAAGGCTCGACATGTAGTGTGAACAATCTATACATTCGTGGCTTGGGACCCCAGGTCTCCATCGATGTGCAGAGTTTTTCCAAAGAAACATCAACCCTGCTGGAGGTGACCCCTATAACCATGGTCAGTACTGTTCCAGGTGGGGATGTACATCCAATTGCTGGTGTGAATGTCAGCCGGAATTTGGTGTGAAATGATTAGCAAATCGCTTTTGATTGACAACGAACCATCCAAATTGGGGGAATAAAGTGCATGTCGGCCGAGGACTCATAAACCGTGGGTTGTATGCTTGCGGCGCATTTTTTTGGTAGGACGACACCAATTTTCGAGGAAATTACTGCCCTCTCAATACCAGAGGGAAGTGTCGTTTCCGGGTGCATCAGCTGAACCTTGGTCGGTTTCGAGCCGACAATTTCATCACGAGCCGACAGGCTGGATGCCTGTCCACCCACGATTGCATGTTCGCCTCTTTGAGTCGTAAGCCACGAAAAAGTTTTTTTTAAAATAAATGGCTTTGTCATGAACCATGTCCATGAATGTAGCCCCATAGTCGTTTGATCAATGGAATGGTGCTATCATGTAGGGATATGGGTGTTTCTTAAAATAGGGGTACCCCCAAATCATCCATTATATACCATTAAAAGTAGTATACCAACCATTTTTGGGGTACCCTTATTTTAAGAAACACCCATATAGTCATATGGTAGTTGTTTCACCATTATTGTTGGTGATTATCCCCTACTAATCCCTATTATTAACGTTTATTAACCGTTATCATCAACCATATAGTTGTTTGATTTCCCCATCATTTGGGCAGCATTCATCCCTATCCATGGAGCGACTGCTGATCGGTGCGAGTGGCACCACTGGGTACCATGGCTAGCGGTTCCATGTCGCACCGCCACCGGTCCCAGGATGGTTTGCTTGGGGATCTTCGCGGACGAGACTTGTGAGTTGGGCAGTGGACATCGATACTTCCAAAGGGCGCGGGGGGGGATGTGCGGCTGGCTGTGCTGACCATGAAAGCTGGTAAAGGTCATGAAACCTGGAGATTTTTCGAGGCTTTTAGAGGGAATCCTTGTGATTTTATATGGTTTTTAGAGGGACACCTCGAGATTTTACATGGTTTTTAGAGGGAAACCTTGTGATTTTCTATGGTCAACCATGGTTAAAAGTGGTTTCTGAAGCCATGGGAAAGACCGATTTTATGGATGTTTTTTGTACCTACAAATGGTTAATATGCTGGATGATGATTATAGGCACCCCCATGACTTGAGAAAGCTCCATGATGCCTATTGATCATTATCGGTAACATTGGTTATGACGATGTCAGATGGATGGGTGATTGTTAATAGTGATGATTGTGATGGTAGATTGATGAGTGATTGTTGCTAGTGATGTTTATTGTGGTTGAGTAATGATTGCTGATGATTGTTGATGATTATTAAGATCAAGGTTATGCAAATAAAGGCGACAACTGCCACACTATTCTTAAGCATCAGCCATTCCTAACACATCTCTGTTGTTGGTAGTGGTGGTTGATAACGGGCCAAGAATGGTGCATGTATGAGTGCTGTAATCTTTCGTCCACTTGTATGTAATTCTCTTGACATTGGGAAGATCCCTTCGGATTTCATGATCGCAGTAGTCCACTGGATTTGTGCAGCTGAACGACTAGGAGGTCATGTCAGACACGTGACAGATGTAGAATTAGTTTTTCTTTTTCTTCAGGATGGGGAGTTTCGGTTTCCGTTTTTGATTGGTGGTTCCAAGAGTTTGGAAATGAGGACGCCTGTGAGCATGTTCCAGAAACCGACACTGGCCATGATGTTGAGGATGTACAGATGGTTATGGCCAAACTTCATGAGCAATTTCCCCAAGTTACCATACGTTTGCCTCCACAACCCAAAGCTTCGCTGGGATTGTACATGAAATTTTGGGGTACTCGGTTGACCATACCAGACCCATTGTGGATGGCTGCTCACCAGAGCTTGAGAAATTTCACTGCCACTCGAGCAGTGAGACGTACAGCAGATGTAGCGAGACCTTGCTGACTTGGATCTGGCTGCCCTGCACTGCACCGCCGTGCTGGCAGCTTTGCAAACCGTCCGAGCTATGTAATTCTCTTGGGTATGCAACTTCTTGCCCTATGATGCTCCACTCAGAGCATTCCAATCAGCCTTCCATCAAATTCAGAAGCATTGAATGGTGAATCCCAAATAGCCTACATTTACATTTCCATGTGCATTTCCATTCGCATTTCCATTTGCATTGCCATTTGCATCCACAGTACTTTTCCTTTTTCGACCCAAAGACCCATGCATGTGGAGATGCAGTGGGAGGACTCGTCTCGCACGCCAGGTTCAATGGTTCCATCGCGACATTGAAATCATGCGCCCTGGCCGCGGAACTGTGTTCCGGGCTACCGCCACCCAACCTGGTTAACGATGGCTGACGGTGAGTGATCAGGGTTGCCACCCGACGGGAGAGGTTCATAATGGTTCATGCCCAGCCAAACATCAAAGGTTTTGGGCAGGAAGTGTCGCTTACGCTTACTGTTCTTGTGAGTGAGATGTTTGTTATTGTTTGGGTGATCTCTGTTCCTGCCAAAATCTATCACTGCACTGAGTTGCTTGCGAGTTTTTTTTGGTTTCAAGCAGAGGTATTGCCATCAACATATACAGCTCGTCCCGCCCTTTTGGTCATTGTGCACGACTCTTCCTGGCTCTTGGACTATTCACCACAAGAATGGTCAACCATGAATTCACCATACATTATCATGCATGTCGGTTTACCACATTGTCATTGACCATGAACCCTCTTGTAGTTCGATGCTTTGGATCGTGAAATACCTCCACTTTTTCCGGGTACGAGGCAAACTTTGCAATACAAGGACCACCATGGACTGGACCTTGGTTGTTCTTTCAACCGCCGGCAGTGCAAATAGTAGTTTGATACTGGCTGTTCACAGTTTCTATAACAATTACCTAGTGTCAATACACTTTCTATGGAATTGTAAGCGTTATACATTATCAATGGCAAGAAAAGCAAATAAAAACTCTGTACAACCAGTATGAGCCACTATCTCATTGATGACATTGTCAAAACTTTGCCAGCATTAAGCGATATAGATAGCATGATGACATTGTTAACCAAACGATGTACCAATGACGACACCATTTACCAAACGCAATCGCTAGGGTTGGTCACCGTATCCAGGACGGCCTTCCTGATCTTGTTCTGTTTCTGCCTTCGTCTCTACTTCACGGACCTGGTGGGACTCCGCTATCCGCGGCTGTGAGCTGGCGAGATCCGTTGTCAGCCGTGGTGGTTTCCCCCAAGTCACCAGTGGGTTCCATGCGTGACCACGACAAGCCCAGCTATAGCTCCTTAGAAGTGACACGTTTGAGTTGTGGTGATTTGAGGGCAGCTGCCTTTCAAGAAAGAACATGTTGAAAGAATGATGATGTTATTGAACATGGATGCAACCAGTGGTCCAACTAGAACATACAACAAGATCAATGATTGAACCTGAAGCAACTCGAACAGGCTTGGCTCTGTCCAGTCTCTGAGGATGAACTTCTTGACAAGTCCCTTGATGTGGTGCGATCTCCTCGTGTGGATGCCTGGTGCTGCCTAGAAACAGCTGAGAGGCAATGATTCAGTTGTTCCTGTTTGGTACGCACCCATGATGGTCATTATGACACTGCCTACCCACCAGAAAATGACAGAAATGGGAGGAGTTTGTCTTGTGGTGTAGGGAGTATTCTTGTCGTTTCTGCGCGCATGCTTGGGCGTTGAAAGCGCTGGTCTGACGATGTCCGAAGTCCGAAGCATGAAAGCGCAGGACCATTCCCAGCCTTGTGCTTCGGGGAGTATCTAAGGGGATTACGCGGCCAAGAGTGCGTGTTGGTAGATTCGGGTTTTTCTGTTCTGGAAAAACGCACAATACATCATTACAATCATGATTCACTATCAATAGGAATCATACTTATGGTATCAGATTGCATGTAACTGAATATGCACGCAACATCATCAAATACATTTATACATATGGTATCATATGGTATTATATTATACCCCAATCTATTTTTTTGTTGCAATTAGTCTACAGTGCATGTGCAGCAGCTAAATGCAGGCTGTTCATGTACCACTAGTATGCATGTCAAAGCTACCCAACTAATTATGATTGCCATGCTATGTTTGTCATGATCGATGTCACTAGTTACATGGCTGGTGGTTTCAAACATTTTACTGTAATCTTCCATAATCTTCCCAAATGTACAGTTGGTCGGTTGGTTGACTAAACATGTTATTTTTTCACCAAACCACTATTACCAAATGGTTGGTTGGTTGACTTGAACATATTTTTCAAGACGCGGTGGTTTCAACCATCAACGAGCCAAGAACTGTGATACTTCGGTGATTCTAAACCTGGCAGAATTAAAAACAATAGGTACACTGGTGTTGAATACAGAAGTGCATATATGGCCATGGGTCAATATTAAGCAACCAACTAATGGAGGATTTACCAACAATAATAGGGAAAACAATGGTTAATGATAGGGGAATCAAGTGTACAGGGTTTTGACCCACAGCCATATAATCTGTTTTAGTCACTCCTTGCTATACGAGTTATACTTTTTTTCAGGTACGCTAGTGTTGTTTTATTGTTGGTACATGTTTCACCAGTATTTTTTTGATTTGCACTAGTGTTCATAATTTCCAGCTAGTCGTGAAACTAGTGTTAATGATACGCGTTGGCTTTGTTGCAACACTAGTACTCACCCTCTTTTTTGCGAATGCTGAGCCAAGGCCATGTTTCCCACATTCGTGGAGATGGTCATGCAGGAGTCCTTGTGGCTTCCCTTGGTCCCCTTGGTATAACTGTACCAGTTGGTTATATAACTTGGGGTCTAGGGTTTCTAGTCGTTGGTTTCGGCACGATTCTGGGTGAATCAAGTAAACCTCGGGTTATAGGGACTATCTACATCTATCGACGAACCAAAGAAAGCATTTTCAATCGGTTTTTGAAACTGCTTAGAGTGTAGATGAACGTATTTTGTAGGGGTGCGAGTTGAAACCACGACCCAAGAAAAACGGTCATAACTTCTTGGTGAGATAGGAAAATGGATGACCACAAACGACTTTCCGAATTCATGAAAGGATCACACAACACAGTGACATCCCCAAGAATCTCGCACATGTCACTGATGTCCGACACTTACATTGGGCACAATGGGCCATGTGCCCCAAAGCCATGCAGCCATGTAATGGCCAGTTCTCCCCCAAGCAAGCATTGCGTTGCGTTGGGCCTAAGGGCCCTATAGCAAGCTTGGCTTCTGCTTGTGTCGTTGAGAGATGGAAACCATTTGCTTGGCCAGAAATGGTGAGTGGTGCCAGGATCAGGAACATGGGTGATCATCAGAACGCTCAGACTTGGCGATCTCAAAATGCATTGAACACCGGATGAAGCGCAGTTCAGATTTTTCAATGAAGTCAGTGGAAGTCAGTGAAAGTCAGTGAATCAAGTCAGTCGCTTAGACCATCTGACCATATCTGACCCTTGATATCCCAACCGATGGCTGAAGCCAGATCTTCGGATGACGACCTCAGCGCCAGGAGCACCACATCTTTCCGAATCTCATCTGGTTGCGCTTCCCTCGCCTGCTGGACGTGGCCCTGCGCGAGGGCTCTGGAGGCGAAGGCGGGGCAAGCAACGTTGCGTTGACCGGAACGCTGACCGGGGAAGCGCTTGGTGTCCTAAGCCCAGATGTTGCTTTGTTGGTTGGTTGGTTGCTTGGTTGGTGACATCAAGGCACCGTCGATGTTGGGTCACCAAGCTTTGGGCAAGGTGAGGGCGGCACCATGACCCACGGCCAGGTATCGAGGTGATCATTACGTTGGTGAACAACAACTGGAGCCGCTCGGTCGTGGGAAATTCAGCGACGAAGCGGTTCAAAGCGTCAAGAGTTAAGGAACTAAGCTCAATAGCCAGATTAGAATAGAATAGAATAGAATAGAATAGATTAGATTAGACTAGATTAGCTTGTGATAGACTCATATTGACTTGAATCTTAGGGTGATGCATTATTCATTATGGATCTTCGATTACTGAATCTGGTGGCTGAGGGAATATCAGCCCTTCTGAGTGGTTTTTTCAATGAATCCATCCTTGGCCTGAGGGGCACCCACTAAACACGGGAACATGGAGCTTGTCTCAGCTACAAATGATGATTTGCAATAGCGGCTTCAAGGACAGTATTGCTGGTACCAAGAAAAAAACATAGGGCACAGTTTCGATCAGTTTCCTCAGCTTTGGTGAGATGAGCATAGATGAGCAACATTTTTGAAGCTTTGGTCATGCATTTGCCATGACTAATCGGATAAACGTTGGCCGAGCATGGCCACAATCAGTCCATTTCGCGCTTCAACGAGGCATTCTGAAGGTCTCGGTCCCCTGGCTGCAAGGGCTACCAGGAGCCCTAGGGTTATGACCTCGACTGGGTGTGATACGGCTGTGGGTCAGCCCCTGTACCTCCAGCTGTTCACACAAACGACCCTGCAGTGGTGCAACTGTTGGGATGTGAATAACCAGCCATCTTTGGGCATGTTGGTACAGCAATTAATGACCATCAACATCCTTCACATCAGACTTCATGTACTGCGAATCATGCTGTGAACAAATCAGGACCGAACCCCCATCAGACTCTAAAACTGATGGGTACCGCTAGCAGCCGCTAGCATCGTTTTCCAAGATTCCTGAGGTAATGGGGCCCTACACAACTAGCATAAACATGTCACAAGTTTAGATTTTAGTCTGTTTTTGTCATAGTTGGACATTTAGATACTGCACTGCAAATTATATATCATAGTTGGACATTTATATAGATGGTGTTTTACCCATAGTTGGACATTTATCCAGTACAAAATCGAACAAAGCCAACCGTTTGGATCATATTATATGCAGCAATTGCTTGGACATTTAGATACTGCAGACTTCACACTACATACTGCATATATACTGTTGTTGTTCGTGCTGGCTGTCCTTGCTGTTGTTGCTGTTGTTGTGGTTTGGTCGAATTTTTGCACTTTTGGTTTTACTCGTGGTGGTGTGGTTGTTTTTCCCCTGTGACAGCAAACACAGACATCAAGCCACATTACAGCTATTGAAGTGACTTGTGACATCACAACTGTTCAAACTTTTATAGAAGAGGATGTCACAATGCCAGTGCAGCCAGACCTTACGGTTCGATGCTTCTATTTCTACTCGGTTCGATGGAGATATTGATAGGGCATGAATCAGACCAACGGTGTTGCAAAACAATCACAAAGATTGTATATGTATACTATTTTATTATATATATATATATGTTATACATAGTATATGTATATGTTTGATTTGATAAATATAGATATATATGTTATATAAAATAAACATATATATATATATGTATATATATATTTCAATGTTTCTATATATATATATATATTATATAGTAAATATAAATAAATATATATATATATATACATGTTATATATATATATATAAATATACATATATAATATGCACATGATTGTACAGGTGTTCTTTTTCTAATTATTTTCACAGATTAGAGATGCCAAAAGGCTCGCAGCCATGGCCCACCTGAGAGTGGCTGCCAAACCAGGAGGCTCAGACTTTTGCAGTACCCTCTGGTAGACTAACTTGGCAATGGAAAATCCACCACTTACATGCGCATATTTAAACGCTTGTTAGGTGCCTGCATTGGCGCCGGCGCATGCAAGGCTCACTTGCTGTGTGGCACGTGGTTCTTCTGCAGCACGGTATATTACTTGAAACTTGGTGACGCCCCGACGCCCCTGTCTTTCCCAGGAATGTGTGGTGGGAAAACCTGAAGGAGACCCCTCTGCGAAAGAGATTCCAGAGGTTGTACTTGGAAAGAGTTGTTTCCACAGATTTTTGCTTCCATTGATCTAGTGTTGCCATCACATGTCAGGTTTGATACCATGGAGCCACTGTCAAAAGAAGGGTAAGGGATTGGGTGAACTGGCCTTCAACAAGAGACCTCACCTGCAACCCAGGGTTGGGGCTTGGTTTCGCTTGTGTCGTGGCGCGTCTCCGCATTCCTGGCTGCGGGGATTGCGGGTTGCGGTCTGCTTTCTTGTTGTTTGCGTTTCCCCAACCCGTCTACCTGGCCTTCACACTTTCCCAAAGATGGATGAGGGGCCATATACAGGAGTTTGTGGCGGTATCGCAGGTACAAGATTATTTCTTGTAGGTTGATTATTTCTTGATGTATGGATACACCTTCATGATGTATGGATACACCTTGTTTCAACACCATACACATGGTGTCATCAATTAACCACATGATAGCACCATTTTTTTCTCCGCAGGCAGAATCTATGCCTGTCATGGTCCATTGTCTCCGATGCATCCCCAAGGACAGAGTGCGAGAATGATAAGCTGCTTTGGGGTGTCGAACCAGGCTGATTGACCCGCCCTGCTGGCATTGGCCGTCAACAGATCCAGGTTTTCCCCCTGGAGATGGGGTTGGAAAACGCGTAAGATATTCAAGCTGTTGGTGTTCTCCCAGTGGTTTCCTGCACGATTCTTGATGATTTCCACACTTGAGTTGACTGACGGATGATGGCGGATGCAGTCAAGATCATTCAAGCAACATTGGGGTTGGAAGTATGCTTTTTGAGACTGGTAGTGCCATACAAAGAGCGGCATTTGCATGATGGTTGTAAAAAATAGAACCAAGCCGCAACCAACCAATATTACATTGACGTAAGAAAGAAACATCATATTTTGTTGGGTGTCACCATGGGATATGCAGAATATTAATGAATATCAGGGATTTGTCAACAATCCTTACCAGAAAAGAAATCTGAGATGGTTGATTCCTGGCAGGAATTGTTTGGCTGGTAGCAACAATAGTTATATATAACCCAAAAACAATGACGCAGGTGGCTCATATTTTTTTGCGTGGGTTGCAACCACCAACCTGGAATCCTCATTCTTTACCATTATATAACCATTCTCCACCAATAAAATTCACGATTACCACCATTATAGCTGCAAAATTTTGAATTTTAGAACAGAAGGTGATCATCCTCAGACATTATTTTGTTCAAGTTCATGGCCTCAGATGTCACGAAGAGTGTGCAGGCTACCATCGATACGTGTCAATTCCTTCGTCCATGTACCACGCAACTTGACTACGAGAGACTGGGTTGTTGGGACTAGCTTCGACAGGCAGTTAACTTTTCCCAATGATGGCTGATGGCTTCGATACCACTGGTTGCCGTTCAAACATGGCCAATTTTGTTGGTAGTAGTAGTCTCCTTAAACCCACAAATCTGACCCTGTGTATACATATATGCGTCAGTCTGCCGGCGATGCATATATGTATATATGTGATTTCTATTATTAGAATCACACATATATAGATTAAATATACATATTATGTACACTTTAATTTGTGAACGGTAATCCTTCCCTGAAGTAGAAAATGACACCTCGACCATTCCAAATGAGTGAACCTTCAATATCATAGGTAGATACATTTTTCATGTTCAGCTATTTAACATGTATATATACTTAATACGAGTACATGCATATGTAAAATAGATAGCCAGTTCTTTAGATGCAACATATTCTATCAGCCCCTGGCTGGTTAGACGCTATATATTTTGGTGCACCAAAAGGTATTTGATATCCGGACACAGAACTAAGAAACATACGCACGAAGCTCTTTGGTCAACAACCGTTAACTGCAGGATGTTTTTTTCCATTGTTCAGTTGGCCACTGCTCTGTCTTGATGTTTGCCAGAGTCCATTTTGCGACATTCGATTAAATATTGTTTGTACATCATTACAGCTTGAAACATCAGCAGAAACACAACAAAAGGCCGCCCATGGCTCTTGAAAAAGGGGTACAGTAGAAAGTTGGGACCGCACACTATTGATTTGAAATGGAGACCGTGCAAAGGAAGGCTGATTATTCTGACCCATCACCAATGATTTCAATGGGTGACTTCATGACTGACGTCTTGCTATCGTCCGTCGTCCAAAATTGAGAGCAGTACCTCCATTGATTTGAACATGTCGGTCAAACACCACCAGCCAACACGGACAAAGAGCCATTGGTCTTCCATGTCTTATGTGTCTTACTTTCGGATCTTTCTCAAAATAGGGGGTACCCCCAGATTATCCAACATTCGACATTTTCCCATTGCCCAACAGAGGTACTGCGGGAAGCTCCAAGTCAACCATGAACCAATAATTTTCAATCATTTACAATGATTTATTCGAAAAAAATGAAAAAAATCGAATAAGTAAACCCATCATTTTTTGTGTCCCCAAACTGGCTTGAGAGACCCCCATATATTTTTCAGGCCTTGCGGGCGGCCATATCTGAGGCGCTCATCAATTTCAATGGTCACTGGGCGAGACAGGGAGGGACCTCGGCCAAGGATCCAAGTTATGCTTGCAGTTTATTATAGTTTACTACTATGTGGCTGTGGGTCAAAACCCTGTACCCCTGGCTCCCCTATCATTAACCATTGATTCCCGGTCACTATCCGCATTACTGGTCGGTTAATATTGACCCATAGCCATATCGTTACTGGATCCTTGTTGCTGGTTATAGTTACAGCAACAAGGATCCAACTGGTTTCAAATCCAAGCTTATGGTTATAGCTTATTACTATATATGACTGGATTTGAGAAAACTTATAGTTGGTTTTAAATAGGTTTGCTACTAGAGTTAGCCATTCCAGTTAGTTTACTACTAGAGGTTCATTACTATGGATGGTTAAGAAAGGAATTATTTGGGGAGTATCCCTATTTTGAGAAACACCCACACGAAATGGTGGTAGGTCAACTACTGATTTCGGAGTGGCTCTTGGAGAGACTGTCCGCGAGATGACGGAGTGTTGAACAGTACCGGGTCTCGCCAGCGCAGTGTGAAGAGATAAAAAGATGGAGTCCCAAGTGAACGCTGAGATGTTCTGGGGTCCATCATGGGTCCCCATTGAACACTGGTCGAGCCTGCTGTTGGTGAACAGCTGCTGCATGGTGCATGAGGAAATGATGTACCCGATGTTGTGATTTTCCCTTGCTATGTCCCGGAGGGTTTCGGCAAGATTGCAGATTTCCCTCATGCAAGCATTGTTTTCAGTAGTCGATTTCCCTCGGTCGGTTTGATCATACTTCCTCACAGTACTAGCAAAACAACCCGCTTTCGACAGTAATACCAGGCTTGGGACCCACAGGTGCTCAAAGCTGTTTCAATGCCCAGTCGCTGGACGGCAGCTTTCAAACTCAGCCTGGTGATGGTTTGATGGTTGGGAATCCTAGTTGGCTCAGATGTGTTGGCACCATTGCTTCCTAGTTCATCGAGATTTCTACCAGCGGTTTTGGTAGTGAAGACATCCATTTTTGGCCTTGTATGGCTTCCTGGTTGATGGTTGAGATTTCTACCAGCTTATGCCAGTCAAGGGCTGTGGGTCAAGACCCCGTACCATCCCGTACCCCTGGTTCCCCTATCATTAACCAGCTCGTTTTCCTACTATTTGGTTGGTCACTATACCCATTACTGGTTAGTTCATATTGACCCAGCTCGCCATATCTACCATCAGCGGCTGCCATGGGGAGGGCGCCCAGGCGAGTTCCCCAATGCCGATGAGTTTTCGGCGCCTTTCGGGAGGTTCAACTCCATGGATGCTGGGATGGCATTCTGGGCAAGCCAATGGGGATGCATAACTGGAGGATGAGTTTTTTTTATAGGGAAACCATAGGGAAACGATAGGGAAACCATAGGGAAACCATAGGGAAATGCTAGGGAAACCATAGGGAAACCATAGGGAAGCCATAGGGAAACCAGGCATTTTGGAGCATTCTGTTGGGAATTTTTCTCTTTGTTGAGGCAGCGTGAGTAGTGGAGTAGTCGCCTCGAAGAATGCAATCATTTTCAGGGATGAGTTCGGTGATTGTTGGATAGACCTTGCATCATGAAGGATGTTGTTCGCAATACCAGAAAGTGAATGAATATGATTGACTATCCAATACTTTTCAAATAACAGGAATGTATAGTTTAACCAACTATATTATTCAACTATCAATGGTTGAACTTGGTTGATATCATTTCAACACACCATAATACACCTTGCTGCCAGGCTGCCAATCATTTCTGGGGGTGTACCTTCTTTGATGAACGTTTGCAATCGATGCAAATGAAAAAACAGCAGCTGAACAACTCTAGCCAGAAAGCATCAAAATGTTTGCCTCGGATTCCAACGACCATTGTTTTCATGATCATTGCCAAAACAGCCATAGCTTTAATCAAGGGGTTTGATCTACCAAAAATGCTCAACCTTTGTTTTAGTGGTGGTGGAATCTCAAGGGGAGTTGTAAAAGAATAGATATAGACAAGGCAAAACAATATTAGAGATATGATGGCGTCTAGCTTCAACGAAAGCAGTAACGACTGCATATAGAAATTGCACATCATGGAACGCAGGCTCTGGCTCACTTGTTGTTAAATGAAAGCTTAACCAATGGAGCCTAAGCGCAAACAAGGTACCGTTTGGCATAGCGAAAACCGAAGGATTCGTGCTGGAAATTGCCATCCCGCTGCTAGCTGCCAGCTGCACTCCTAGCCACAACAGCGATAGTGACAAGGAGGGGAGGAGGACAGACATCCAATCCGCGTAACAAGGAAGCCACTGGCAAATTTACTGCAGCTGGGTCAGACCCCTAGTCTCAGGAGGCTTCAAAGTAGCATATGATGGCCAGCTGTTTGAGCATGGTAACCTGAGTCACTGCTGCATGATGCTATGCCCCAGAACTAGCAACCACCAATAATCATCAGCCATTCTTAATCAACTATTCAACCAATAATAGTTAATTAACCATTAATAGTTAATATTCAACTTAATCAATTGTTCAACCAATAATTCTACATCATATTCATATTTGATACATAGACCTGTTCAGCAACCAACGACTTCCTAGAACTGGGACCGGCGCAGCCATGGCTGGTCTACTGAGGTCGTTTGTTTGGTGGGTACATATTGCCTCAGCATCCCCGCGGGCGTTCTTGGAGCAGCCTTTCACGTACCTGGGCGCAAGCGACAGGTGGTCAGCACCTACCGGTGTGTTGGTTGAGCGGTGCTTGAGGGATGGTACCATGCGGGGCTTGCCGAGGTGGTTGTTTTATGTCATTTTCCAATTTTGCAATGGCAACCCTGCACAGATTCTTTCGAAGAAGGTAATGCATCAATGAGTGAATCATCACATTTTTTTGGGTTCAATAGCTATCCAAAGAGATTTCATTGTCAGTAGTATGAATCATCACGGACTTCCCACACTCATGGCGTTGTTGGTTCGCGGATTTGTGAAGGTCAGCCACACGAGGAGCCAACCAACACACCAGCATGAGCTTAGAAATGTTCGCCACCCTCGCTCGCCTCAGTGGACGCGATAGCTGCTAGGGCTTCATGAATTCCTTGCTCACCTAGGGGGGGGCAGTCAACTGAACCCAAGCAGTACCTTAGCTATGCTAAGCACTAGACTTGTTGTGCGATTCACGTCTCTTCCCCAAACGCTGAGCTGCGTAGCCCCCAGTGGACAGTTGAACTGACGAAGGGCAAGGAAATGCTAAGGTGAAGGTCTCCATCTTTGACTATTTGCTTGTAGCTTTCATCCCGATATTGGCTTGTGCGTGTGTGTGCTTTGTGTGTGCTGTGTGTTTGTGTATAATGTAAAATGTGTCCAAATGTGTTCAAGCAATAATTGGTCGGTGCTTTGTATATTTATTTGGAATATGAACTTCACCAGAAAAACCGTAACAAATAGATACTATACCCATATTTTCCAAGTGTTCAGGGGGGGTGGTCAAATGTCCACTGCACCCGGCCAACATGAAACCGGCAGGGTCGTACCCCTATCAAGTTGCCTGTGTCGCATCCGCTGAGGAGCATGTGACAAGGAATCATAATGCGCATTCTCACGCTTGGGAACGGGTTCATGCACCTGGGACGGCGATAAATTTGTCGCTGTGGGCGGCGCAATGTGCATGACGCTAATGGGTAGTTGTGCAATGATTAATGACCACGGGAAGTCCCCCCACTTATGGATACCAGCATTGCATCAGTGGTTCAAGAGAGTGTATGTTTGTGGTTGTTTGCTTGGGAGGCTTAGGAGCGATTAGTTGTTTCGAGGTGGTTTTGGATCGGTCATGAATTCCATGGATGGGTAAGTGCTTGGGTGGTGTGGGGTGCGTTTCTTCCATTTGTTTCGAAGGGAAAGGTATTTTCAGGTATCGGTGGATAACTTCGGGTTCGCCATGAGTAAAGAACCATCATCAACCAACAGACCCTTCGAGTTTGTTGATAAAACAGGTATCAGCATTGACAAGCTCCCATGCATTGTGTTGATCAGGTTATCATAGTGATTACCAGGTTGATTATCCATTAGTTAATTAAGTGTTGATTAAACCTATAGATTTCATTGCCAATTGCCATTTTTTAATATAGTCATTTTTGGTCGCGAACTTTGAACACTCAGTTGGGTATTCATAATATGGTGGCGATGGTGGTGCTCCGTTTTCAAGTGAACCATCCTCATGTTTTTCCAGGCACGCGCGTGCGACTAGGGGGACCTGTTTTTTGGAAACAACCAACATTGCTGGTGTCATCATGGACACTAAGACTCACAAAACAATCCTCACGGGTCTCTCTGCAAATGGCATCGGTCCCAATTAAAGTGTTGGTTTGCCTGTGATGATCTCATCGTTGCAGATGGTGTGGAGGTATACTCAACCATACTGTTTCAGGTAATTTTCACTGTGCGGCGTGGCTACAGCATGCCAAATAGCTCGAGAATCGTTGTAATACTTGATCTTTACACGCGGTGCCAGGATTCGACACACATCACCCGATGTTGTCATACAGCACGGCATAACTGTTGCGCATTTGCTGATGACAGTATTGATGTTGTAAATTGTAATACTCATCACCCGATGTTGTACATTGTCATATCTCAGTATTTGATGATTTTTGATGACATACAGTCACAACATGTATTGTGTCATGTTGTCACAACAACATCTAAATTGTCTCAATGGATTATGTCGCCCGGGCTGTTGATTCCGTGTCTGGTTACGTCAGTTTCACCCCAGTCGCACATGTCCGAAGACTCGGACCATCATTTGGGCTCCCAGGAAGGACCTTTTTTGGGTAAAATCGACCTGGGAAAGCCCTATCATTGCTGGTTAAAACCCAGGGTTTACTGGAAGTTTTCCAATCCACTCAGTGAGGTCAGCACCGGCTGGTCCAGTTACTATAGTGAATATCTCCATGGCTCTGGTTTTAAGATTCTGACTATTCGTGTGGGATTCAACATGTGATTCATCTGCAGGATATTTTCAATTGTTTTTCACACACATTTATCAACAAGGGGACTGCTGGTGGCGATGCAGGCGGCGGAAACCGCTCGTAGACCTCCCTTGTGCTTATCGATTGTGCTGATCGTTTTGGTGGTCGGGAACCCAGTGCTGGGTGAGTGGTGGGACAGGAACCACCGTTACCGCGATGGATTTTGATCTCATCACAAGTTTTGATAGCTTTGTGTGGAAAACTCAGGGTATACCAAACGAATCCAAATGATGATTTTCAATTCAAAATTTTGGTTGGCACTAGGGGGTTGTTCGAAGGGGGGTTTAGCTAGAGGGGCCAGAGGGATTTTCTCCCCACCGAAGAGGAGCCACTTTCTGCTGGTTGGGGGCAGTGTTGATGAAAGACCCCAATGCTTTGAAACCAGTGTGCTACTTCTACTAGGGAGTGGTCTCCAATAGATGCAAAAGTTGATAAAATTGCATGAGTCGAATAGCTTCTTAGGTGGCTTATGCACCGCCGAACCTAGTTTTGGGATACCACTCCGTAGCGCACTCCCAATTGGTAGAACTCTGTCTCTGGAAGCGTCAACGGCCCTAGGGAAACTTGATGTCATACCAACTGAATGGGCAGCTATTCCTTTGGTTGGAGCACGCACATGGATGACCACCACTTCTGTCCAATTTGAAGTTGGGCCTACCACTTTCACGAACCTACTGTACCAGCAATAGATTCAACTTGCTGACATGCAAATGCTTGGGACTCGTGGGGGGCAGGCTCGCCAAGATGCCTCCGTGGAGCTCTAAACAACATGTGACATAAACAGTGGTGGAGACTTTCGGGGTCTGCAACACGGAACCCAGGACAAACCAAACATTAATCCCAAACACGAAGTACCAAAACGTTTTGCATCATATTCTTAGACCCTGCCAAGAGGGTCTCACCATAGTAAGCTCAGCTTCCAATCTCAATCAGGAGAATCTATATATTGTTTCCAGGAGCAAATAGGAGGAAAACTCGGATTATTCAACAACAAGCTGGCTAGCATGGGTTACTGTCCCTGGTTGAGTGTGAGCTGGAACTGGTGGTTCTGAATTCTGAATCCACAGATAATGTCCTGTCAAATCACGTGCAGCAAAGGTCATGGAAGCAAATGGGTCATGTCAGAATAGAGGAAAACTATTTGAGAGACTACGTACGCCGGATATCGCAGGACTAGTTTTACTGAACCTTGTCAAGGCATCATGGTGGGCCTATTTCATAAACAACAGATTGACCATCCAACAAACTGTCGCAGAAGGTCTGTGGAGATGAGCCAAAGCGAGTTTACATAGAGACACAACGCTTCAGAGAATCTTCTTGGGAAAGTGGTTTTCAACTAGTATGTTGTGCTTGTTTTGGTACCAATGTCCCCAAGTTTGTTCTCAATGAAATCAGTTTCGCACTATTTATCCGAACCCAGTCATGGACATTCATATGCCAGCATGATTGCTGCAACCATGATTACCCATGTCTTGGTAACAATAATTACCAGCCAACATGAAATGGTGAATCAACTTAAGATTCATCACTTCTTAACTGCCAGTCCAAGCTATTGTTGGTTGGACAGTAAACATACACCTTCTGAATCCGAATCAACCCAACTCACAGCATGCCCTGTATTTGGAGGAAGCAACCCCCCTTGTCCCAAGCCCTGGTAAGCGTCCAAAGTGTGTACAGACGTAGCCTTGAGTCCTTCTAGCAGTATATTTTCTTATATGTTCACTCTTGGTTGAACATAAGCAGCGAAGGGAAGCCCCAATCCACAGCCAGGGCTTGTCGACCGCGAACTTCATTCTGCTGACGAAAGTCTACCAGATGCCGGTCTACGAAGACGACGACAAAGGCCGGGCTCAGGGGGCAGCGTCGGCGCAAAGTGGTCCAGGTGCAGGGTCATAGGGGTCATTCCAAGGGTTGACCGCTCACGTGAAGCACTGGGGAATCAGTGGTACCCCCATGGGTATAACAAAAGGCAGGACGATCAGCCAGCTTGATCAAGAAGAGGAGCAGATGTTGCGGGTTTTGACCTATTTAAACCTATTTTCTACTTGGTCTGGTTCACAAGAAACAAGCCCAGTGAAAGCCTCAGCAACACCAATCATTATTAATCATGATGGATATCATTTCTGAACGAGGACCAGTTGTTCAACCAACGAAGCAACGCTTCCAGCAACCGCCCTTCCCTGGCGTTCGACCAGCACTTCAACCCGCTCAACCTTGAAAGTCCTCCCCGGACCCTGGCCGACCCAAAAGCCTTGGATAGCTCGTGGTTTTATCATCGAACCACAACCGCAACCAGCCATCATGTTCCATGAACGTCAGCACCACTGACATCCACTGGCCACTGCCAACCTTCTACCATCTTCTACCTCGAAACATCCTTGATCATTCAGTAACCAAGCTTGAATAGTTAAAACCATTGATCACTGAGATGTCATTCTCCAACCATTAGAAATCATCAACCGCTATTGTACGATCGTTCAAGAACCACAAATGAGCCGCCATTGATTGTTCATTAGCCACCATTCATTGACCACAAATTCACCTATCATTAACCGCCATTTATAACCATTCATCAACCATGGTTAATATATGTATTTAAAAATACATATAGTTTGCCACAGCATTTCTTGCGCCAGGCTTCGTCTATCCAGCTTCTTCGTGGCAGAAGTCTTTGCGACTTGGCTGATATGGGTTGACATGGGTACTGGTCACTGGTGGTTTCTCAAAATAGGGTACCCCGTGGTACCCCCAAATCATCCTTCAGAAACCATTTATATAATTATATAGGTATAAACCAGCCATTTTTTGGGGGTTCCCTATTTTGAGAAACCCATAACTGGTCAATGAATAGTTTCTTTAACCTAATATAGATGTGTTGCTATATGTACCAGTCATTAGTCTTGAACTATGATTCGCCAATGGTTAGAATTGAAGTTGCTTCATTGATGGTTAGTTCAGAAATGGCAAATACTTTGGCTAGTCATGATGATAATGGTTGATACTGTAATCGATGGTTTATCATTATTTGACCAAACATTGATGTTGCTGAATCAACGGTTTATAATAATGGCTCAACTTTGATACCATGATTTGTACCAGTGGTTAAGAAAAGCTTCACACAATGTGCGCTGATTTTTGTGAATACTGGTCCAACCTGCTCAATACGGAGTTCTCACCGGCATCTGGAGCAGGGATAAGCCAACCTATATAAACGTTGATATGGGAAAAAGAGATACCCACATATCACCAAGAATGGCTAGATGAACATGCCAAAAGAGTGTAATCATCCTGCGCATGTGGACCGACAGGGTGAGGGGTCAGGGTTTGAACCACAGCTACCCAAACAAAAAATCTTTGATGAAACTGAACCAACAACCACGCGCCGATTGGGTGTCGGCCGGCGGCTGTCATGCATGAAGCAGCTTTTCTATTGTAATTTACAGTACGAAATGGGGGTGGGCCCTTCTCTTCTCAACATGATTTTTTTAATTTTTTTCTTGTTGGAGTTTCGATCATGAATGGTATATTCGATGTTGCCATCATGGAGCTGCCAAATCTTTACTGCCACAGCCACGCGCAGTCTTTATCTATGCTCATGTAATGAACCCACAGACACCCGACACGTAGCGAACAATGCATGAAGCAAGTGCAACGGATGTTAACATGCCCCCCCCCCACCCCGCCCCACCCCACCCTACCCCACCCCA
>VSDK01029651.1:574739-590831 GCA_009767595.1 Symbiodinium kawagutii | reverse complement strand
CCCCCCCCCTACCCCACCCCACCCCACCCTACCCCACCCCCCCCCCACCCCCACCCACCCGAGCATTCCCACGGTGTGCACATCGTACCGCAATGTCAAGCAGTGTGAACAGCGAACGCACATGCAACGAACGTGAAGAACCCACAGACACCCGACGCATACACCCGTACAGCGAGAAAAAAAAACAAACAAGTCACGCACACGAAATGCTGCGCCCACCAACAAAAACATACATGACCTCGCCGTGCCCCTGTGATTCGTGCAGACCTGCGCGCGGGCCCTGAGCCAATCGGAAGGAACAACCAAGACACCATGGGCACAGCCATCAAGTTTAATGGTAAAAAATGTGAACGACTGCAGTGATGAAGATAGCTTTGTTGCTTATGATAGCGTTAGAGGTTCTCTGGTACTTCAACTATAAATTATAACCATCATTTTCGTGGATATACTGTACTTAAAAGGTTCCATCATTGACCACCATTAGCCATGAATAGTCAGCTGGTTACCCAAACTTCTTCGTCAGGTTGCCGTTTGAATTCAGCACAAATCGCTGGTATCTCAGTGCCACGGCCCAGCTCCCGTTAAAGCCCTGGGGCCCGCATTAGATGAGAAGCAGCACCAGGTCATGAGAATTCAGACCATTGTTTTCGGGGCATCATTCATCATGATCCATTAACCACTGAGAGTTTATATCCCACAGTAGATCTATAACCATGATCCATTCATCATGGTAGATCCATGTGTTCCTCCACAGTTTACCTCAATAGTTGGTGATGAATCCCATCAACGAGCTGGTGGAAAGGGGCTCGTCTGTGCACGCGGAAAACCACTCGTCTGTGCACGCGGAAATCCCCTCGTCTGTGCACGCGGCCTTTGGTTGTGGCAGGCGTGGCACTTTGAGTGCATGTAGTCGTCCTGCATGTGCTTTCATGTTCCCATGCCCCCATCCGCTCCTAAACCCCACGTCCCCATGTCCCCCCCTAAGCCGTCCCCCTGTCCCCTGCCCCCATCCCCCCTAAACCTCATGTCCCCATGTCCCCTGTCCCCAATGTTGACCCTAAATGGTGACTGGATAAGGACATGTGCGGATTTCCATGCGCAAACACCTATGTCCCCATGCCCCCATCCCCCCCTAAACCCCATGTCCCCCCCTAAACCCCATGTCCCCATGTCCCTGTCCCCAATGTCAACCCTAAATGGTGAGCGGGTAAAGACATGAGCTCCATAAGAAGACCCCAGGTCCCCACGCCCCCATCCGCTCCTAAACCCCGTGTCCCCATGTCCCCCCCAATGTCCCCATGTCCCCATGTCCCCAATGTCCCCATGCCCCCATCCCCCCTAAACCCCATGTCCCCATGTCCCCTGTCCCCAATGTTAACCCTAAATGGTGAATGGATGAGGACTTGTGTTTGTTGGTGTGCGCGGATGAGTGTGTTTTGGTGTGCGCGGATGAGTGTTTTCTTGTGTGCGCGGATGAGTTTTTTTTGTGTGCGCGGATGAGGGCCTTACCCGAGCGGGTGCGTTGATGGATCTATGGATGCAATATTGCCATGCTGATTGTCAAATTGTTTAGGATTGATCAGGAAGGGACTACCTTAAGCAACTGAGTCGCTCCTGTTTTCAGCTGCTGGGGGATGGGTCCAGTGATCAGGGAAGGATTTATTTTGCGTGAAATCCATCAATTCAGATATGTAGGCGGTTTTGAGCTGCAGGTTTTCTTTGCAGATGTGGGAGTTGATTCACTTCATCATTTTTGGGCACAGCGCCACCAATCTTTAGGGTACAACACTTGTTGACAACAGGTGGGGTTCAACTTTGGCGCATGTAACAAATTATGCAAACACCCATAGGTTGTATTTGTTGTTCATCCATCTTTGGTACAAGGGAAAGACACCATGGTGGCATGGCTGTGGGTCAAAACCCTGTACCCCTGGTTCCCTATCATTAACCAGCTCGTTTTCCTGTCATTGTTGTTGGTGGAAATCCCCCATGAACGTTGCTTAGTTAAGAGCTTGACCCAGCTCGCCGCATGAGGATCGCGCCATGTCGATATTTTGATACGCTTCTGGCGGTGCCCTTCTGCTACATGTGGGCTTCCAGACTTCTGCGCACGACGAAGCTTGACATGAAGATGCTCCGGCCGTCCAACAGACGTGTTGCTGGCTGACATCAGCCACTAGCGAGCTGGGATTGGTTGATTTCCTCACGTTGTTTATAGTTGATTCATCCAGATAGATTTTGGTGAAAGAAACAATTGCAATCCATTAACCATGAATCGCTATTGAAGAGTGCTTTTTTTTGCATATTGTGATGCTCTCTCTCGGAAAGGCGCGTTACCATCAACAGGAAATTAAGGCGCGACCATGACGTGTTTGAAACGGAATATCTCCGAGCTTCACTATCGAATGATCAGATATGCATTACACCAGTTAGCTCTCCTTGGTTTGGCACCACTCACATCGTTCCACAATGCTCATCCATAGTGTTAGTTACATCGTAGTTGATTTCTCCCCCGAGAACAGCAAACAGCACCCTCAGGCCTCTATTGCACACCTACACATAGCTCTATTTTTCTAGCATTCAAAATCTACATTCTTTTGTTCGTGAAGTGGGGCTGAGTTTGGGATGAAGCAATGATGTTGTTTTCCATTGTGTTTTATCAGTTTCAAACATCGTTTTTCAGGTATGCCCACGGATCCTCTTACGATGAAGCCTCACGGGGTCCTCACTTGTTGGCGCAGTTATTTTGGTCATACTAATGGCTTGGCATTTGGATCTCGAGCACGTTTGAGCGATTGACCTAGTTGTCGTACGGATCAATCTACTCAGACTCTCTTCATTTGTTAGAGACGTACATACATAGATGAATCCATTTATCATATGTTTCTTTTTTGCGCAGGTGTACGTGGATGCCAATACATACTGTAAATACTACTGTATGTTTTTTCAATGATCCGATCAATATGCAGGCGTATTCCAAGCAACACCGGGTCTTGAAAGAGATGCCGTTTTCTGGAGCAAGAGGTTTGGAGTGGGAAATCGCCGATGACTTTCACGCACATCGCAGGTTTTCGGGAACTATTTGACTATTTGCATGTTTTATCACATTCCAACAAGAAATGCTAATGTCAATGGGGTAATCAAGCGGAATTCTGTGAGATGTGAGCTACTACGGACGTGTACATCGCAACATTCCATATGCATTCAAGTTAATTATACATATTGTAGTGTATTGCACACGTACATGAATCTTGAATTGCAATACAAGGGGGGTTATATGTATATTTATTAAACATGTATATTGTGAAATCACTATCAGCCACGCACTGCCATCACCACCTGTTGTGTCATGCTTGGCTCGGTACTGACCACGGCGCAATGGGGAGGGTGCTTCACGTGCAGATGATCAGCCAGGGTCAGGTGGAAACTTGTGGTTATTTGACCCACCGGTTTGGCCAATGAATGATTTATAATGGCTATGTGGTCGCTACATGATGGTTCTATGATGCTCAGTGCGTCTATACCTGTATAGAGCATATCATTGTACTAATCCCTTCCCCCTACTACTAAAAGTTCCACCAAATAAAAAACGATAGGCGTGGAATTCTGGATTTGTGATTTGTTTCTTATTAATTGTGTTTTTAATTGTGGCAATTGAAAATCAATAGGAAAACACATTCACTCCAGAAGGGTTTTACCCCCAATAAAAAATAGCCTGATCCTGAAATTATCTATCTCAACTATGAGGGGTAAGATTCGAAATTCAATTTTTTGCAATATTCTAAAAAATAAACAACAATATTGCTTGATTTTTGAAATAAAACATCTACTAAGAAAGGAATTTAATTCATTGTTTGAATATTTTTCTACTATTTTTATTCTTATGGATTTTGGCTTAATTAATTACTAGGGGTCCCTGTGGGACCCGAATATAAAATAACCCCTAAATATATTCCGGGGGTAGGGAGGGGGTATTTGGTATTAGCGGGAAGGGATTATATATTATGCTACAGTAGTTGTTTTGTAGTGCATCATCTTTGATTGGGTTGATAATGGTTGGAGACTCTCTACGTCCCCACCGTTGTCAGAGGGGTATGGGCATAAATGATCAAAAGAGAAGGCAACAGCAGGGAACAACGGGCTTTGGCTCAACTTTTTCCAGCCATGATCTTCACTGAGACTGTCCACAATGAATCACCCAAAAGCCAACCCTGGTTGAACTAGATTGGATGTGGAGAAGCACCAGTGTTGATGAAAAACGAAACATCAAAACATGGGTCTTTTCCACAACTATGTTGGTTCGACAAAGTTGATATCTTCATTTGTTTAGCTATTCATCCGTTCTTATCACCCTTTAGTATACATTAATAACTTGTTATACCACTAGCTTGTTATCACCATTTAGTTTACATTAATAGCTATTTAATAGCTTGTTATCACCATTTAGAATACATGATTATACCATTTGTTATGCCACTTCTTTGTTTGGGGCAGCACGGGGAAGCCTTGGGAAGCCATCAGCACCCATTGCCTTGGTACCCCCGGTTGGGTGTGCCCGTTTGGGCAACCTAGGGAAACCATCGGCCACCAAGGGATGTTCGCAGTTACTTGTTGAGCACCGCCCACGTGGCGGCTCGGAGCTGCATTGTCTCCGGTGTTTCGCTGGTCGTTTCGCCAGTTGCTTGGTGAGTAGCACTGAATAGATTGGTTAGGAACAATATTCAATTGGTTAGGAACAATAGGAACAATAGTTGTTAAGACTTAGTAATGATAGTCACTTTTCACTTTTCAGCTGGCTCCAAGTGAGACTTGGGAATGCGTGTAGCCAAAAATTGTGCCACAAGCATCAGTATACTGCCACACAGGCTGTACATTAAAAAACTATAGATTCACCCCCTCACGCTCACCCTGGAAGAGTCGTATAGCTTGGCGTATGTAAGGCAGGCTCGTTTGGTAAGACAGGTGGATGTTTGCAGGATGCGACCTGGAGGTTTTGGCACGTCCAGGTCCAAGAACTTTTCCAAACCTCGCAAAACGCCTCTGTTTGAAACAAAGTAAGCTGATTCATTCAGGGGATGAACCGGGGATGAACATATGGCTGATAATGGTTGATAATGGTTGATTCACTAAGCTTGATGGGATAATGGTGATAACGTTTGATACTGGTTGATTCAGCTTGATCGCGGGCGCAAAACCCATTGTCAAGATTGGTGGACGGTCAATTCCTTTAAGCCAGGCACTGCACCCGATATACTTGAGTGATTGATCTCTGCTCAGCACCACGTATAGATGTAGAATGGCAGTTGACGATAGTAGTAATAGTTGTTAATAGTTAGGAATGATAGTTGTTAATAGTTAGTAATAATAGTTCCCAGTTGTAGGAATCATAGTTGGTGATGATACTTAGTAATGAAGGCTAGTATCAATAATCAGTAATAAAGGTTGGTAATAGTAGGTGGCAATAAAGGTTGGTAAGAATAGTAGTATATAATAGTTAGTAATCAGAGCTAGTAATGATAGTCAGTAGTTGGAAGCAAGAGTTCATTCGAAGTAACTGATAAAACATCAACAATTAGTTTGAAGTAATAGTTGGTTGAAGATGTTGTTTGGAGGTCTATACCACGCACAGAAGCTGGTGCATACAACATTATCCTCATCCTCATCATCCTCATCATCCTCATCATACCATCATGACCATCAACATCCAAAATTGTCAGCAACACATAAAATATTGGCTACTTGTTTTTGTTATCTCTTAATCTTACCAAAAGCATCCAGTCATCGCTTGCCATGGGTGGAATCTCGTGAAGGGCATGTATTCCCCACGGCAAGTACTGGGTGTTTCCCAAGTTCACCTGACAGGCCCTTTTGTACCAACTTCGTCGGCCAAGCCCATGGTTGGCGAAACGTGTAACCGCGATGAACCCTGGATGGATGAACCTTGCCCCTTTTCTTGGGGGTGCCCAATTGGTACACTGAGTCAGTGAAGCATGGGACTCCATGGAAGCCCATAAAAACCACTATGGATCCCCCTGGATTCCCAGAGTCAATTTTCTAAGTGCAGAGCTGATCCTCTCGGGCCCCACAGGTGGATGTTTTAGCCTGGCTGCCTGCTTACTTTCTCCTGGAATCCATGCTATTCTCCGGGAGTTGTGTAGAGACTCGGCCCGTTTGTTCGGGTGGCATCTCCAGCCATCCCAAAAGGACCACTTTCAGGACTATTTTCGTCGGGAAAACCACCATTCTTTGGGGGGGTTACATGGACCATTTATGGATAACCCCACAATCGTTGCTGGCGGTTTCAACATGCATTCCCAGCGAGCGTGTCAGAAGTGAACAGATTGCTGTGAAGATTGGAATGTTCACCTGCCCAGTCGTCTGCTGTTGTCTCACAGATGGGATGGTTGCCGTTAGTGTGATTTTGCAAATTTGTGTACATGCGCATATTTACATACATATCAAAATAGATTTTTACTGCTTTCAGGTTACGCTTATACATATGATACTGGTATTAATTGAGAAAATGAACAAGTTACGTGCTTCGCAACAAACAAAGACCAAGGATTGCCAGTTTATGTTTATAAGGTGTATTGAATGTATTTCTACATAATTTGCTAAAGCAGGCATCACATATTTGTTGATTCTGGGCCACCCGGATTGCTATCAGAACAACCAGATGGATGCCGGACAATGGCGGACCGCTATGGCAACCGGACCATTTTTTGCATGGGGAAGCGCAACGGAAATGGGTGGCTGATTCAGGGTGTGACTGTGCGATGGTGATCTACATAATGGTTGGTCAAGGCACTGTAGCTTCGGGTGTCTCGCACCCTGCGAACATCAAAAAACATAATAACAATGGATGGGTAGAAGCCAAAGTAGGGTAGGCAATGGACCCCACCAAACCTGATCATTCTACAAATGGAAAGCATTGGTTGACTGGGGTGCCACTATGGCTTAGCACATAGCCATGGAGGTTGCTCCAAGCATTGTAGGTGAAGCACCCTCCAGACGTGAATGTTAACAAATCGAATGGCCTGTTCACCTGGCCAGGTTCGTATTAGCTGAATAGCCATATCCTGGTATTGGACTCTGTTGCCATCTAAGTCTAGGGAAATTTGGGGAAACCTTCCGTTTAATTTTGGGGAGGTACACCATATTATGGTTAGACTTGGCAAGGAAGTGAATCGAATCGACCAGTTGTGGCAGGGAAGATCCTCAGGTTTCTATTGGTTCCCTGAGGTGGCTTGTTGAGGAGTCAAAATCACTGGATTTAGTAATTGGTCAAATATACTAATCGTGTATCACTATAAAGTAAGTAGCTTAGAGAATGACATTTATTTTACTTTTTCCGTGGTGTTATCAATAAGCTACTCTACGTCCCTATCTACTGCTTCTACCATAGTTCATTGGTGTTCATTGCCTGGTTCAGTGAAAGTGGAAAACTGGAAATTAACTATGGTAGAACTAGTCAGAGAGCGGATGACTCCACGGCTTAAACATCGCGTTTGAAGCGAAGGGAAGCGACCGACCCTTTCGACTAAGGAACACACTCGCAACCAAAGGCACAGCTCGGTGGCAAAGACTCAACTAGCCACTTGGAAGGAATGGAGTGAACATGAGAGTTATACAATGAATCAATATGCTTTCAGTTGCCATTATAGTAGGCAACCTACCCCATTCACCACAATGGTAGAAACCAGGTAGTTACCTGCAATTTAAACGCAACTGGAAACATAGGTGATATTACTAGTTGCTTGATGGTTTTGTAGTTCGGTAGCTCACAATTATAACGGATCTGGTATGTCAACCTAAACCAACTAGTATCCACACGAGGACACGTGATATACCAAGCTTTCATTCAACTGGCTACCTAGGTATTGGATGATATTTGTACAGCGAATCCATGGCCATTGCTTGGTTGTTGTTCCAATCACTGGGAGTTGCGATTGCCAGGTGATCACGCCAACGGGTAGTGCCGCATTTCCAGTCACGTAGACATATGCATTTGTACATTTACATTTGTATACCAGACATGTTCATTTGTATATAGTATATAGTTACATTTATATAGAAATACATGTGAGTACATATATAGTTCTGCATATATCTAAATTGACATATTTTTGTATATGCACTATATGTTTATATCTGTCTATATACTTACTACAGACATTTGCATCTAATGTATATCAACAACATGTCGGTGTACGTAACACACGGCCGTACTGGTAACCTGCGACCCCGCACCTGGCTTTCACAAGGGTCTGAGATTAGGCCAATGCCAACTGAAATCTTGAGATGTCAGGGGTCGAAGTGACAGGCATTCCATGCCATCTCCATGTTGCGATATGGGTTTGTCCATAGAGACCTGCCCTAGGGTGTATCTGCCAAAGTGTTTTGGAGTTTTATGTCGGCCAAAGCTTTGTGGCTCAATATCTTTTGTCCTATTTTTTGCAATTCTATCTTTGTGGGAAGCGTTCGAGATGCTCACACAGAATATGAGTGGGTATGTGGACCCGTCTGTGAGGTACCCTGCGTACCCCCATGGAAGCTACACCCCAATGCAAGTCGGCATGCAACCGCCCACAATGATCATGGGAGAGGCACCATTGCCAACTTACCAGCGCTTGACCCCAGCGGGCGCTCCTTGCATGAATGAAACAGCCCCGTTGACCGGGGGCCATTTGCCACCAACAATTCTCTTGAATTCGAACAGGGAAGCGGACAAGGAGTTGTGTGGGGAAGGTTGGCTTGATGATGAGAAGTTTGGAGCGGAAGACAAGGCGCCAAGTAAAGACTACGAGTACTTTGGCGTGGATCTCAAACCTGTTTTGCCAGTGGCTCTCGCCATCTCTACTGTGATTGGCGGCATGTGCATGCTCCTCGTCCAAATCCCCATGCTATCGCGCTTCACTTTGCTGTCGCAGGTTGCGCTTTCTATTGGTTTTGCTGTGGTTTATATCCTCGCTTTGGTATGTATGGGCTATTGTTCTTTTGCAGATCCTGGTCAAGTAAAGAAAATTCGTAACATGAAGAATGGTGCTGACATTGAAGAGGGCATGCCTCGGCGTGCGCACAAATCATGGCAGTATCCTCGGCCGATCCGTCGATACGATCACTACTGCAAGTGGCTTCAAAATGTCATCGGCTTTTCGAATCATCGAGAGTTTGTCCTGATGGTTGGCTGTTTGGTGCTGATTGCAGTGCTTGGCATTGTGGTGGACATCTGGCTTGCGGTTCTGATTGCCAAGAAGGGCTTCATGGAAAGCGAGATTGTTGTGGCGCTTCATTTGGCGTACTCCGTTGCCCTCCTCGCGATTGATGGGCCCATCTTCAAAATTCATTTTGGGCTGGTCTCAAGGAACGAGTTGGCACAAGAGTGGAAGAAAAATGAACACTATGTCGCCAACAACACTACTCTTGGTGACAACATTCCTGTCGAGCAGCTGGATGATGATGAGTACAACGAGTTCTTTGACCGGGACGCCTTTGTGTATGATCGATCGAGAAATCCCTTTGACAACGGCTGCTTGACCAATTGTTTCAACTTCTGGTGCCAACCCCGCTGGTCGGCCGATGCAAAGGGAGAGTTCTGAAAGGGCAAACGTTCGGCAGACATTGGGCAGCTGATCCTTCAGCTTTCGCTGCGACTAAAAGGTCCAGCACTGCTCAGAACTGAGGCAAAAAAGCAGAATCTTTCAGCGTTGGTGTTGCCATGGTCTGCCACTCCTCACGGATTTGTTTAGTAATCTCGACTGAGGATTTTGGGTTGGTATTCTCCATGCATGGACAGGTTCGTGCTGTTTCAAACCTTCTTTGGCACAGAAACCTTAAAGGTACAAGAAAAGAAACATTGGTAGTTTTTGTCGGCCATTCCCGGGATGATGGCCCATGAAAAATGTGTTTTCAGCAACAGTTGAATTCCCTTTGTGACATGGGTAAAATGGTGACAGCTCCCAAATGAAGCAGTGTCACTCTACAGCAGTTCTCAGGGATACAACTGGGGTGGGACGATCTACGATGATGCATTGCTGAACAACGATGACAACAACATGAAACGACACCACCTGCACCAGCAATGTAAAGCCACTTCATGCCATTTCTGTCTTAACTTACTCGTAATTTGTGTGCACGGTTTGAGACCTATTATAGGGCGTTTAGGTAGGTGTATTTAATTTACCATCATCACTTCTTGTTAATGGTTGACAATGATGGTAAATGACTAGTAATGGCTAAGCATGGTTTTTGAAATAGTTTACAGATTGTTAATTGATAATAAGCATAGCACAGGAGATAATCATGCTTAATTGATAATCATGCATGGTAGATAGATATATAATTATATATATATATATATATTTGGGTATGTTCATATGTTCCCAAATAGGGTAACCGATAACCCACCAATGATCATTTTACTTGGAAACCATTGGTTTTGGGGCTGCCATTATTTGGGCACATACCCATATTTGACTTATATAGCTGTGGGTCAGTTCCCCCCGTACCCCTGCTTCCCCATCATTAATTATTGTTTTCCCCATAGTTTGTTGGTTATTATCCACCATGAAATTGGTTGGTTGACTGCTTGACCCATAGCCATTTCATCAACTGTATTAAAAATTGTTATTTTGGCCAAATCAACTATAATTGATTCAACTAAAATGTACATAAACTGTACATAAAATTACTATAATGGATGAATAGCAATTTTATGTTATCTATAATTGATCCAACTAAAATGATCAACTATTAGAATGTTCGAAGGTTCTTGGGCAGCGCTGGCCTGAGGCACTCCATGGCATGTGCATGCTGCGCTGGTTCGAGCTGGATGGTCCCTGGTCGGCACCCGTTGTGACAAGCTGCGCAAGGAGTCAGTTGCGGAGGTCAACAGCTGCGCCTTGCGGATAGCCCATGCCATGACTAGGTCAGCTGTTGATCAGTGTGGTTCATTGATCATTGGCAATGGTATGTGGTCTACAGCTTTGTTCGAGCGGCCAAATGCTGCTCATGACGATCTTAAATGGCTTTAGCTATCATTATCAATGTAGTAATGTAGGATTTGTCTACATATCAATTACCAATGGCTATAGCTATCATTCTGAATGCGTGTGCAGTGACTTGGGTCTACAGAAGCGCTTGCTTTTTTTCTTGGTGTGGGACGTGCTGGGGGCCTAGACTGCTGGGCAAGCTGATGGGCAGGTGATGGGTGCTTGGGATCCCTGATACCGGTCCTGGTGCTCCCGAGACTGATGTCCAGCAGATGGGATCGGATAATCATCGTCTCTTTTGAAATTTGATGGGGTAGGTCCATGCAGATCTGGCATGGCACTGTTTGGTGAAAAGAGTTCTATTCTTGACAAGGCACAGATTGCTGATGACCAGTGATTGCAAAAAACAAACACCCTTTTTTTTAAAAACATGTTGTTAACCACACACACATTTGCCGTGTGATCGCTAAGGTTCAAACATAAGTGATTAATCATGTTATTCTTGAGTGGTTGTGATCGCAACGCTGCAACAGTGGAAACTGTAGGGAGGACACCATACTGGATTCACTTGAGCTAAGCATGCCGTACACACGTGAATTCATCGGAGATCCATAGTAAAAACTACCTCTATCTGAGGGTAGATCACCACATTTATCATGAGCAAAGGGGTGGTTTTTTGAGAGCTAGATATCCCAGTACATCCTCAAGAAATAGGCAAACAATCGGCACTTGAAACATGTGATCAGCATTGCAGACTGTTTTGCTAGGCCCCAGCAAAGCAGATTCTCTTGGATAAGTCTGAGGAAAACAGAGGAACAGGGTGGGATCCCAGGATCCCATTCTGCGTTGCTGATGAGGAGGAAGAAGTTGCAACCCGAAAAAATCACTTGTTGGAAAAAAAGACAAACATATCCTCAGAACCAGCCCAGCTGGTGCAGAATGCTTCCAGGTGTTTTTGGTGGCATGTTCCGCCAACTGCAGTTGACACTGGCTGACAACAAAGTCATCTTCAGGCCATTGCAGCCGCGTGGAATTTCAATCGTGGTAGGGTCGGGGGGCCGGACTCGTCCATTTTGTCCCATGGCGTTGCCCCGCCTGTGCCTTGTGCTATGTTGCTACAGAGAGTGGACAAATATGGGTACATTTATATCATGGTTATTACAGTAAATGTTATCAATATTGCATGGTGTTGCCATCTTTTCTGAATATGTGATACTGACCTCTACATATCATGCAAATATCCAATTTGGAAAAGGGCAGTGAGCAGTGTTGTAGTCATCGCACCCACTGTAAGATCCAGTTGTCCCATAGACAGATGGGCTATCTATACGCATTGACCATATGAACATCAAGGTATGTCCTTTCGGCCACGGAACAAAAACACATAGACCAAACAATGGATGGATGAACGTCCCAACAAAGACTAGGTTGGTAATTCATCAGATTACCAGGTTTGCAGTTAGAGGGCATCAACTCAAAGCCATGAATATATAAAATCACATTGTATAGAGGCCAACTAGGAAGTATCAGTCTGTTCTACACAGGTTCTCTGACCGTAAAACTTGGACGACCGTTGAGGGTTTTCGGTGGCCTTGCCAATGGCTGCTCAAGACATGAGTACATCCTGGCAAGTTGATTTTTCTGGTTCTGCGGATCAGTTCCGAGCAATCTTTGTCACACATGAATTCTCCATTTTGGGGTATTAAATTCCTGGGATTTGGTGCAGGAACTACATGGCTAGTTGTTTGCGGCCTTTCTTTAGGGTCCATTCTTACGATTGATCTATGTCAAACTCACAGAGATGAAGAATTGTAACTCAATGAAGCATGATGAACCGCTGTCTGTTGCTAGGTATGTCTCTTACCTGATTGGTGTTCATGGCAGGATTTTAAACTCGCACAGCGTGAACATTTCTGATCGATACATGTCCATGTGTCAATTTGGCCACAAAAAATGTTTAGAATGTATGGTATTGGATGTTAGCATTTATATCTCTATAATCGCATTGGATCAGTTATGTAAACCCACATGCGTAATTACACGAACCCATCAGTGTAGACACATAAATAATCATTTGCATATGGTTGCGTGTGTGAACGTATAAACAAGTAAGTACATCTATTGTATATCATTAACATTTACTGTACATAAATATCTATATATATATATATACAGTATATACATATATCATTAACATTTACATAAATACTTGGATTTCATGTACATATTTGAATCTGTTCAGTGAGGCATAGTCCATTGCCATTGAACAAGTATTTATCTCAGCCCGCCTCCTGGCAGCGCAGGATGTCCATGATTCTGGCCACCACCCTGTGGCTTTTGGGCTCCATATTGATGTACTACGCTGAACGGGAGAATCCTGATGAAGGTTGGGTGGCCTGCCTTGCCTGCTGCAGGATCAATAACATGAACACAGCTGTGGCAAGAAAAAATCTCGATTTTCGATATGCCAAAGTCGGAGATGCGATAGATGCAGAGAATTCGGTTTACCAATTGGAGGAACAAATGCAAAAATTAACATTTTGTAAGCTTGAGGATCAAATGATTGGTTACCAACATTCTATTTGTAAACATTCGTGGGGATCATTGATGATCAATGTTTGTGGCAGAGATGCTCAGCGTAACAAACAGGTGACGTGCTTACCAACGCAGCTTAAATGTGTTGGTCTTGTCTTGATTAACATTTTCCCACCCCGGATGGTCTCAGAATGGTCACATTGTATGTTATTGTGGCATGGGATTGGTTTCTCATAGCGATGGAAGGCAGGGCTCACGGCTTTGAAGATTCCAAGGTTGGGTGTTTGTTCATCCCAAGACGTGGCAATGGCTGACGGTTTTGGCCTTGTTTATTGGCAGTCCTGCAGGCCTGCCCTGCTTCCTGGTACAGATCAACAAGCATGACAAGCCGATGAATTGTCATTCATTGCCAGTAATTAATGATTATTGTCCATCATTAAGAAACATGGAAATTGATTCAGTATGACCCGGGTATATCTAGTGAATGGTAAGCCGCGAACATTTTGTTTCTTTTTGAAGAACAGACATGGATCAGGATGGTGAAATGATCGATACGAACCAGATTGGAACCAATGTTGTAGATCTCTCCAATCTGTGGTGGGTTCCTACGACATGTATTACTATGCTCTTTGTTTGAATGAACCACATTGCTAGGTTGGGCAGTTTGTTCAAGTCTTCCCCGAGACTCTTCATTTTTTGATAATAGCAATTTACTGTAATTGTGATATTTTCATATATGATGAGCATCGATGAACCGTATGTCTACTGTACATAGATGTACACTGGTATTTTCATATATAGATATTTAGTGAGTGAATAGCACTTAGAAAAATCTGATCGCAGCGGGCAGCTGTACATCGCTGCGAAAAAAAGCTGCGGCCAGGTACACGATCGAACTTCAAGACCCTTGGAGCGAAGGAGTTCGACAGCAGTTGGTTGGTTGATGTTGGCTGGCAGTAGAGAGTAATTAGTTTTTATATATGCTATAAATGTACGCAATGTAATCTAATGTGATGTAATGTAATGTAATGTAATGTAATGCATGTATGGTTGGTCTGCATACATTTTGGTGATGGTTGGTATGATGGTTAGCCAACATGGTTAGTAAAGGTCTGTCATGTGATCAATCAAATAGTGCCTAGTCACCGTTGATGCTGATTAAACAGGGTCAACCATGGTGAACACAACGACAAGATCTATAACGGAGAAATGGTGAGTCTGATGCTCGGTAGAAATGTCGATGTTGAGTAGTTCAAATCTTGGGTTGATAGATCAGCCTGATTGATAGTAGATAAGAAATGGTCAATGATTGATGGTTTAGGTTGGTTTGCCATTTAAGAATATAGGTGTAAACAACCAGCAGCAAGTAGCAACAATCCCAGAAATGGTGGTTGGTTGATTTTTTTGGGGTATCGAACTTCTTTCTGCCTATCACGCACCTCCCATTTGATTAGTTGTTCTTTGCCCAGCAAAAACTACTTGGAGGGTGCTAGTAGGGCCATTCAAAACCCAGTTGCGATATAACGGGAAGAGCTATTATTTGAATCAACTACTGTACGTACTGGGAGTGCTTATTTGAGCCTTTCAGTTCTGCCGAATCAACGATGACATTACTGAATAGGACCAGGTGGTTTGTTTTATTGCTGGCTCAACTACTCCGAGTAATGACACACCTTGGTGAATTTCATCATGCCTGAATGATGCTTCGCGCACGCATCCACTGGTTGCTTTTGATAATTCGACTGTACGTTGTCCATGTGTCCATCAAGAATGGGACACCAGATTATTACCCAAAGCTTTGAGCATTTTTTGTTTCTCACATTTTTCGGCGCTGGTAGGCAATTTCGATGCACATGACCAGACTTGTGCATTGGGAGGGAGCTGTAGCACCAATTGACAATACACAAATTGGGGAACCTACAGGACTTTTCAATTGATGAATTGACAGATTGGGTATTGACAATCAGCAACTATCTAATGACAATACACCAATTTGTCTTACTGTTGGGGATGCTCATAGCGATAGTACAGATCTGGAGGCACATACCTTTGAGATCACTTTCCACAGGAAATGCAGCTGCTCCAAAGGCTGTGCTTCTGCTTGGGATTTTGCGGCAGGTGATGATTTTTTTTCACCCAATCTGAGTCATAAATCAATTACGATGCTGGTTTTGGAACACCTCTATTTTAGTTTGTTGCTTTAGGAATGAAAGTCGATGATTCAGAGGTGGTTTGTTCCTGTTTTGGCCTCCGAAGTAGCATGGACCGATGACACCTGCAGCCGCCCATCGAGAACGATGGAACAAATTGACCTGCCATGACGTGTGCGACTGCATGGTATTTTTTCCCAGCTGGTTCATCCTGTCACAGGCTGTTTTTGAAAGATCATTGATAATAATGATAATTAGTAATCATCCTCATCATCATCCTCATCTTCATCATCGTCATCGTCATCATCACCATCATCACCAGCATCATCATCATCATCATCATCATCATCATCATCACCATCACCATCATCATCACCATCATCACCATCATCATCATCATCATCATCACCACGACC
>VSDK01029651.1:560436-573300 GCA_009767595.1 Symbiodinium kawagutii | reverse complement strand
AGGGAAACTGTGGGGAAACCATGGGAAATGTTTGGGAAACCATGGGAAATCTGAGGGCATGCATACACAGATACATGGATACATAGATACTTAGATACATGGATGGATGTATAAATGTATGGATGCACGGATACATGGATACTTGGATATATGGATGGATGAATGAATGAATGGATGGATTGACGTCCATTCATCCGTCCATCCATGTATCTAAGTATCTATGCATCCATACATCCATACATCCAGCCCTACGTCCATACATCCATACATCCATACATCCATACATCCATACATCCATACTTCCGTCCATCCGTCCATACATCCATCCATCCATCCATCCATCCTTCCTTCCTTCCTTTCTTCCATTCATACATCCATACATCCATACTTCCGTCCATCCGTCCATGCATGCCAATACCCATGCATCCATACATCCATACACCCGTACATCCATAGATCCATAGAGCAACATCTTGATGACATTTGATGACATTTGATGAACTTGATTTGCACTTATTTACACAATGACATATAATGTTGTTTTTATCATGTGTTTTCCACAATACTTTGGATGGATGGTCGATTGACATTTTTTTCTACTGAGTGTTTGAATTCCAACAACCAACAACAACACATCACATGCACATTTGCATAAAGAAATAACTATATATATATATATATTTATAATTGAATATATACGGACACATATTTTTGAAACACATCTCTCTCTCTCTATATATATATATATATTACATATGCATATACATAGATCTTGTCACCCCCTGTGTTCGCTCAAGCCTCGGCAGGGCAAAGCGGTGCATACCATCATCATGCTCCTGGGTGTGGGTCTTTTCACTGTGCCCATGGGCTTGTTCGCTTCAGCCTTCCGCGAGCGTGTCTGGGTCGAAGGAATGGCGGACCCCCATGGCCATTGACCACGGATTCGCGTGCCATGTGGGATCGTACTGGTTCACCATGGTAGCTTGGGCTCAGTCCACCTGGTAGGGACTAGAACCAGCTGATGATTTCCGAGTTAACCTGGCTGCAAGCTGGAAGATGGACACAGGGAAGCAGCTGGTTGCTCAGGCTTGGATGAGATGCACGCCCGAAAGCTGAGGCGCCAGCTTTGATGGGTGGACCACTGGTTGAGGGATGGGAGACCAGGACGTGATTCTGAATCACCTCCATTTGCCATCAAGGCTAATCATTCATGGTTCGTATGGTGGTTGATAATGGTGAGAAAAATTCTTTACGCAAGAGTGTAACTTCAAGTATTATAGCAAGAGTGTGACTTCAAGTATTATAGCAGGAAAACAGGTCGTTTTTCCGATGCTGCAATTTGGTGGACATGAACAAGGAAACACATTGAACTGATGTTTGAAGCCATGTTTCTTTGGCAGAAAATTCCGTGAACCAGCCATTTGAATCTTGGGTTTCTTCACGTTCATCAACAGTTTGACATTTGCTGACATGTCGAATCAATCTTCATGTTTGCTACGCTATTTCAGTGGGAGTCGCTGCACTTTGGCAGCGATTTGACACAACAACGGAAACTTTGCGGTTGTTGTCGTTGTCGTTGTTGTTGTTGTTGTTGTTGTTGTTGTTGTTGTTGTTGCTGTTGTTGTTGTTGTTGTTGTTGCCGTTGTTGTTGTTGTTGTTGTTGTTGTTGTTGTTGTTGTTGTTGTTGTTGTTGTTGCCTTTACTTATTATCAATAGAGCCAACCAGATATGAGAATGCAACAATTCTAAAACTGCAAAGATAGATTCGTTAATACACAATTGGCTGTAGAAACTGCGCCGTCAAACTTTCATGACTCAAGACCAGCTGAAAGAACACTGAGTGCAATCGGACAGGACTGCATTGCCTATCTTGGGGAATGATCCCGGGTTGTCACCAATGATGTTCGGGAGATCAACGTACCACTGAACCAGTGTCATCCTACTGTGTCATCCGTATAGTGCCGAACTAGGGCCCTGGGTAGTGTATTACAATATGTATCTGTATAGATTTACGTATCGTTATTAGATATACATATAAATATATGTAAATATACATAAACAAGTATATATTTATACATATATATATGTTTATATTTATTTGTATTTGAATATGTTAAATATAAACATATATATATATATATATGTTGACACATAGTTAAATATGTACACATTTATTTGGGCATGTTCTATTTGCACATGAAGGATCGTATTTGTTCAACAGTTTATCTTCTTTTCTGGCCCATGAGAGTTGGGACTCCCAACTTTAGCAATCGCCAGGGGAAATGGCCAACAAGTTCACACACACCATTCATTGTTGCGATATGAGGTTCTCCATTTGTGGTGCGCCCACCCCCATACATGGTGTCCCTGCTATATAGATTAATCAATTGTGGGCAATTTCTCGGGCCATCGTTTATGGACACCCTACTGGAAGCCATGGCTGCATTTTGAAGAGTCGTGATTTCCATTGAGAGCTGGCCAGGAGGAATAGCTAATTCTTGCTTTGGGAGCTACCCAAGCGTGGCTACACGAAAACAATGGTGACCGAACAATTCAGGGTTCCATTTGCCTGGTACGTCTCACGACCTTCAACTGTGGCACCAGGCCTCGCCATCCTCCTCAAGTCCCTGCTGGGGCATCGCATGGGCGACGTGTCAGCGAGACTGCGATGATACTGGCGGAGGAGTGGCATTGCGAGCGGTTGGAAGAGACACAAAACAGTGGCGGTTGAAACTCTTAAACTCTTCATCAGTTGCTTTTTAATTTTTACGTGACAAGTTTGATAATACACGAGTTATGGTTGATCAACTAATTTAGCTATGTATTACAGAAATTGGTTTGACGGGGTTTGAGAGGATATTCACATATATTTGTGAGTAGGTATAAATAGTTACTTTATTGGCACATACATGCACACCCAACGTCTGAGTTGGCCCTGTATTGATCGCAGCCTTGTCATGCTGTTTGTTTCAACAGTGCAGCCAAGTGCACGGTTGTTGTTCCACTGGTGGTGTAGCCATCATCACCATCCTTAGTTTTGTCCCAGAGGAGCAGTACCAGAGCATGATTGTGCCTTGGCGGCATTTCGGCTTCATTTGGCTGTGTCCATAGAAAACAGTAAACCAGCTTGGTCGGCCAAAATTATAGATATATGAATATACGTATGATGGGACCAACCAGGTAGAAATATTTGTACACTCAGTTGGTCGGTTGTGACAAAGAGTCAACTGGTATGACAGCGATTTAGTGCAGACATTGCTATACTTTGGTTTCTGCCATTCACAATTAGTGGGGCGTTACCGCTTTGTACATGGTGAGTTTGTCTCCGTGATAAGGGTGATGAAAGGTGGTTCCCCGAGAGACACACACACACACACACTGACGTACCAGGTAGTTGCAGGTACTCGCATTTGTGTATGGAAAAGACCTAGATACGGGTTGTACTGGTAAGTCACACAGAAGCAGCACGGATATTCTTTCATTTTTCCAACACATGGTGGTGTGTAGTTGTCGTGAACAGCTTTGCTCGGCTTGAAAACAAACATTCACTCAAAAGGATTGCATTGGTATATTAAAGGCGTACCAGGGGTACTCTTGTTTTGTGTTCTTTTGGTTGGATTTCATGGGGTTCTTTGTTGTCATTGCTGCCATTGCTCTTCATTTTCTTATTGTCGCTTTTGTTGTTCGTTGTTGTTTCTGCTAGTGGTAGTGGTGGTGGTTTTTGCTGCTGCTGCTGCTGCCGCCGCCGCCGCTGCTGCCCCTGGCCCTGCTCCTCGCTTTCCCCTCCCTCGTCCGCCGGCTGCTCCGCTGCTGCTGCTGCTGTTGCTGCCGTTCTTGTTGTTGTTGATGATGATGATGATGATTATCATTATTACTATGAATTATGAAGATGATGCAAAACTGCAGTCTTGACGCCACCTGAAATATCGAAGTTGAAAATCTCTCAGCAAGAACTATCTTTCGTGTTGGTAGCAGATGAGAAACCTGGGTCTAGGGATTCCAGTCATTGATGATCAGTTGTGAGCTGATTTTGGAGCCCTAGGATGCAATGCCAATGGTTCCCATCATCCTGGTGGTAGCTGGCATTTTTGGGTGATTTTCACAAGCTTTACCTCACCATTTCTGGGTACCTGCATGTATTGGTGTATCATTTGGCACGATGGTGACACCTATCATGATTGAATTTCGATCCACGAACAACCTTATCAGCTGGGTGCCTAAATGCCATGCCGCGTCGGGCTTTCTATGGATCAGCAACGAATGAACAGTAATTATCCACAACCCCAGGTTGGCAATGGCCAAGAATCTTGAATCATGATATTCTCCGGTAGTCAAACATAGCATTGGGAGATACTTTATTTGTATACAGATCATTTACCGATTGGAAATTGGTTCCAAAAATGTTGTGCCCCCCAGAAATGGTAGTTTCCCCCTCGTAAATGGCTATGATTGGATGGCCAATTGGCTCATTACTTTTGATGAACAAACCCAAAGGGTCATCTTCTACTGCTATCATTGATGATCGCTTCGGGCGTTGGATAACCACCGTAGCGGATCGGGTGCTGCCGCTCGATGGTAGAAATTTGAATTGCAAATTGTGCCACTCGAAGCTGCGAAAAACAGATCGACCCAGGCCCAAGAGATCAACAAAAAAGCAATTTATGAGATTTTGACGGTTCATAAAGGCTCATATAACGGTGAATATTGGTTCATGATGTTTAGTAATGAAGTACAGTAGTAGTTTCTCAGAAAAACAAGCTGTCAAACTGACAAAAAGAGCAAAGATGGATTATATACCTGAAGCGTGCTACGAGAAATGTGTTACAAGATATGATTTTTGACAGCGGGGTTTGAAACTGCTCGACCTTCCCATGAAACTAGCAAAGGAAAGAACCACTCGTCACGAAACCTGACCCCTCCAAATGTCTTCTCGGAAGCCTTGCTGGAACCAATCAGGCGGCATTCTCTCAGCTTGAACAAGAACGTGCAGATGGTATTTTTCGCTCCTTGGCCGAAGCAAGATCCCACACACTGCATTGATCTATCCCGTAGTCTTCGGTTGTCGACATGAAGTTCAATGCTTGACCCCCAATAGCAGGAAGCCTTCGGTTCGGTTGGGTTCGGTTGGGTTCGCGCCCGGATCTATGAATCAGATTCCGTTTCGGTTTCGGTTTTTGGTTGCTTCGGTTCGGTTCGGTTCGCAGTTTTTTCAGTTCGGTTCGAGATCGGTTCCCAGCGTGTCTATTATTTAGAACAAAGGGAGAGAAGGATATTCGTTTGGCATCCCAACTGGCGCCAGTTTCAGGAATAGGCATGTCACCATCCCTTATTTCGGTTACCTCATCTCGGTCACTGCTGCCTTGAGCGGCAACATGAAAAAGCTTTGCAGATAGAAACCGCTACCACAAGGAGCTTAAAAAAGGATGGGAGCCCAGGGCGGGATCGAGCCCAGGGCGGGATCGAGCCCAGGGCGGGCTCGAGCTCAGGGACTTTTTCTAAATGACCTCGATTTTGGCGTTTTCGGAGTCCGAAACGCTCAAAATCGGGGTCGTTTAGAAAAATAGGCGGCAAGGCTTCTATTTCCATTGCAATGCTTGGCCCCCACCTTAAACTGTATTGCGATATTTTTAATTTCCCATAGTTAAGAATAAACCGCCCCCAAATCTGCCGGTCGTGGGGACAACGGTTCGCCGGTTCGGTTCCCAAATATTTGCGGTTCGGTTCCTAGCCGGTTCGGTTTCTCGACCGGTTCCTGGCCGGTTCGGTTCCTTCCGGTTCGGTTCGTGCGGTTCGGTTCGGTTCGTAGGCTTACTGCAATAGTGAACCTGGAAGTAGAGGGGGATCTAATCTATGGCACTTCAGAACTTGAAAAGGTGGGAGTGTTGTTTGTGAAACGCCTTGCCAAACTGGGGTCATCGTTATACTAGTTCAGGCATGGGTTTTGACCAGCCACTGAATTGATATGATAGTGGATGCAGTTTTTTGTTTAATTAGAATATGTGTATATTTAGTTATTTATTGATTTTTACATACATATATATGTATATACATATATACAGAAGTACTGTATATATTCATACTGTCTTTTTCATTGGGTAGATTCAATACAGCCCACGTTGGGACGACGAATTCCCGAAGGCTGTATAGGTTTAATCAGTCATACAGTTCTAGAATGTACAGGAATGATTTCTTCAGAACTGTGTTTCCTCGGATGATCGAACTGCATTTGCTGAATATACGGTTCAATTGAAAAAAACAATGCACACATTGACGTGCACATTTCTATTTGACGTGCAAAGAAAGATAGTTTAGAGAACATTCAAGAGAATTAGAGTCATCAGTTTAGCATCATCAGTTTAAAATCATCAGTTTAAAATCATCCGGTTAGCATCATCAGTTTAGACTTATCAGATTAGCATCATCTGGTTAGCATCATCAGCTCAATTAAAATCATCAGTTTAGAATCATCAGGTTAGCATCATCAGTTAAACATCATCAGTTTCGAATCATCGGGTTAGCATCATCAGTTAAACATCGTCTATTTTCTTTCAAAGAACTTCTCATGAACCGCTTCGAAATGCTCAGCCTCCAGGAGATATCCACGACGTGACTCGGTAAGGTTTCGAGGGGTGAATGGTTGGTTAATTGATGGCCAATGATTTGTCAATGGTGATATATGGTGAGTTGTTGGTACTGCCTTTCGACAGCTGTTCTTCACTGCTTTTGAGTGTGCAGCAATGAAGCAGATCACCAGCAAGCACCATCAAGCATTGATTCAGGGTTGCACCCTTGACAGGCTTTAATGTCGACCCTCAACAGGATTGCAGGTTCATTTTCCAGCCCACCACTTTTCCGAGAATGAAAACATGGAGATCCAGATCGAGCGAAGACATGGTGGTGGTCAAGGCAATGCTCCAAGTGACATGATGGGTTAGCATGCGGTCCAAAGTCATACGGTTTGGTAGCTTGATCTTTAAATCAACAGGAAGAAAGAGGGTTTGCAGATTTTGCGGTACACTAACGCACAAAGGTGTTTGAAGTACATACAGTAGGATACTCGTCCCCTACACACAAAGGTGCTTGCCTCAACCCGACTTGGTGCGGTAGCGGGGGATTGGATGATTCCTTGTCAAATTGTCGGTATATAATTAGAGTTGTTGCAATCGCAGGGATGCCTGGACCTTTGGTGATTCTTTTGATTCACTGGATCTTTGGTTTTGCCCACTGACAAAGTATATTAGTGGTTTCGCAAGTCACAGGGATACCTCCAAATCATCCGACAGTATTCATAGTATGAACCATTCATTTTTGGGGCACCCCTCATTTTGAGAAACCACCATAGTGGAGGAAAGGGATCTCAAGAGATGTCAACATGATTTCTGAATGGATAATCCACTGACCTGGGATGTCGCAAGCCCCAGTGAGCTGTTGTGCGTGTGCCATGGTTTCCCCTGATGATGGCAGGGACTTTTAGGCCTAACACTTATTGATGGCAAGTAGCCGCAAGCCGATCTTGTGAGCGTCGTCAATGAGGAATGAGGCAAACTAATGGTCACTTTCCTGTCATAGGGTTTGCTTCCAGACTCCTTAGTCCACGATTATGGACATGTGCACAGACAGAAACTAAGAGGGACCTTGAACTTCCGTTCAAGTGGCACTTGACGGTGGGACATCAGCAGCGGCTCTTGAATGTGGTAATCATTCTGTTTCGGTACAGTATGTGCCGAGACAGAAGTACTACCCACCCAAGATCACCCAAGAATGCTCATAGAAAAAGCCAAGAGCTTAGAGGAAAGAAAGCAATGAAACAATTTCCACAATTTTGGTTGATCATTGTCGGGGTCCGACCTGCTAGCTAGTAATGAGGTGCTCAGTTCCGGGAAACTCCGTGAGCCAACCGGTAAAACAGGAAAAATCAGGGGAGCCTTCCAGAGTACCCTGAGTTTCATGGCTTCAACTCTGACTTGATCTCTTCCAGGGTCAGCTGTGGTCGGGTGCCCCCAGGTGGATGATAGGCCACTGATGCAGTTGAAACCAGCTCCTTGTTTGCAGCTTGGAGGGCCCGGTGCTACAGGTTGTAACCCTGCAGAATTCACTGAGGGAAGAGTTGGGTTGTGTTTATTTTCACCGATATCACGAGTTATTTGTAAACTTTGGTGAACTCAATCACGACTTGGGTTATTCCACTTGCAAATGAATGAAGCTATGCCAGCTTTCTGGAAGATGCAAATCAGCCAATGGGATGGTAAAACCAAAGGTATTCCTGAGTTCTGTCTGGGAACCCACCGGGCAAAACCACCATGGTTGGATGCTTTGAAGATGAGGGGCTCGTGCATTTCCATACTGCAATGAAGGTCATGAGTTCAAGACCCTGCACAGACGGATGCTTGAACTATCCAGGTGCTAGCCCACTTCCAAATAGGTGCTCACTTTTTCATCATTGGGAAGTGATATTGTAGTAGCTACCTGCCCCTGGTTGGGTTAGTTTGGATGTGGAGAATCATAAGTTTCAAGTTTGATTTCGTTGGTGCTCAAAGGTACTTCATCGGTTGGTTCTTACGTTGCTTCGCAACATGTTTAGCTTTTGGAATTCACACACACATTCAAGAAAAGAAGCAATACATGTGCAGTTTTCAGTGTTACAACAAACCTGTGTTTGTTTGTGCACATATTGGTACAGTATCATGCATCCCACTTGAGTAAGATTTAAGACACACATTATGACACATGATATGAACAGCTGACAGCAGACAATTGCTGAAAGAACCAGCGAATGAAGATCCATTGATCAATGACGAGCCCGCAACACCCAGTGTGATACCACCTGAGCCAAGGACACGTGGAAGTACCGCTGCTATCGACTCCTGATGGGCAAACGCCATCCAGGCACTTGCAGGTGGCAGATTCAGTTGTTGGTTGACTTTGGGTGATTCTCCTCACAGGGCTATGGAGGTCCCTGGTGCTGCAACTTGGTTCTGGGGCCATCAGTGACCCATTTCTGCAGCGCGGCTGCGACTCTACGAGCAGCTTCCAGCTGAGTTGGTCAGTTGTTTCAGCAGACCACTGTTGCTTTGTGCGTGGTTGGCGCCATCTGAACTCCAAGCTGACAGCAGCTCAGCTCAAAGACCTTGCAGGTAACTTGAGGCTGGCTCGAAGACTGCAGGACTTCATCGTCATCAACACGATTCTCTGCTGCTTCACATCATGTCTAGACACTTGCTCCTGGGGGAGGCATTTGGCTTTGTGTCTGTAAGAATGAATATGCTCATGGTTTGTGGGGATCAAGTTCGTTTACCTTTGGCTTTTGCCTAATTGTTTATTTGCAAATACATTGGTATGTACTTGCTGTGGAGTAAGTGAATTACTGAAAACCCAACATAGCTGTTCTACATTGTGCCTGCAAGAAGTTGAGATGAGCTGGTACCGAATTGCTTTGTATTGCTTTGGACTTTTGTATTAATTGTGGCTGAGAAGGGACTTTGAGAGGGACACTTTTCCGGCTGGGGACACATTGTGCTGTTGCTAAATTCGCGGTCCGCGACAATTGCATGTCCAGTCAAAAAGTATGTTTTGTACCATGGCTACAGAAAACGTGAGATGTTCGAACCCCCTGACTCATGGTTTTCGCACATGAAGTTGCTGAAATGGATTTTGAAGCGACCAAGCGCAGATCCACCCATAGACCTCTCCTAAACCATCCGCTGTGGGGATCTGGTGGGCAGTAGCGTTGGACCAGCAACCTTTCCGGGCTGGTCTCCGGCCCTGACCCAGGGTTACTTCAGTTGTAAGTCATCCAGTGGTTGCGAGATCCTATGGACACACTGGAATATTGGTGTGTCTAGGAATATTAGTATGAAAGAATGCTATGTGTTTGTGTTTTTTCATCCTAGCTTTTTGGGTTCTGTCTAAGAATGATACTGAACCCGCACAAATGTTTGAGAATGATAGTGAACCATTCAAGAAGCAAAGTAGAATCATGATGAGTCACTTCAACCCAGACCCTCAAAGTACCCCACAACAAGTTTGTTCTTGGGCGTCTCGCAGTTAGAATCCTTCATTCTTGAATTCGGTTACTGTAGATGAACCCTATTTTGAAATATTCCGACGTTTCTGTATTCCAATACGTTCACATTGTGAACGCGGGCATCGACTGAAAAGCACGTTAGATATCCTTTTATATCCTTTTTTCATCTTATATCATAGTCTAAAAGTCAGACAACATATTCATGTAGTCCCCTGAAAATGGAACTCTGAAATGAAAGATGCTTCCTTGACAGGAATTCCAGGGGTTATTGTTTTTATTTTCTTTTTGGGGAGGGCATTGGTTTCTGATCCCTAGAGAGGGACAGTGAAAACGATGCAAAACTGGTAATTCACCCAGTTACAAACGCACCACCATGGCTGTGGATACACCCATCAATTGTTCGGAATCACCATCATTTCAAATTTGAGATATCTATACCATATACTTGTTCTTTTGGGGTGCCTGTGGCATGTGTCACACCCAACCTCCCTTTGAGTCAGCTGTATTCCCTGGCATCCTGCAGTTATCGTGCTCCGAGGAAACCTTGCCGTACATAGACTCTTGGCAATGCTGTGCCTGGGTGCTGTGGGGAAAACCATGGTGCCAAGTCGGTTTTTGACATGTATAAATAGTTGGTGAATGTTGGTGATTTGCCATCAAACATAGGGGGTATTGATGTGCATCTACCATTATACACTATAGGGATGTATAGGGGCACCATAGCAGCAATGGTATTCCAATTCTGCTAGAGATGATCACTGACCGCTTCGTCCTGAATTGATGAAATATGGTTTCCTAAAAGAAAAAACGCGGCAGTGGGTCAGCAAACGCTCCTATGCCACCCGCATTCTTCGCTTGCAACTGGTCAATCATTGGATGTTAATCCCATGCAGCTGGCTTGTTAACTGAATTCTTGTGTTCTTCATCAGTCCAGGCCACCGGCACCAAGATGAACTTGAGCCGTATTTTTGTGGGGTAACTGTAAAGTGGTCACTGAAGAACTATGGTTATGGTTATGGTTATGGTGAATGCAGCGAGGTGTTGCAAGGTAGGCACAGCAAAGTGGGATCCCCAAGCCAACTGGGATGAAGCTTTCCACCACCTTGATCACGCTTTGAGATTTATTTGCGGTTGGGCAACTATTGTTTTCAAGCATCCTGAGATTCTCAAATGGGTTGCTGATGGACGAAAGAAACGAACTAGACAGGCGCTTTTGGACAGAGCCGTTTGGTACAGAGCAGTTATTTTTACACTGGTTGGTCATTTCTCTGGGTTCCCAAGTCTGAACTTTCCAAAATCGGACGCATCTCGTACCAATATTAAGCAGCAACTGATGGGGCTTTTGCCTGGTGATTCTTGTATTGACCGTCCTACCACAGCGGTCGCAATTGACAAGCGGATGGCTCAGAAATTGGACCGTATCTATTCCTTGGGGGCACAAGGGCAGCTTGGACAAGCAGAGGGTATGCTCACCAACCTGATCAAACCGAAGTTGCCAGTCCAAGTTTCTTTCCAAGATGGGACTGGAACTAAACTAGGGCCCGCTGACACACTGGAATTTTTAACTGCTGAATTCCAAGCAAGAAAGCCAGAATCGCTTACCGGAGACCCTGAGTTCCAACACTTTATTGAAAGACAGGTCACTGAATTTCGGAAGATAGCGTTGCGTAACACTGCATTAGAAATCGGTCAGACATTTAGTGTGCAAGATGTCCGTCGGGCTGCCCGTCAAGAAAACCCTCGTAAAAGAGCCCTTCACTTGCCTAAAGATTTGGTGGCTTCATCCTCTGAACTTTTAATTTTGGTTACGTGGGCAATTGCAAACCTTGCGGCTTCTCTCGGTTTAATGTCTAAGATGTGGTCTCGCGAAATTGCTCCAATTCGGAAAGGAGGACCTGCTGTTGTTTCAAAATCAGAAAATCTCCGCCCTATTGGGTATACAGATGAGCTTATGGCAATAGTGGATGCGCTCTGGTTAGACAAGTGCCAAGATGCCTTGGACTTTTTCAGTGGACCAAATCAGGCCGGCGGGAAGTTCGACGCCACATTAATGGCTATTGGCATAATAATTGCTCTTCAGTGTCGAACCAATTTGGGCTTACCAACTTTGCTGCAAAAAGTCGACCTAAAACAAGGTTTCGACTTGTCGTGGAGGACAGGGGTTCTGCATAATATTTTCAAATCTGGAATTAATGGTCGACTTTGGCTTATGGCCGATGCTGCATTACAATATGACCCTGCGCGGGTGCGACTTGGACCCCTGGTGGGGGAGTTCATAGCTTTTCAGGACGTTGGTATTGGCCAAGGTAAGCGTGCTGCTGTTCACTTGTTCAATTCTTTGGTAAGAGCTCTTGCTGATGAGGTGAACAAAGTCTGTGTAGGGGCTGGGCTAAGCTTACCTAGGGCTATCTGCCGAGCAGCAAACAGCGCCGACTGTGCCGATGAAGATGAAATTGCAGGGATCCCCCACTGGTCTTTTCGCAGCGTCGCAGTAGCACAAACACATTCGAACACTTCCAGTGAACATGAGTTGGCCAAAGTTCTGGCCTTGGTTTCCAAGCAAGAGCGGCTGACTATCTTGGATATTTTGGCTGAACATTCTCTCCTCTTAATTCAATTTGTTGATGATTCTTTTCTTCTTCAGTCAACTTGCACTGGGCTGCGGACCGCAAATTTGGCGTTGGAGAAATTTGCACATCAATGGAAGCATGAATTTCGAGGAGGTGCTAAAGGAGCAGCTGTCCTGGCAGTTAATACCGGGTAGTTCAGAAAAAACAGCCATCCGAGATGAACCGCCGCTAAGACAATGGCAACCCCTTGCACCCCGATGTCAATGTTGA
>VSDK01029651.1:528422-548354 GCA_009767595.1 Symbiodinium kawagutii | reverse complement strand
AGAGAGAGAGAGAGAGAGATAGATAGCAAGAGAGAGAAAGCAAGAAAAGAAAAGGAGAGAGAGAGAGAGAGAGAAAAAAAAAAGCAGTGGGAGACAGGTGCAAGACACAATGGAACCAGATGGGGCATGAGAATCCTATATCCCAAAGCACCCGGAAGAAGAGCAAAGGAGAGAGACCTAAGGAAACGAGGTGGAGATAAGAAGGAAATATTCCAGGTACAAGAGATGTGGAAAGACCTGGTCAAAGAGTAAAGAAACAAATAGGAAGGCACATCGGGTAACATGTGACTTCACGCGCAGCAAAAAAAACCATTATCTTCTGTCTCAGAGAGAAGCGCAACAAATAAGAGACAAATAAAGATAGAAGAATAAGGAGACAAGAGGAACGCGCAGAGAAGGGAAGATAATCCACTCCAAAAGTACCGCAAGAAAAGAAGAGCAACAAAAGGAAGTAGAAAGGCAAGTAGGGAAGACAAAAGGGATTCAAGGATTTATGAAAGACAGAAACAAAGACGGAGACAAACATGAGAAGACAGAAGGCAAGAACCCCTTTTTTCGCAGCCACGTGAAAAAAGAAATCAAGGACAGGCAAGTGAGGAGACAAGACAGGGAGACAAGTAGAGGAATAGATGGGAAGAAGAAAGAGATACAAAGAAACTCCGCCTCCAACATGGAGGGGGGAAAAATTCTTTGTAGAAAGGGAAAATCCCAAATACAGGAGATACGAAGAAAATGCCAAAGGGCCTGGAGATAAGCAGGGGGGCCTTTTACAATTACAACAAGAATGTAACATGGGAAGAATACACAACGTAACTATGTAGCCTTGTAAAGAGGACGGTCGCATTGTACCAAAAGGTCCCTGCCACATATATATATATATATATACATTTATATATATATATATAGATACACATGTTTATATATCAGCACCTTTTCATGAAATTGATTTGTTTGTAACCTTGTAGCTGTTTCCGATTACAAGAAGATAGCTCACATGTTGGAGTTTGGTGAAAAGCCATTCATTTCAAAGCAATAATGGTACATGTCATGTCCAACAATCATGGACCCATGCTGGTATAGAACCAACAACTAATAATTTAGCATGCCGCACCACATGGCTTTGGGTGAAAGTGACACGGGGCTGGTATTACCAAACACGCGCTATGACCATCGAATTGTCAAGACGATTTGTTGGCATAGCGCAATGTAATCACAAGTGCACTTCTTATTGGGCATGAAGTGTGCATTTTGCAAAATGGGCGGGCTTTCCGGGGCACCATGCGCATGCAGCTGACATATTTGCATAGGTGTGGAAAATGCATAATCATGCATATGTGGTTCCACTGTCTATACACATGTTCCTGATGCGTCCTTTGCACTACTGGTGGTCTTGATGGTGCACAACGTATGCTCACATAGAATCAAAAATTCAGCGTAAAGTCCAGCCTTCAAATAAAAGCTGAAGGCATTGCTTTGAGGTAAAACGAATGATTCTCAAACAGATGTGGGTTGGAATCAAAAACCTTTACCGACAGGGTTTTGACTACAACCCATGTGTATCTACCTTGTACTCCGTGCGAGCAAATGCACCACCTCAAGAGACACTCTGGTATTGAAATGGTTCAGCTTCCTTGGAACTTCAACAGCTTCGCAAAAAATATCCAATGTATGACCTTTATGATGCGCACCAAAAACCATAGCACCACGTATACTTCATCGCTTTAATAAAGGACAGTTCCGGATGCGTTCTTGGAAATGCTTTTGAAAAGCAACACCTTCATTTCAAATCAATTTGTTGGACCACATTGCTCAAGACAAGGACAAACTGGTCCAGCAAGACTCTTGCATCGCATGGATACCGCGTGTTTAAAGGACATCAGTTGGTCACAAGGAAAACTGCACCTTGGTACAATAAAACCCTGATGTTGACGAGCGTTGTACATTGCACCTTTTGACCCGATTGCTGGGTAAAATACTGCAATGTGTTTATTTGTTTTTCTTGATAGTTGAATTCTACGATTAAAACAAAACACAATCTAGACATATAAAACTGTGAAACAGCATGCCCCAAAGCCAGGACATTGACCTTGATTTCTTGACCAAGTAAATATTGCAAGGTGTGGTTCAATAGGTTTGTTTCCTGCCTCATACCATGTGCCAATGTTTGCAACAAGACAAGGGTGGGAAATCGATCCTCTGGGGCACCGATGCATGAGGGAACCCACGTATGTTTTTTCTTGGCTCATGTGCCCTACCCTCATATGGTGGTTTCTTAAATGGGGGACCCCCAAAATGGTTGGTTTCTTTTTGAAATTGATGATTTGGGCGTAACCCTATTTTCAGACACTGAAAACATATGAGGTTGTGTAAAAACCCCGTTCAATTAGATTTAGTAAGGACATGCTTCACTTTTCCAAGTTGGCTTCCATTCACTGTAAAACGATAAGGAATAAAAAAAGAAACGATAACAATCACAACCTGGGTTGAATTATGCCAGCAGCTTTTCAGATGTTTGGAGCATATGGGTCCAAACCGATAACAAAACGATAACAAAAACGATAAGGAAATCTTTTCCAAATTAGACTTTCCACATCAGTCCCTATTCGTATGAATTCTACTGGCTCTCCGCAGTGTCACCGCTATTATTGTTCAGCAGTGGGAAGGATCGGAAAAGCCTAACGTATAGCGCGTAGACTTTTATTGGCAGGGCGCGGTGTTTCTTGCGTTTCTGTTGAAAGGGTGGCCTGTTGCCATGTTGCGTGTACGTTGTATTGTAAAACGATAAGGAATAAAAAAAAACGATAAGGCAAAAAGGACGTCATTAGATTTATAGCGGGGTTTTCTCACTCCCTCATATCTCCTTTGTTCGCAAAATATTTTTACAGTGCATTGACTACACTTTGGTACACCAACTTGTTAACATTTCCCTGATGTTGACATCTTTTGAGATCATGACACGTCGGGCACACAGATCGCATTTGAGGACACGGGTCTTGGTTTCGTCCTGCCAGCGAAGCAGTGCCACTCTTATGCAACGACCTTGGCCGTGCTGGCAGTGTCTCTTGGAGACATGGGACGTGTCACGTGGATGCCAAACGTACCAAAATAGTATACGGTCATCAGGTGAAGTGTAGTTTGATGCATCTGAAGCACCACTCTATATGAGCAATGACCCAACAACGACCCTTTGTTGCACTGTCAAACACAGTATATGTTCGCATTGATTTGAGCATTCAATTAGCCACTACAAGGGGACTAACAGACCACATGAAACGACCACCATTCGTCCGTCGAATATAGCCAAAATTTGATGGTCCACGAGTGAATGATTTTCCGTTGTTTGCTTGGACAAGGTCTATATTTACTATACAGTATTTGATGTATTGGATATATCTTACATTATTATGTCATTAATTGCAAATGACATGATACGATATCACCAGCTTAAGGTCCTGTCATCAACTATTACGGCGGCAATTTGGCCCCCTATCAACCAACATTTTCCTCATGAACACCACGCTCAATAATCATTGCGGGGGTTCTGTTGCAGTCTGCTGGGATTCTTCTGGGTGTGTCCATAGCTGCAACCGATCCTGAAGTACTTATTATCAGAATTGGGCAACTGTAAATCGTTTTTCAACCCTCATCTTCAGACATGAACATTGAAACACTCCACATGTGTCCATCACGATCCGGGCCTTTGGTATACTCTAGTGATCAGCCTGAATGACGAGTGTTGGTTACCCCTAGGTTTGCTGATGAAGATGGACAAACTTGTTCATGATTGTCCCACCATGTCACCGAATCATGCTTTCCCAATGCAAATCAGGGTTTCCCTCTGAGCATCTCGCATCATTTGGTGTGGACAACCATCATAGTTGAAGGTGGTTCTAGAACCTCCCCAAACCGGTTCCTAAGCAAGCTATTGTGGTTGAACTCGGGTCATGAACTATTATGTAGGCGTCATCAGTTTTTGCAAGCACAAGCAAGCAGCGTTGTCATACCGTTGATACCATCAAACCACAAAATAGGTTTCAACAATTTAGGTTGAAAAAACATCATCGACCAGATGCATACAATCACCCTCGATAATCCATAGGTTCAACCATATGTGTTGATATCAACTAAGCATGAACAAATGATAAGTTGATAAATGAGTTAGTTCCTATAGCCTATAACATTCACCAATTCCTCAAGCATCATCATGAACTATTTCATCCTGGCTGGTGCTTGGGAGGGAGCGAGGACAGGAGCCAGGGTCCCTGTGTGCCCTTTGAAGAGGGAGCGGTTTGGAGCTACCAGTAGTGGCTGTTCACCAAATGATATCGTCAACCAATGGATCAACAATACTGCCGTAGCGCCCATCAATCCACCAGTTTGAGGTTGTCGATGCTGGGCTTCCTGGTGGAGTTTGCAGCTCGCTTGGCTTCACATCCGCGGCCACTGCACTTGCTGATGCATCCCTCCAGCGGCTTGACGCAGGGCTGGTGCATGGTGGTTGGGACAGAGTGGTTGCGAGCACCCAGTGCTATCCCGGATCAAAGGGGGAGTTGGAGCTATCAGGGCCACGAAGCAGATGGTAGTGATGGAGAAATGGATTGGTAATTAGTAGATTCATCAAGTAACTAGTAGTAACTAATAGATTCATGGATAAATTAGCAACTAGTAATCCACAAATCCTATAGTCATGGTAGTAACTAGTAGATTCATCTAGTTTTGATGGATAATGCTAAGTTCACTATAGGATTGGTGGGCAATGACTAGCAATTGCGTGGTTTTGCACTAACAAAGTATCGGTCTTGTCGGTGTGCAGGATGATGCTCAATGGTTGAAAATGATTGGCTTGAAGTAGTGGTTGAGAGTGTTTATAGGTAAGCCATGGTTGTGGGAGCAGTCATATTTCGGCTCATTGTTTATATGGCAACATAGGGCTTTATATGTTTTACTGATACTGTCAATCGCATGGCACAATACGTGCCCTTTTTCACTGTAATGATAGTGGCGAAAAAGAGAGAGAGAGAGAGAGAGATGGAGTGTAGATAGAGAAGCTGCACGTCCACCACGGTTCACAACAATTACTTGTAATTTGTCGCAATGGCACGAAAACACAAGGGACATACTGGTACCATTTGCATTGATATGCACACTCAGAACAATGATAGGTTGTAGTGTTTTTTTTTGTGTGTGGTATTGTTTGATGTGTGTGTCCGGCCACTTACCCTCCATGTTTGCTGGTTTGGTATTTAATTTGTATGGAACCGGGATGAACCGGGCTTTTGTTTTTGGCGGCCTTTTTGCTCATGGGACAAACAGGGACATCCAAATCATTTGCTTCCCTAAATGACAACACTATGGAAGTATCACCCTCTATCGATACACCTGCGCTTCCTTAGCTGCTTTCCGTAGGCAATGATCGGGTGCCGCACCTTCTCGTTTCCTCAGGGGCGGAGTTGTCAAGCATGCCATGTGTGGGTCGCTCGTTTGATGTTGTAGTTTATGGTGAAAGCAATGCATGACTTTGGCTCCACCTTGCAAGCTATCAATTTTGTACAAATACTGTAGTGGACACATCTTGGGTTTGATCATGTTGTTTGAGGGGGCTGAAACTGGAAGATGTTGATTCTTCCGATTTGGATGATGAATTATGTGTGGGCAATTTTGTTGATCTTGCCATCAGTAGACTAGCCCTTTCTTTATCACTAGCAGTTCTCCTTCTCACTAGTGATTGGTACTGAGTAAAGTTGCTTTGTTGTTTTTTGATTTATCAACGGAGAGTTCAGTGACTTTGAAGCAGGTAGCAGTGTTGGTGATCATTGGCATACTTCATTGATCATCGTAGATTGAAAACATATGATGCAAACAAAACAACTGTTACTGATTATTGGTTAGGTGAGATAATATGAATGAGTCCAAAAGTATTTGATGTATCCCAAGTCACAACCCAATTTGATGTGGATAGTCGATAGTGATGATTTGGCAGGGGCACCACCAGCATGGCCATAGCCCCATTCTCAATTTATGAGCAGTGACAGAGAAAAAACAATATATTTGTTTGAACAGTCACCGTCATGTGCCCTCATGTGACCAGAACACATCTGAGATTGTGATTACCATCGTTATCGTCGCAAATCGTCGCTGTGATGGTCCTTTTTATCCTGGTTAAACCGTGCGAAACTGCCATTAATCGTATCAAACGGGAATTGTTCAGCTATTAAGCCGCGTTAAACTGCCATTGCATGCGATTTGAGGTTTGGCAGATGTGCTGGTATTGGCGGGTCGCTTGGCTGCAGGCGTCGAGAGAAGGTTTCCAGCCCCAGTGACTGTGCGTCACGATCATAATTTTGGTGAGTGAAGTAGACCTTCTTGCTCAGGTCTCAACCCTGGTGTGACGAATTTGGACTGTAAGTAATGGAGAGTGCCCGCGGTTCATCAATGGTTGACCAGATTCAATGGCCACGCCTGGTTGGTTCTTGCTATAGCTGACGATGGTAAGCAGGCGCCGGCTCCCAGGTTCGCTTCCATTGACCTTGTGCTACCTGGGAGGTGCCGCGGCGCCATCATCACCAGGCTGCGGTCATCATGATCCATAAATAACCATGATTTTAATGAATGATCATCAATTAACCATAGGGATGATCATCCCCTTATCATCATCACCATTTGAATGAACGAGCGAGACGGGGATGGATGATCATCAATCATCCATAGGCTCTTGTTGTTTATCATCCCCCAAAAAGTTCACCACGAATGAACCAGATTCATTCCAATCATGTTGTTGTGCCAGCATGGTCGAGACGCGGAACTGCTTCACCCCGAGCCGAACCTCCCAAGATTTGCAGCTTTGTGTGAGCAAAATGACTGGTTTTCCCCTTACTGCTGGCAACACAAATCCTGATAGGATCAAGTTGCATCGTTTGATGGCCAAGATTCAACAAATCAACTGATAGTTGAATAACTGTTGCATCGTTTCAAGATTCAACAGTTGAACAACTGATAGTGCTCGCATCATCCCGAGTTGGCTACTCAAGTTCTTGCCATTGTGAATCGTCCCAGGTATCAACCTAAAAAGTGATCCTTTGGGATCCTTTGGGTATGTTGAGGGTGCTCCCAATTGTGACCAAAGTCTAGATATGTTTACACATGTTTTAGTGCCAGTCACAAGAACTGAATCTTGTAAGCTGAGTTGGTCGCAAACCGGCGATCAAAATCTATTGATTGTGAATGATGGTTGCATTTGATCTGGGGTTTATTCTGGATAGATAGGTAGATAGATAGACAGACAGATAGATCGATGGATAGGTAGGTAGGTAGGTATTAGAAAGATAGATAAATAGATGGATAGATAGATAGATAGATAGGTAGGTAGATAGATACAGATAGCTTTAGATTTAGGTCGATATAGATAAATAGATACATACATTATATATATAGATCGACAGACAAATAGACACATAGATATTGATAAATGGAGACATCGATAGACAGCCAGGCAGACGGACAGACAGACTAATAGAGATAGATGAAGGTATAGGCTTACACATTTTCTAATAGAAATAGATGTAGATAGATATGGATAGATATGGTGATAGATAGACAGATATAGTGATAAATGTAGAGATAATTGATATAGATACACGTAGATAGATACAGATAGATTTAGGGATAGATTCAGATGCAAATATAGACTTCAACTATACGAATAAATTGAGGGCGAAGTAGATACACATATAGTTGTGACTACGCATAGATATCACTATACATAGCCATAGTTTATAGTTAGATATTGCCCTAAAGATAAATTTTGATAGACAGATCGATCAATGGATAGATAGATAGATAGATAGATAGTTAGATAGATCTACAGAGACAAATAGAGAAATAGAGGTAGATAAAAAGATGGATAATGATAGAGATATGAAGATAAAATAAGATAAATAGATAGATAGATCATTATTTAGTTTGGCATGCACTGCATTTGTACTGTTTGCACACATATATGTATAATATGTATACATGTTGCCCATACCATACAAGTGCACTTGCCATGAAGTAACAACCATTTCCATACAGGTACATGAACATGCATGTATACGCACATGTTTGCCTGTGCGAAATCGAGGGCATGTAATGTAGTGTAAAGTCCTGGAACATGCCGTGCTGGAACATCATGTACTCTAATATAACGCAACGCAACCTGATCTCATGTAGCATAATACAATGCAGTGGAATGTGATCCTTGCATGTAAATCAAACAAAGCAAGTTGAATGAAATTGACTGGAATGCAATTGCAATGCGATGTAACACAATGTGATATATGCATTTCATTTGTGCCTTTGCACTTGTATCAGCTGACCTTGCACTTGGTTGTTGCCCACCTTGTACTCCCACATGGGATCTCTCTCCCAAACGTCAGGTATGGATCTGGGTATGAACCTCAAAAACTTCGCCAAGGTTGTAAGGATCTGGCGTCCACTGGCGGCACAAGGACGGCGAAAAGAAGTCACAGGTCGTTGGTTGGTCCATGGTTGGGAAGGGTCATATGATGGCTAATCAAAAACCCATGCCGGAGGATTAATTGACCAAGGGTTCCTAACAACCATCTAGTGAAGAGCCGACAAACGATGGGCTTTTGGCTCGTTGATGATCAAGAATAACTGGATATAATAATTACTGTAATGGCAAACAATGCTCCAGAACCCACTAATAATGATTCATCAGTGTTCACGAGGGTTAATACTTGTTGGTATTGGTTGGCAATCTAGAGTGGTTTGCAGATGTTGTGATTTTCTGATCATCAATGCTTCACAATGGCTAACAACTGTTGTGGGACAGTCTTGAGGAGTTCACGTTATTCAGAAACCCAGGGAGAAGGGGGAGTGATTTGTAAGCGGCGGGTTGCCCGTTGGCCGTTGGTCAATCTCACGATATTCATAGCTAAAGCAAATGAATATCCATTGATATCGCGCAATATCCATCCATATCCCACGTTATCCAAACTATACATATATGCACACACACTTGCTTGCGATGAAAAGTGTTCAATTTAATTGTATATGTTTGAGCTGTTTCGTGAATGATATCCCAGTGAGGGTTGTTTAATGTTAGTTTTCCTTCTATCCTTCAAACAAGCAGTGATTGAAAATTACTTCTGTTCAATTTCACACTGGGGTCATATATCGCACTGAGGATGCGAGCCATCTTTGGTCCAACCGTTGTTCAAGCCGAACGTTCTTGATTGATTCACAAATTTGTGGCCCATCCGAAGTGTTTCAGTTGCAGGAAACAGGCCACAAATGGCTTTTGTTTACATGTGTTTACCTTGCTGGGCATGCCCATTGGGTAACTGGCTATCACCCCTGCACATTGTATGGCCTAATTCACCCAGTTTATCCCTGTTGTCCCCTCGGATATCCAGCGACTCAATCCTTGTCGGTTATGCTTGATGGTGGTTGTTGATGATCCCCATGGTGAATCAGTATGAACTCCATTTGGCTGGTTATATTTCCTACAATTCACCACTATTATAACCACTATGAACTTCATTTTGTTGAAGTTACTGTATGTCTCGTTATTGACCACAGCAAGCTGATTTGGTCGGTTCTATTCCCTCGAATTCACCAGTATTAGCCTCATTTCATTGGATTTGTTCCCCATTAGCAACCACTCTCAACCACTGTTGCTGATTCAGAATCATTGGTTAACCACTATCAACCACACTAGGTCTTCTCTATAAACCACCCCCTTCATTCATCCCTATCAACCACAGCAGGCATTCCCTACTTGGGAAGCACTCCTAACTATGGCACCTCGGAACCCATGACACCCATGGGGTGAAGCCGGTGGAGCTTGAGGTCTGTTGGCCCTGGAGCGCTACGTGCCAGCCTTCCACGATGTGATGCAGGCACCTTGGTCAGCTACCAACCAAGCACTAAGCAGCTGGTAGAACAAGCTGCTGGTTGGAGCTGAGCTGCCACTGGAGCCCGGGGTATCCTGTTCCCTGACAAGGGGAGTGAGGCCAGGAGCGGCCCCCGTAACCAGACGGTGACCAACCAACCACTATGATAGTTGATGAGGGCAGCCGACGATATCCAACTAGCCCTTGCCAATCAGGCAACAAATGATGGTCAAATACAATTTAGCCAAGTGGAGAGCAACAAAGATACGAGGAAAACACCGTAGTTTGGGACAGTTTCTATGGCCAGATTCCGTGAACCACCAATCAACCTTGGATATTATGAAATTGCATTGATGAAACCTGAGGATTCTGATCGATTTGATCGAGAGTCGACCTATACCACATGATTCTCAACGATAGCAAGTGACTCTCAATGACGACTCATGATCATTGATGATGTGTAGTAGACCAACAATTGAGGCTTCATTTGCTGTGAAACCATGGTTTTAAATGATATCAACTAAAACCACGGTTCGCATGAAGAAAATATGAATCACTAGAAACCATAATTCAGAGTTTTTTGTGAGAAATCTTAAGCCAATATCCTGGTTGATCTTGGCCATATAGGTGATATATCCTGGTGCTAAATCATGGCAATATAGTGATTTGCAGAGTCTTCAATCTTGGCCATCATTGATCAGCACATTGCTTCAATCATGGCGCTCAACCGCAGGTGATCGGGGCTCGTGGATATCAGGTGTTGCTACTCGACCCGCAAAGGGTTGACGATGGATGGTGTGATGACTGGGTGGCCGTTGAACCATGGCTGAGGGTCCCCTGGTACCCTGGTGAACGTTCCCGGTTGGCCAAAGGTGTTTTTGTTGGGATGTTTATGTACCTATATTTTTTTGGGTTCGTTGATATTGACCCATAGCCATATCTTTTCGTATGGTTTATTTGTGAACAGCCGAATCACCTCGAAACCTGTTCCGTTCATGGCACGGTGCAACAGCAGGCGGGGCATAGGGCGCCATACCAGGCGTAGCTTGTGATACTACGAGGATTGAGGGGCCCAAACTGAGCACTGGTGTTCCAACAAATCAACCGACTAGTCAAGCTGTTTGATTTGTTTGGATTTCGACTGATTTCTACTCACCGAATTCTCTTGAGAAGTATGCAGTATGCGTCAGGATTTCAACACTTCTCACCAGACGTTCGGGTAGCTGAACATCCACACAAATTGGTGTAGCCAGTTCAATTAGGCAATAGCTGTTGCCGATGCTGAATAGTCACGATTACTTATTCTTGGGCACACCTTTGGGTGGGAACAGCCATGGGTACACTGCCATGGAATTCCACAGGTTTGGACCATTTGGGCTCGATTCACTGCCGAGCAATGAGGTAATCCTATGCTTGCCGTCACTGATGATTCAAAGATGATTGAACCAGCAAATTTTGGGGAATTGACATGGTACTGTATATAGGCGTACAAGTTAAAAGATGACTCACATATATGATTACCTTTGTTATAGTAACGTACAAGATATGTCTTGAACATACACATATTCTGCGTATATGTACATATATGCGTATGCATACATATGCACAACGTATTGCGTATACCATTAGCTTTAGACATATATATTTATATATTTACATATTTATATGTACATATTTAATACATATAGAAACATGCGTACATATGTATGCATAGCCTGCGCATTGTTGGGAAATGTTTGTTTTTGTGGAGCTGCGAAACCCCATACCGAGGCAGGTGTCCTACGTTCTCATGTGCTTTTGGTTTTGGATGTCCACGTCTCTCGGCCTTTTCTCCGGCAGTTAGCGGTGTGAACGCCTGTGGCTTATGCAAATGGTCTTGTCGAACGGTACTGATATTCATGAATATAGGTATATGTGCTGCATATATTTGGTATACGTGTGTACTGCTTATGTACTGCATCGGGCATGATTGTACTGAAGAACACTCCATGGATGTCAGATATAAGATGTGGTTTTCAGTACATGGATCCGGCACTGTTGTTGGGCGTTGTGATGACCTGACCTGTCAACTGGACGTCCCTATCAACCATCAGAATCTGGCCTTACAGGGTGTGGAAATTGTACACTCGCTGCTGGAATGTCTATGACCGTTCTCTCATGCTGTGTTAGCATCCACCGTACTGTAGTATGCAGTTGTTACATATCCATATGGTTCGTTGATATGGATATTTGGTTGTTCATATTTGTTGACAATATATATTGGCTGTTCACATTTGTTGACAATCACTGATCACCCTAATTTACTGAGCGTTGGTAGCACCTTCGGACTTTGTTGATTCTTAGGTCGGTGCAGGTGGAATAGAAGCACTTGGAACCTCTAGCAAGAGCACGGCATTAGCCTGTTTTTATCAAGATTTTGCAAGACTGGAGACATAAGTCATCCCAATTGCACGTGTACATTTCAACCGTAGGTAGGAGCTGCTACTATCAACCATTTGCTGATGATGAACATTGGGTAAAACATGATATGAATCTTGATTTAGTTCTGAATGTTCTCATGGGTCGGGGTGGACCAATGATCAAAAGCCAAGGAATTAGCAAGTCCATATGGTTTCTCAAAAGACCCCCGAAATGGTTGGGTTATTCTTATACATGGATAATTGGTTGGTGGTTTCAAACATTTTTTTGCCCTAGTGATTGTTAACCATTGGTTGGTTGACCAATATTTTTCATAGGGGTTGAAACCACCAACCAGATGATAAACTGGATGATTTAGTGGTCCCCTATTTTAAGAAACCCACATATTCTGAGCCCTGGTTGGATACCGACAGTCAGAAACTGGGAACCAGTGAACACACGAAGACGCTTAACGGTGAGGACATGGGTGGCTTATCAACGTGTTGGATCATCTTCGTATTGGTAGTCATATGCATTATCATGATTTATCATGGTTATATTTGCTTACCTTGCTAGTCATAGACAATCATCAACCCCTTGTTAGCCATCATCAACTGTTTTCGTGACTGACTAACTATTATCGTCACACTCGCCAGGTTTAAAAGACCTTAACCCTTGGTGTAAAGCACAGGACGAGTCTCTTCACTGCTGAGGTACAACTGGTACTTTCTGCATAGTGAGTTCCAGGTCAAAAGTGAAGACCGAAGCTTTGCATTTTGGTACAACAACTATTGGTGCCTTGGTGGCTGCTGGGATACCAGGCTGAATACATACTAACTGCGTATGTGATGCGCCTTTGTATTTGTATCGGTGTTTGTGCGTGGTTAGAATGCATGATACCTGCTAATATCCTTCAAGATTCACCTCAAAGGTCCTCAGAAAGAGTTGGAGATTTAACCAGTGAGAAAGCTTGTGAACCATCCGGCAGCGCAATGCTGGATTTGATCTTCACGAAGATCCTGGCGCTCACCCCCACCAAATCTGGTGGCGTCCACCCCTACCCATGGATGTCTTGGGAGCTCGTAGGTTCCTTAGAGTACTACTTGTAGACAGAACTACCGTGAATGTTTGAGTAAGTTTATCCTTGTTGTCATGACTCATAATTTTTTAGTTGATCACAGGGAAAATATGATATACAAGTTTGGACATTATCTGTATATTATAACATATATATATACCTCGTTTTAATTTACGTATAAAGCCAAAATAACGGTGAATTTTCTTTCTGTTCTTGTGAAAACTGGTATTTTGCAGGTTTTGCGTATGGCCTTGGACATGAGAAGCATTGCCCAATCTGTTGCATGCTCTGTCATTTGAACCTGATGATCAGCTGGTTTCCTGACGATCCTGATGTTCCAGTAAAGCTATCACAGTCGAACAAGCATCCGCACTCATTGCTTCCAATTATTATAGTCATTGTGATTGTGGGTCATTCTTAAGTGAAATGAAGCTTTGTGATAGGTATATATACTTGATTCACACCATAACTCAATCGCCATCACGATTAATTCATCGCCATTGACTCTTATACTTATACTGGGACTACTTGTCTAGCTGGAAAGGTAGTTCAATATTACTGCGGTTCTGGCTGGCTAATATCGTCCCATGAGAATAGCCATCAGTACACTTTCATTTACTCACCATTCTAGCCATTATAGATTCACTAGGTTTTATTCGTGATTAATCAGCCATTAGCTACATGGTAGCCAGTGTTAGGCCACCATTATATGAACTATTGCCGCCACGATGATTAGCCATATTAGCGTAACAGCCATCACCATATAATTAATGATGATAAATGATAATAATGTAATCAGAGCCATCGCAAAGGAATACAAAGGATATGTGTTATAGCCGTTGTTAGCTTAACACGGCCCTCATTCAGGGGCTATTCTGAATTACATTTTGTGATCAACCTAACCAATGTCACTGTGTTAATCTGTTCATAATAGTCCTCTTAATATAACAAATGAATGTACAGCTTAGCAGTAGCCCTCACTAATAGCTCAACAATAGCCTAATAGCTTAATAATAGCCCTTATTAGTAGCTTAATAATAGCCTAATAGCTTAATAATAGATAATCACAGTCCTAACTACATCAAGAATTGCTGGATAATAGCCCTCATTAATAGCGTAACAATGGCCTAATAGCTTAACAACAGATAAGAACAGTCCTAGCTACATCAAGGATTGCTTAATAATCTTAGTAATAGCCCATATTAATTCTCACCACATTCTTCAGCACCTGCGGATCGGATCCCTCAGGTTTGCGATGCAGTTCTCGTTGCTCGCCAACACAGCGGTTGCAGCCAGAGCCCAGGGAACTTCTGTAGCAACTGCTAGCGTAAACGCTTGCGACGCATGGGTTACTGCAACTTTGGTCGACAAGTTGACTATATGGGTGTTTCTCAAAATCCTTCAATCTTGATCATCTATTCTAATAAACGAACTATTGTTGGAGTCCCCTATTTTGAGAAACCCCCATATACTATGCATAGCTATGACCACTTGCAATTTGGTGGTTGACTACCTGACTATGAAAGCTTGTAAGGTAAGCACCAGTATCAACTCACAGATCGGTTCCAATTGGCCCAGTCCTGCCATGATTTCCGTTGAGTTGGCGCCGGGCAACTGCAGGCTGATTCATATGAGCGGCGACTATCCAATGACCGAATATCCTGTGAAGGTGCGAGTGATGCACATTTGTTTCTCAGCTGCGTTCATCCCAGAAAGTGCTGGCAGTGATGATGTTCTGGGGTTGGATCCATATCAAAAGATCACGAAAAGAAGTTGGGATAATGTCCCAACAGAGAAGTATTTTCTGCTCACACTTTTGAGTGATTCCCAGTCACCATCTACCATCAACCTCGTGACCATATACCCCAAGTTGTCCACCAGACACGACTCGCTGCGGGGTCGCTTACCATTGGATGAACCACCATCAAATGGCTAAGCCAATGGGTTGTTCAACCAGTTGCTGCTTGCTGTGGATCACGTTGTCACCTACCAGGAAGTGCCATGAAGCATCACTTAAACCTCGTTATCCCGATCATGAATGTCAACCACCAGTCATCAACAACAAATCAATCAACAAAAACACCAGAAATTCACCATAATATGACAACATATGACAACAAAACATCATCAACTCACCATCAACTCAGCATCAACTCACCATCAACTCAGCATCAACTCAGCACCACCTCACCACCAACTCAGCATCAACTCACCATCAACTCAGCATCAACTCACCATCAACTCAGCATCAACTCAGCATCAACTCAGCATCAACTCACCATCAACTCAGCATCAACTCAGCATCAACTCACCATCAACTCAGCATCAACTCAGCATCAACTCACCATCAACTCAGCATCAACTCAGCATCATGACAACCTCAGTATCAACCCTCCAAGACCCCGGGACCGCCGTCCCGTCGCGCCTCCTTCAGTGTCGCTGTTCTCGGCCTGGGCCTTCGTCACGATGCCCGCGGCCATGCTGGCGGCCGCCTTCCACGACGCCCTGGAGAAGCGGCGTCTCGTGGCGGCCAAGCGACGCAAGGAGGCGCTGGTGCTGGTGGTGCTGGGGAGCCACAGACCACGGGGACTGGTGGTGGTTGGGGATGGTTGATGATGGTAGATGTTGGAGTAGCTTGGTTGATGGTTGATGGTTGGTGATGGATAAGCCATGAGTTCTACAATGTGTTTGATTCATGGGGGGGTCTGCTGGTTGATAAGGGTGCAGAGTGCTTCACAGCGTTACAAATCTGCTGAGGATCATCCCAGGTAGCCTCTTGAGACGCTTCGGAGTAAGCTATTGGATTTCCAGGTTCACTTTGCTGGGCTTCTGACATATGGATAGGGTGCAATTGACATGAGTATCTCACTATTGGCATGATTATTGGGGATGGTTGGTGAATGTTGGTGATCAATGACCCGGCTGTGGATATAACGTGTGATATGTGTGATTGCTGGTGATTCAGCGGCGATCATGGACTTCAATATAGAGGAAAAAACACCATGTGCCATGACGTAGTGACTTCCTTGATGAGTTTCTACTTAACTAGTAAATGAAACACTTTGGGAAGAACAAGCAAAAGTTGCATGCATGAGCAATCGCCATATGATACGCAATGCGACGCATCGTGGCGCATCTACACAGATACAGTAACAGATAGACACATGGTTTTGCGTTGTGGCGCCGTACAAAGCAGCATGGCTTGCGGGTTCCCAGGTTTTTCAAGTGAAAACTCATGATTTTCTCAGATCCCAGATTTTCCCAGTAGAAACTCATGAAAGTTCCTGACTTTCCAAGATTTTGCCAGCGTTTTGAGGACCTTCTTCATGATCCCGGGACCCATCCGCATCAACACGCTGCACAGCCAGGCCATGTGCAAAATCCTTCGCCTTCTCCGACGGATTTTGCTGCGCCGGAGATTGAGGCGGGCAGCTTCCCTGGCTGTGCGAAGATGAGATAATTCATGGTTAAGTGATGGTTGGTTCATGGTTAATTGATGATTGATTGGTCGAATCTCATGGTTCATTGATCGTTAATTCATGGTTGATTGAGTCCTGCGGGCATCGCGGTTTGATGCAGAGATGGACGTCAAGCAATCAGATACGCCATTTCTGGGTGCTTCTCAAGCCATGGGGTACTCCAAGCTTATTTTTGGTTTGCTACCAAAAATGATTAATTAATATTGACGATTTAGGAATTTAGGGGTACCTCATTTTGAGAAACACCCATATACATATGCATTTGTGCATTCTCTACCAACCACATGGCTCAGATGATAGAATATCCAGTCGTGTATCGTTTAATCAACGCGTACCGTATCAATATCAATGTTGTACGCTATGCAAGCAGTTATCCATGGTCATCACACATCAACAAATTCAAGGACACTTTAAAGTTTTGTGATTTTATCCACTTAGAACATCTTAAAACCACGATAACCCTGTCAAATCATGTAGGTCATCATATGTCATCCCTATACTTCAACGCTGATCATCATCTCCCTCAAATGGCACCCGCGAAGATTGATCCCCGCATAGCAACCACTTTACCGGCTCAGAGGCAAGTGGTGGGTGATGCCCTGGAGCAACACCGACAAAGATATACCAAGGCGCAGGGTACAGCTACCTGCTGTGGGGAAGGGGGGCCTGCTGCTCCGGCTGCCACTTGATAGATGGTGGTGGTATGGATCTAGCGGTTGGTGATCCTACTGGTCCTGACCGATGGTATTCATAGAGGTTGGTGATGTTGGGTCCCTGTGAATCCAATGGTCGAATCTGGTGGCCATGGAGTTGCAACCTTCGGATTGCCTGAAAAGCAGTACAGGATGGTCCGGAGAAGATTAAAGATACCCAGAAGGGGTATATACCACTAATCGCTTCTAATCTAAGATTAGCCTAACCCCATCCCTCGGTTTAATCGTTGCTGCCCATGAGCCATGTGTACCATGAAGCACCTCAGCACTAGTAACCCTGGAGATCGATGGCTTCACAGTAGATCCCGAGCACTAAGAGTGATGAGAGTGGAAAACAGCACGTGAGTAGCGGATAAATGATGATAAGTTATTCTCTTCCCTCATTCCGACACCCCGCTCCCAAAAAAGCACCGTCCACTTTCTTACTATTCAGAGGGTAGTGATGGAATTGTTGACGAACAAATGCATCTGTGCGTTTTTCGGTCAGTACACACACATCATATACATGTTTTTACATGTTTTTATATAGTGACTTACCACATGCTGATGCATGTAGACAAGTAATTGCATCAACCGACCTCAAGCATCCTAAGTGGTGATTCTATCCATAGCAGGACACTGTTCCAAGCTGCTGCCACGCTAGGTGGGAATGGCTCGCATGAAGTATCCAGGCATGGGTGGAAATGTGGTACTTCAGCTGTAGCTGGTGGAAAAAAACCATCGGCGCATCAACGAACACATGGCACAGTGCTCGAGGAGAACCAGTTCTGGAGGATGGTTGGGAGAATTCCGCGGATTGTTCGGAATGTAATGTTGGATCTATATTGAGACACCACCCTTATTTGCGACAAATCAAAAGCTATTCAATGGAATGTCAGGTGGTTTATTCATATGGATTTATATGGATCTACCAGTACGCACCCATTTCTTTGGGTTGGAAAAATCGTTTTCCTAGACAAAACTGCGGCAGGTTTGGCAAACATCTTGAGTGTCTTGAACTCCGGCGAGTACCTTGGTGGTAATGGGGCCCCGTGGTTACTGTCAACTGTTGTTGTTGTTGTTGTTGTTGTTGTTGTTGTTGTTGTTGTTGTTGTTGTTGTTGTTGTCGTCCCTGTAGTTTTCGTTGCATGTTCTAATGAAGCAATTGGGGCGACTCAGCTCTCGAGGTCATCAGTATTCATGGTGCTGGGGTGGCTGGTTTGGTGACTACTGCGCGGGGTCATCTCAAATCAGATGTACCACCGCTAAGTTCACCGTACACAGCCGCTGTGTCCCTTCCAAATGCGGGTCTCTGCGGATCTCACTTCACCCGAAGTAGTGATCATTATTAGGTGAACCATTCACAAATCCAAATTATATACGGTCGATAAAGCAAAATAAAGCACATATATACATGTTTCAAGCACATGTCTGTATTGAAGGGGGGCCATCAGCTATGGAATCGTGAAACAATAGGGGACTTGAGGACTCGCAAACAAATAACATGAATCCTCTTTGGATAGAAGCTCTAAACACAGATGGGGGACTCGCACACTAGTCGGCGTGCGTTCTCCATGCAACTGCGGCCAATATGGCTTTGAAACCAGCGAGCGGATTTGACAGCTGGGTTTCTTCAAGGTTTTTTCACCAAGGATTTGCTGCCAGAAGGACTAGTTGAACCTGGCACCAATGAATTAGAATCAATCTAGAAGTGCTGAAGATTTTTGTCAATCTCTTCTGCAGTTGGCTTGCGCCTTGCTACATGACATAATACACACATGCATTGGCATGTTATCTCCAGTCCCTTACGGATCAAGTTTCTACCATGGAAGAGTGAGTGTGTTTGTACGCAAGTAGTGGAACCTTGTCATACCATCCGATTACCATGCCTGCATGGTGACTTTACCTCCATTCGGATGATGTTGATCACGATGGGTCATCGCAAGTACAGTAGTTGCAAATAGTGGAAGCGCAAAGCCCCAACACTTACATTGATTGATGAGAACCGTTGGTATCCCCAGTCATGCTTCCATCTCCCCACCACATGGCTGATCAACGCCCTGCTGCCCCAAGTAGCAGATGGTGAATGTGCGTTGTTGGATCTTGTTGGGGCCATGAAGCATCTCAGGGGGAAAGTGTCCCAGGGCCTTGTACCAAGCCCACGGGAGCCTCTTGCGCCAAGGGACTACCTCTTCGTGCCTCAGCTGCCACCGGTGATTCCAAGCTGATTGAAAACCAGCGAGTGTTTGAAGTTTGCTGGTAGTTCCTGTCCTCGGATATCCCAAAACAAGGGTGCTGTGAATCATTTTCGGAAGCATATCAAGTTTCCATGCATGGTACACGTCTTGCCTGAGATTGCAGAATCCTATCGATCAGTCACTATACCAACT
>VSDK01029651.1:513671-528412 GCA_009767595.1 Symbiodinium kawagutii | reverse complement strand
CCAGCCGCAACTCAGCAGTAGTGAGTAATTAGTGGAAACTGAGTTGTTGCTTAGTTGTTGAAGCAATGGGGATTACGCTAATTACCTTATTTACCAAGAATTATCCTCATCCATTGTTGCTATCCTCATCCATAGATGCAATCCCCGTCAAACAGCCGAAGATCCGCGGTTTTCGTCAGAAAATCCGGCAAAACACCTGAGATTCAGCCATGCAAGTGGACATCACACCGCTGAAGCACCATCAAATTAACTACCAACTTTTGGTTGAAACATGTTGAAACCCAACAAAATGAGTGTATAGCCACCCACCTCAACTTGACAGTGGAAGATCCCCAGCTGGCGCCGGACCCAGTCGTGGTGTCTTCCAGTCGTGGCTGCCGCGGCGCATCCAATCCAAGGCTCTTGGTGTTTGCACTGTGGTGCCTTGGCAGAACCGTTTCTATGCCGAACATGGGCTGTTTCTCAGGGCATCTCAAGGCTGGACCCCAATTGATAGGTGCTTCTATGCCATCTGAAGAATATGGTGGTTGCACAAGCCAGGACTTGGGGACCCCAAATATTAGGACTTGGCAACCATATTTATACATTCATTCAAGCACAAATGTCACATACATAAATACATAACTATGCATAAATTGAAAGTGGTATTCAATACATGTGGATAAATTCATGAGTCATACATGCATACGTAGTCGAATACAGAAATGCAATGTGTTATTCCACCCGGGTATAGCACCACTGGGAGGTAAACAGTTCAACTTGGTCCATATGTTTCGTATGTCCATCAGAAGGGAGAGGGTGAACTGAACTGACCCATCCATCCCCATCAACCATCAAACATCATTAGCCAATCATCACCTATGCAGTAAGGGTGAAACATTCTCAACCATCACCATCCAGACACCACCATTTTTGTTCTCATGCCATCATTCACCATCCCTGTCGGGTTGTATATATAGCTGGTATATCCACTACTACTTATTGACTATACCTCATTACAAACCATTAACATCCATTAACCAGCTGGTTGATAATTTTAGGGTTTTCAATGTTTTATAGTATAGTTATTTTATGTCCGGGTTCATGGTGGATCGTTCCCTGTCCCTCCAGTTGCATGTGAGCCTGTCCATGCTGCGCAGCATTCCGGAGCTTCAGCCCGAGGCGAGCTGTGCTAAGCTCTGGGGGAGGAATGGTGGTTTCCCAAAATAGGGATACCCAAAAATGGTTGGTTTATTACTAAAAATGATTATTGATGGATGATTTGGTGGACCCCTATTTTCAGAAACCACCGAATGCTTAAGAATGACATGTTCAATGGTGTTTGGGCACCATTGCAGGGAGGGCTCAATGGTGTTTGGTTGCCATTGCATGATGGTTCACGATGGCTAGAGATGGTAAATGATGGATTGTCAATTGTGCTTTACGATGTCATGTTCATGTATATTTATACCTAGAGTCTTTGTTGGGACATTTTGCATGCGGAGTTCTTTCCATATCTAAATCTGGGGAAGTGGGGAAGTATAAGTCTCTATAAATTAAAAGCATGAGGCGGTATGAGTAGCTATACAAACAAATGATTAAATGTATTTCACTGTCATTATATATGTATATATATATATATATATTTGCAGATGTACTCGAAAGTCCGCACCCAAACGTTGCATCAATGCTGTGCAGTTATATATGTGCATGATATCAAATGTTGGTTGTATGCATACTTAATTGCAATTTTTCACGTGTGTAAGCAGTGAACCTTCTCAAGAGTAAACCCTTTTGTAAACCCGTGCAAGTGGGTGCCAGCGGGAGGGGTGTGACAGTGGTGTGATGCACCCAAGAATAAGGTCCAAGTGCTAGTTGAGTAATGTCGAAATAGATGGATATAGATATAGATTGGTAGTTCATTGTGCGGAATCATGCGGATGTTTGCTTGGGTTGGTTGGTTGGTGTATTCCTTATGCTTCGACAACCACAAAAGGGTACTATCCATCATTTGTACGATTGGCTGCAAATGACAGTCGGAATCTATCATTCCAATAATTCTAAACAATTCCAAATCATTACATAATACTTCCATGGGCCGTAGTTGCATGATGGTGTTTGAATCCACCCGGGAAAATATGATCTTGACAAGTCGTTCTCGATATTCACTCGAATACCATCAGTCAGATTGAACAGGCCTAGTAATACTAGTCCCCACAAGCAGAATACCCCTTGTTGGCCGAATTTCATCAATGCATTCACGCTGCCAAGCAGTGTCTCCCTTGACCTTCTTGGTTGTTCGTCGCTCAGCTCATGGGGTTGGAACCGTGTTCACTCACAGGTCAGTTCCCCACTCCCGTCTTGAGGTCACAACCCACTTGGGAGCCACTAGGTATAGTAGTTTCCATGGAGTCGACTATGGCTACCAGCTATGCAAACTATCGAATCAATATTTGATGCTTCATCCCAATTGGATCCAAGTGGTATGACCCCTTGATGAGGAATCATCCTAGCTACTCTTGTCACCGGGTTTATAGCATGTTACAATCGCCCCGCGGAGTAGGATGACCGTCATGTAGCACTAGAGGCCTGGCAATTTTCCAGGCGTGGGTGTGGGATGTGGCTATGTTGCCATTGGTGGTCTTCTTCGTGCTGAATTTCATAGGTTGCTCGGCAGGGAGGCCAGCGGCAGTGCTCCGAAAATATGTGCCAAGCATCCAGATCCAGCTGATTCTGAAGTTGATGAAAGTTCATTGTCCGTTTCTGGTGGTAGTGATGGTGCCTGGGATTGCGACACTATCAGCTCTCAAAATGGATTTGCGAACTCAATAATCCCCAAGTATAGAGTTCTGTTTTTTTCGGGATGCTCACATGCGGAACGCAGTTGTTTTATACATCACGTGGCTGAGCGTTGTTGCTTCTAGTAGTTGGTCTCGGGAAAATTGCAGAAAGATCTCAAGATGGCAGTCGAAAGTTGGTCAGTTGGGCAGCCCAACTATGGCAATGGTATGTCCACGTGGGGATCACCAACCATCCCAAGTTAGAGATAGTTATGGTCCCATTTTCAATGAAACTAAGTACCAATCATTCCGTAGAATGCCATGTAGCTGGACGTATCCAGAATCCGCTTTCCAAGCCACAAGAATCCACAAATGGACAGCTTGGGGATGAACTGAACCGAAAACCGTACGATTCATTCGATCAGACACGGTTCAGCGTTCCCCCTCTCACTTTTGCCTTGAATTGGCGGTTCTGATAACAGGGAATCGGCAAAAAAAGACGTTTATTAATTACTATAAATGGTACCCCTCTTTTAAGAAGCACCCATTTTTAGCTAATATTGTAGCTAGGGAAATTGTAGGGAATTATGTTGCACATAGCTAGTATGTGTGCTAAGCCATTTTTATGTCCCTGGTACTGTTGGTTATTTATTATCAAGGAGTACTTCGCCATCATCAAGTTGATTCATTCTAGTTACATCTAGTCACGGGCATCGCCGTAGTCCTTGGCTTCCAATCGCGGTCGGCCGTACTGCTTCATGGATGTCCAAAAAGGTGCCGATTTCATGTGAGATCGGTGCCTCTCCCAGCCCACGCACTTGTCGCGAGCAGGTAAATCACAATCGGAAATAGATCGTTTTCCATGCCAAATGTTGATGGGTAATTTGGAATTAAGTATATAATTGGCAATTCCAACTGGAAGATTGTGACAACTGATAAACTGCAACTGCTAGTCACTGGGAAATTCACAGCTAATTGTTCACTAATTTGCAATACCAACTGATTATGGTACAAGATTTCATGGCGAAAGGCCATGAACAAGATTGGTGCCAACTGCTTCTGAATTAATAGCGATGAGCATAAGCAATTCTCCTTACCTGAGTTTTTCTACCTACCAGGTACCAACATCCAAATGCTTTTGTATCAACAGTTAGGATTCCAAGCCGGTCGCTTGAAAGCATCAGGTCGCTTTGTCACGGCATTTATGAATCCACTCTGCCAATGTTCTCCCAGGAGGTTCATTTGCAGAATCTCGGCAAGTCCAACGCGCTGGATTTAACTCGCCATGGCTGTTTGAGATGTTTTGAATCCGATCAGCTAGTTGGGAATGTGCTTTTTTGAAAAAAGACCATAATTCACTTACCTCAAGCTAAGGGATTATACGAATGTATATAAAGTATTATGAATCCACTTGGTGCGTTGATGGGGGTGATTGCTCTAAAACACCTGGCACATCCCATTGCTTCCCAATCCTACAACATAAAGACACTGAAGTGCCTTGATTAAGAGGCTCTTGGGCTCTTGGGTGCTGTTCAAGAGAAAATTTATCCACATACAAATCAACCAAGCTCTTTGGCTCTGTTTTGCGTGTTAGTTTCAAACGGTTGCTGCTGCTTCCGACCACACTTGCAATGCTTTTTTGATTTAATGCATCACTTTTGGAAACAGTTCGGCCATGATATCATCATCAACAGGAAAATGATATCCGCAGTATCACAAGCAGCAGAACATAACATTCTATCCCCTACGGCCAATTTATCAGTTTCATGTTGGTCTTCCTTTGTTATGTGTGCTGAGTATGTTATTCATTATTGATGTTGTTTGTTATACGTTGTTTTGCCGGTGTGTGTGTGTGTGTTTTTAGATTCAGATAGATTCAAATGTTGCTGCTTCACTTTTGCGTGAATTTGTTGGGAGCATTGCCGTTGATACAGTCTCTGTCATTACAAGTAATGAGTTTCGGTTTGCAATGGGAATCAAGACATTGTTTCTTTCTTCATTGCTATTGTTGTTTTTGTTGCACTTGTTGCTGATGTTGAGAATTTCGTGGTTATTGGTGTCATTGCTGTTGTCGTTGCTATTGTTGTTGTTGCTGCACTCATTGTTTTCGGGTCGCTGGTTTGCTGAAACTGGCTTAATTAAACATGTTTATTTTCCCAAATGTAACTATTGAGACATGGTTGGTTTACAGGCATATGTTTCATGACGGGGTATTTCAACCACCAACCAGTAATGCTAATTATTAATCAATTGGACATATTAATCAATGAACTTATTTACCACTAGATAACCATGACTTGAAACCACCAAGCAGTTTCGTTGTTTTTGTTGCGGCTGACGGCGTTTGTCGTTTGCGAAGCCACCCTTCACCCAGGCTTTCAGAGATGGTTGCAAGTGGTAGCAGCCGTGGTGTATTTCCTTCACTTGGCCGCTGGGCTCAGGTCTCAAACCCTTGCCCTTACGGTCAGGAACAAGAGTGGTCAATCTCAGAGTTATGTTAGATCTTAGTGGTCAATCTGATCGATTTGAGAATTCAGAATGTTCAGATGCATTTGCTAGTCTTCAGTTTGTTTTCGTGAAAAATCTTGAGAGAACTCATGGTTAACCTGATGAATAATCGATCGATACTTGTATTCCTGGGCGGAGTTGTGGGTCAGCTGGTGCCAGTCACAGAACCATTGGTGGCAGAATTGGTGGTGGGTACAAGGTCCCAATGCTCCCCTCCCACTTGGCCATAAAGGTCCGACAAAAACATACTTTCCTCATGTTTTCTATACCATACTTCTTGGCCCTCTATGGTCACGAGTCTTGGTTTCTACCAGAAGGACTGGTTCGTCAATCCCCGTGTTTTTGTCCATCACTTCTCACTCAACTTCTACTAAGGCTCTAAGTTAACCCGGGATCATGAGCGGGACGAATCACATATGATCCTCCATGACAGATCAGACTTTTGATTCAATTGCTGATGGCACTTGAGTAATTATGATTGGGTATGATTGATTAAAGCCGTGATGTCAAGCCGCACCATACAACGACATCACGTTGACCTCGCCGAAATGTGTGCCCCAAATTGGGTGGCGTGTGCATTTACTGTTTGGATTTACGTACTTACTGACCCATCATGTCATGTTTCTGGATTTTGTTTCACATGTGTTATCTATGCATGTGCTGTAGTTATTTATATATTCATCCAATGATGATAGACACAAGTTATCATTTATTCATATCAAGTTCGAGAATCTGACCTGAAGGCCTTCTCAAACTCTGCTGATTCAAGGTGTTTCCTTCAGATGAGAGACTGCCACTGGGCTGCGATATTGGTCCACTGCCACCCGAGTTGCATTTTGGCACTGGTCACCAAGAATTCTTCAGCCATGGGTCATCACAGCGAAGCATTGCTGAGTTGAGTTCATAATTGACTTCTTGAGTGGGGCTTGGCTTGTCAAGGACACCCCAGCATTCTTGTCGCTGGTGTGTCAGAGATACTTCCCATGATCAGGGCATAATAAACATCTGTCATTTGCTGGCTCAGGTCTAGACTCGAATTCAGTTTGCATATGTGCTGGTGCTTGTTATGATCCTCTGTGCCCCGATTTCCCAACCAGCACGACTCATCCTCAACTGTCGTTGCTTACTATCATGGAATATTGGTCATCATCATCGGCCATGCTCAACGAACTGCAACCATCCTTAAAATCTCTAGCCACCAGACCCTTGTCAAACGTCATGACTTATCATGTAACGATCCTACCATCAACCATCACCTACGGTGACACCTCCAGTGGCTGACAACCAGTTGGGACCGACGGCCAGGGTGAGATGGACCTGCGCCACGCAGAACTTATGGATTTGCAACTTTGGGTGTCTTGGATGGCACTGTGGCAGCTTGGCAAACCACTGATCTCCAGCACCCTGGCAGAGATTCAGGGAATGTCACTATTGTATCTCGTGAATTCTGGACCTAACCCAAGCTCAGATTCCACAAGTCTGGTAGATTACAGCATTGCTGGAATGCCACTAGGCTTGGTGGTGACTAGAATGGAAGAATTGAAGCAAACCACGAGAACGAAAGTTGTAGCTTTGTGCACGGAACCTATGGGTCTTTCCTCTAAATGGTAGGATTCCCTATTTCAATAGATTCGTCATTTCTCAGATGATCTATGGCTACCCACATTCGCGGGCGTACCCAAATCATGTTTTCAATCATATTGTGGCAATTTGATTCAGGAAACCATAGATATATAGGTTGGCTACATCCATTCTTCGAAGCCTGCTGCAAATGGCGGAAAGAGAGGCTGATCTGTGCCAACCAGCAAGTTGAAAGGATTTCAGTTGATTTACTGTACGTAACAAACACCGAGTTGCATGGCCCGTGTGTTGCCCCACAATCGATGCATATGTTTTAGTGCATGTGACTTCCTTGTGTGTTTTCTCTAACCTGGTTTGGACTATCGTTTGGACTGTTTTTTCTGCGGGTATCCTTTTGCTCGGGAGCCAATAAAGTTTTGATGAAGGACAATGAGAAGTTTACAAGCGACTGCTGGGTCACCAAGGAGCTTTGACTCAGCAATTACAGACATTAGTGGCTGATGTCATTGCAACAGATGCAGCAATATCAAAGGCCCATTGTTTTTGGAGGGAATCTCAAGTCTATCTTGTTCTGTTCACTGTTATTTGTTATGCCCAAGAGTGACAAAATCAACGGGTGTGCTGTGATCTATTTGGTCCACTGCTAAATTCAACGTGCTCTTGATCAGCATATTATATTCGCTGGAAAGAATCAATGGTTCCAGTCTGTTGCGATCCTTTACAGCAGATATATGCAATGATAATGGTGATTTCTATCCCACCCTCCACCTGCTTGTTCAGGTACGAGGGGTACCTTGAGTAATTCTTCCAGGTATACTATTAAATCCCTTAGCAAACTTTTTAACCACCCTGAACCATCCTAGATACCCCCCATGTTCATGCGATAGGCTGCGATTCATGTCTGGGTTTTCGCAGTACCAGAGCTGTCTGCAGATCTAAAGCTCATCTCAATGAGACCAAGATCGACTGTTGCCAGTCACCCTGTATGTCAGCATGGGAAAAGCAGCTTCCGGTGGGTTTGCAAGAAAAACTGGTTGGTGAATTTGAACATCATTTTTTTCAGTATTACCAGGTAGTTGGTTGGTTGACACATTTTTCATAGGGGTTGAAACCACAACCAGAAAATCTCCCCGAAGCAAGTCGGCAAAATCAGCAGTTTCAACAGCTGGGACTCACTGCCTGGTCGTTCTCAGGCAGATCTTGGGTACTAGCACATTGCTCAGCATCTTGGCAGATGCTGATAGTCAGCCACTGATGATGCTGATATGGGAATACATGGATTGATATGGCAATAGTATAGCTGATTCATTCATCAATATATTGCCATATCACTTACTATTAATATATGATTATATGAATTGATAAATATGGATACTATGAATTAATAAAATTGATATGGCAACACTGGTTGGCTTAACCATGCTTCATCAAGCACACAACATGCCACAACTCATCCTACTCGTAAATCTTTGGGGTCAAGCTACTAAATGTCTACAGAGTGAAGTGGGGAAGGAAGTGACCTCCGCAGCCACGGCGAATCAGTGCCGCTCCATCGGGTAGGTGGCTGTAGAAATCTGTCAGCTCCTTGTAGCAACACCAAAAAAGACAAAACAGGCAAAGATGGAAGCGATTCATGTGAGTAGATTCGCTTACAAAATGTCATGGTGCTTTTTCCCCACAGAAATCCTGTTGTGACGAGCGTGGTCACAACTTCATGAGTGAGATTGTAGCGCCTGGTTGACTATGGAAGCTTGTCTTCTTTGATGGTAATCTTTCCAACCAACCACAGCAGTGTAAACGGTTGGCTTTTCAGGCACTTCAGCAGGCATGTTGGTCGCCACAAGCTGTTCAAGGTGAGTATTTTGGTGGATTAGTTCTTGCACCTTCACATTCCATCAGCGACACGCCAGTTTGTCCATTGTGTTGTCTCATGTATTTCGGATGTGGGTTGGGGTTCACCATGGGTTCTGACAAGGTTTTCAAGACTGAGGCCAGCAGGCATGTTGAAGACATCTTGAAATGAAGGCGTATTATGATCCATTTGATGCTTTTGTTGCAGCTACCTTTAGCTGTTCTTTGTTTGTGCTTCCTTGAGCTAGACCTTGTCATCCAATGAGTCGATACCAATCACATTGCCAGCGATTTGATCCATGACTGAGATGACTCTGAGATGACTGTGCTGGTGTTTTCCCCAAATTGCCAGGGCTAGAAATGGCAGAAGCATTCAAGATGAGCACAAGAGAATGGGAATCCGGCCATTGCACTCCTGACACTGAGCGTGACCAAAAATTGGCTTGGAAGCCAATTGTTTCCACCAATGTGTTGTCATTTTTGGGTTTCATGTCTTACTTCGGGGGGTCACAAATGATGCTCCCAGGTCAGCTGAATCAATACATTAATACTGTACAACTGGCCGAATAAGCTGGTCAATTAATACCAAATCCAGGTATGTTTGCTCTCTGGTAGATTTAACTGGCTTTATAAATAAGCAACCGAGATCAGAAGTGAATTGTTTTTCATCAGCTTATAGCTGAAAAGCATCATGTTGGAACAAGCTCAGCCACTGTGAGGTCTCGTTTGGTCGGAGGTCCGCGAGACTTTGTTTGTGATGGCCTTTGTCCATCGGCTCAGTTCTGCTGCTACTCTTGATGCAACTTCGACTTCTGGAGGGGTGGTGAGTACATGGGGAGCAACCAATCGTGAATCCAACAGACTAACCAACAGGAGCAATGCTCACACCAAGTCTTCGTCACCATCCTAAAGACCCGGCTTGTGCAAGAAAACGTCGGATTCAGATTCTCATGTTGCTAAAACTACTGACCCCAAAATTGAGTTCCAGAATGAGATGACCAAATGTTTGCTAAGTACCCTAGTCTTGATCCTAGTGTTGATGCATGTCCTACTGTTGCTAAGTAAATTGTCAACATTCAATAACCATAATTATAAAATTGATAAAGATGAACCGTCAAGAACCGTTGCATCCACACCAGCACAAGCATCGGCCCTTCACCACCGCCACTTGAAGTTTTTGCAGATTGTATACCCAGCAAATTGCTGGTGAGCATATCCTAACGACTTGCCAATGTTGGTTTGGGAATCTCAGCTGAGGTACTGGGAGACAAGCTCAAATGTCTTAGGTTCACCAGACAAGCCGGAAGGTTTGTGAGCATTGGATTGCTTTAAGATCTCTCTGTCATTGCCCGAGGTGGCTCGAGGAGGGCTAAAGTTGGTCACTGCAATGATCGTTTACTTGATCGTTTTTGTGGCTACTCGACCAACTTGATCATATATCCCTATAAATCAGCCCTATAAAAAAATGATCCCTATGGGGATCAGAATCCACCATGGGAATGCCTACTGGCCGACAGCAGCTGGACGGTTGCGACTGGAACCTGCTCAACTGGGATTTTCAACATTTTGCAAGCCTTTGTAGAGGTGTTTGATCTTAAATGTTTCAGTGAAAATCCGCGAATTATGGTCTAAAAACGTCATGGTTCAATGCATTGTTGGCTTGTAGCAGGGTTGATTCAATCAGGTTGTCATCAGTCCTAACTTATTGTCATGGTCCTGTTTCACTTGATCACCATTGGCGGGTGAAATGAGCTGGAAACATAGCCATGATTCTAGAAGTATCTTGCAAGATATCAACGTTCAAATTACAGGGACTTTGATCATGGCCATCTGTCAGCAAGCAGACCAGTGGCAATTTCAGCACCATCTCTTGCTTGCCGGGTATGATTGTACACCGCACATTTGGCGGTCGGTGACTACACTGTAGCTGTGGTGAACATCCATGAACATCTCGCAAATGACCAGTCGCTAGTCCAGTCGCTAAGTCATTTTAGTTGAGATGTTCAGCTACCCATTTGTTGAATGGTTAACACTGACCCACGACAATCTGATTACTCTTGGCTTTGGGCATCGATTCCCTCCGTTGACCATCCACAGTTGTCGATCTGCCATGGCCCTGGATGTGCCTGACATCGTGGCATGGAATCGTGCCACTCAGCAGCAGGGTCACCAACGCAGATCAGGGTAGCACTTGGTGGCCAGGGATAAGAATGTAGAAGTGGATGAAATCAGTAAATGTTCAGTATAGTTTATTTTTTTTGGAATGATTGGTTGTAGTTTGATGTAGTTTAATGTAGTTTACCCATTTTTGGATCATATAAATTCAAATGTAGAAACGGTTGTAGTCCAATTCAAAGTACCAATTCTAAGTACCTACTTCCACGGTTTAACTACATGTTACATAGATGTACGTATGCAACATACACGTCTATTTCTGTGGCAAAGAATAATTTTGCAACATCTATTTTGCAATTTTGCAATTTTTTGTGATTGTATTTCAGTATGCCTAGATCATCCTAGATGCACATGTATGTGTATCTATTTACACTATCATACATTCATATGCATGTGTCTACACATGAAAAAAAATTGCAATCCCTCGGTTGCATCAATCACATCAATCGCATCAAGAGCATTAACAGCATCCATAACATCGGCCAGCACTGTAATTTAGCAGAACTTCCAAACGTTTACATGATGAGGGCTGTCTCCGAAAATTTGGATATGAGTTCTTGGAATACCAAATTCTTTGGTTCTACAGAACGGCAGGTTTTGGATGTTTTGTTTTTCAGCAACCCCTGCAAAACCAGAATTCTCATGCCTCCGGTAGTCTATAGTCATCCTGCAGCAGATTGCCAGGACGGGCCGCCGTTAAGCAGCAGAAAGGATTGGAATGCTTGAGTTCGACCTGCATGTATATCAGCTTCCAGGCGTATAATCACATGTTTATTTACATCTCTCTCTCTCTCTATATATATATATATATTTATATATATATATATATATATATGCTAGCCCCCCCCAAAAAAACCCACCTTTGTGCAGACATAGTAGATGCAGCAAATGAATTTGTCAAACATACGTGTATGTGTGCATGTGCAGACAAGAGAATAATGAGAAACTAAGGCAAAAATAGGGAGAACTCAAGGAGTTTTTTTCTCATTAAGGAGAACATAGGGAGAACACAAGGAGAGACTAAAGGAATAATAAAAAGAGCAAATAGGGAGAGAATGAGGTCTCCTTAGTTCTCTCCTTATTCTCTCCTTACTATCTTTTTATTCGTTCTTTATTAAGGAGAACATAGGGAGAACACAAGGAGAGACTAAAGGAATAATAAAAAGAGCAAATAGGGAGAGAATGAGGTCTCCTTAATTCTCTCCTGATTCTCTCCTTATTCTCTCCTTATTCTCTCCTTACTATTTTCTTTTATCTTCTTTATGAAGGAGAAAATATGGAGAACACAAGGAGAGAATAAGAGAATAGTAAAAAGAGCAAATGGGGAGAGTGAGGTCTCCTTAGTTCTCTCCTTATTCTCTCCTTACTATCTTCTTTTTTTTCTCATTAAGGAGAACATAGGGAGAACACAAGGAGAGACTAAAGGAATAATAAAAAGAGCAAATAGGGAGAGAATAGGTCTCCTTAGTTCTCTCCTTATTCTCTCCTTACTATCTTTTTATTTTTTCTTTTTTAAGGAGAAAATATGGAGAACACAAGGGGAGAATAAGAAAATAATAAAAAGAGCAAATGGGGAGAGAATAAGGTCTCTTAAATAATCCCCTTTGTTGTTTGTGATTTCCTTCTTATCTCTTTAGAGGAACGAGGGAATAAGGGGGGAGTATGGGAAGAATAAAAGATAGGGATACCATAAGGATAGAAAAAGGGAACAATAACAAGAAGACAGTGGGGAGAGAATAAGGTCTCCTAAATATAGAGAATAAGGAGAGAATGAGGAGAACAAAAGGAGAAAATAAGAGAATAGTAATAAGAGCAAATGGGGAGAATGAGGTCTCCTTAATTCTCTCCTTATTCTCTCCTCATTCTCTCCTTACTATCTTTTTATATATTTTCTAATTGTCTCCTTGATCTTCTCCTATGCTCCCCCTATTCTCTCTCTCTTTTGCTCTCTTAAATATTCCTTGATTCTATCCTTATTCCCTCCTTGTTCTCTCTTTAGCATTAAGGAGGGAATCTCCTTACTCTTTTTCTATGCTCCCTCTATTCTTTCTCTCTCTCTCTCTCATTCTCTCTTAAATATTGCCCTATTCTATCCTTATTCCCTCCTTATTCACTCCTTATTCTCTCTTTAGCATTAAGCAGGGAATAAGGGGAAAATATAGGAGAATAGGAGAGACTGAAGAAAAAATAGGGAGACAGAATTTGAGCAACATGTCTTGCATTTGTCTTTTTAATATGAGGGCCATAATATATTGGAAGAATTATATATTGGAAGACTCATGAAGAAGGGGGGAAAAAAGAGCTTTGGGAAACATCCCAAAAACCCAAAAAAGGACAAAAAACTAAAGCTCTGGCAACCATCGTCCCCCCCCCAAAAAAAAAAAAAACACACAGAAAAACCAAAAAAAACAAAAAAACCAAAAAAATCCAAAAAAAACAAAAAAAACAAAACCAAAAAAACCAAAATTTCCAGACCCATCAGGGAGGTCAGATGGCAACCAGTTAGGCACCATAGTTTTGTTTTTTTTTTTTTTTTGTTTTTTTTGGTTTTGTTTTTTTTGTTTTTTTTGGTTTTTTTGGTTTTTGTGTTTTTTTTTGTCTTTTTTTGGTTTTTGGCTTCTGGAGAGGTGGACCAACCCTCGAAAAAAAAAAAAAAACAAAAAAAAAACAAAAAACCAAAAAAAAAACAAAAAAAAACAAAATTCCCAGACCCATCAGGGAGGTCAGAAGGCAAACAGTTGGGCACTATAGTTTTGTTTATTTTTGTTTTTTTGGTTTTCTAGTCTTCAACAGTCATTATAGAGGGATCTCCTATCAGGTCAGTTTTTTTTCATTTTTTAGTCTTTTTTTTAAAGACAAAAATATGCATAAAACGCTGTAAATACCAGCATGTTTGATAAAAGGGTGGGTTTTGGGGGGGGCTACCATATATATATATATATATATATTTGTTTGTATATACACATATTCATGTATACACATATATTTGTATATACATGCATAAAATACATGTGTCATTGCACTTTTGTTTTTGAAACATTATAGCTATGCCGCAGGCGGCATAGGGTTCGCTTGTGCACCCGAGAACGTGTTCGCTTGTGCACCTGAAAACGTCTTCGCCTGTGCACCTGACTTTGTGTGGCACGCGTGGCATCTGCGTGCTCTGGGATCGCTTTGCGCACTGTGAGGCCTCGTTCTAGTGATGTTGGAGGAGTGTTGGGGGGTGACTTTGTGTGGCCGGCGTGGCATCTGCGTGCTCTGGGATCGCTTTGCGCACTGTGAGGCCTCGTTCTAGTGATGTTGGAGGAGTGTTGGGGGGTGACTTTGTGTGGCCGGCGTGGCATCTGCGTGCTCTGGGATCGCTTTGCGCACTGTGAGGCCTCGTTCTAGTGATGTTGGAGGAGTGTTGGGGGGTGACTTTGTGTGGCCGGCGTGGCATCTGCGTGCTCTGGGATCGCTTTGCGCACTGTGAGGCCTCGTTCTAGTGATGTTGGAGGAGTGTTGGGGGGTGACTTTGTGTGGCCGGCGTGGCATCTGCGTGCTCTGGGATCGCTTTGCGCACTGTGAGGCCTCGTTCTAGTGATGTTGGAGGAGTGTTGGGGGGTGACTTTGTGTGGCCGGCGTGGCATCTGCGTGCTCTGGGATCGCTTTGCAGGAGTGACTTTGTGTGGCAGGCATGGCGTCTGCGTGCTCTGGGATGCTTCCACAGTGTCAGGGCTGGTTCAAATGATGTTGGAGGAGTGTTTGAAATCATTATCATCAGGTGCGCATTGTGAACCGGTCAATGAAATCAATCTCATCAGGTGCGCGTCGAATATCAATGTAACCACCCCACCCCACCCCTAACCACTCCACCCCACCCCACCA
>VSDK01029651.1:445174-513512 GCA_009767595.1 Symbiodinium kawagutii | reverse complement strand
CCCCCCCCCCACCCCACCCCCCCCGCCCCCCCAAAACTCAAAGGGTGAGTGAATTCATTATCATCCGGTGTGAGTGAAATCATTATCATCAGGTGCGCGTTGAATGTCAATGTAACCACCCCACCCCACCCCTAACCACCCCACCCCACCCCACCCCTCCCCCCCCAAAACCTAAAGGGTGAGTGAAATCATTATCATCAGGTGTGAGTGAAATCATTATCATCAGGTGCGCGTTGAGTGTCAATGTAACCACCCCACCCCACCCCACCCCTCCCCCCCCAAAACCTAAAGGGTGAGTGAAATCATTATCATCAGGTGTGAGTGAAATCATTATCATCAGGTGCGCGTTGAGTGTCAATGTAACCACCCCAACCCGACCCCACCCCTCCCCCCCCCAAAACCTAAAGGGGGAGTGAAATCATTAGGATCAGGTGCGCGAGTGAACACATATGTGGGTGCGCGAGTGAACGGCAGTCACTGGGGGTCCGCAGGTGCGCAAGTGAACGCATTTTTGGGTGCGCAAGTGAACCAAGACCCGTTTTTGAAACATTATAGCTATGCCGTCTTTCACAGCATCCTCCTTACATGTGTGTGTGGACGCGCGTATATTTGTTTGTATGTATATGTACACATTGACTCATTTGTTTATTAATTTATTTATCTATTAATTTGTATACATGTATATTACTTACAGATACATATATGCACACCATTGCCCCTCCATATTTTTAGATAGATAGAAGAATAGGTAGATATATAGATATCTTTACAAGCGTATATATGTATGTATTATGGGTTTACAGTTTTTGTTTACACATATCGTTTAATTATGTATACATTAACCTGCTTGCATGTGAAAGTTTGTGCGTGCTTCTACTCAGCGTTGTCTATATGAATTCATTTTTTTTGTGCACACATGGGTTCTATTATTTTCTACTTGGTGTACATATCATATTTAGTTCGAATCATATGTGTGTAGGCATGCAAATTTGCACGTACGTATGTACAGGTTGGAAACGAGTTCATGAGGTATCCCACATACGTACATTTTCATATTTGTTTGCACGAAGAGCATAATAGCACATTTTTTGTGTAATCACAATTACCAGATCCGTGTTTTTTCCCATTTCCTTCACATATGAATCATGTTTAAGGAAGTATGAAGTGTCGACTCATGGGAACCAAGAGGGTTTGCTCCCAAAAAACCACTCAGCTGAGCAAGTTTGCGAGGCCATGCAAGGCCATAGCAGGGCAAAGGAGTGGCAACAGGTGCTACATCTCTTGCAACTTGGTTCAATGACTATGGCTCAAAGCTAGGTCGTAGCAAGTTGGGAGCGCAGAGTTGTGAAATTATGACCAGCTTTTGTGAATCCAATTTGAAGGGATCTTGGATCCAAACAATACGATGTGGAGAAGCGCCATCAAAGTACGGTAGCAATATGTGAAGACCCTTCACAGCCGTTCTTGTTGGTTCTGCTGCAACAAGAAGCATAACAGCATAGCAGTGTGAAGTACCTGTGTTGGAATCTAGCAGCACCAGTAGCAGCAGATTAGGAGTAGTAGCAGTAGTAGTCTTGGTGGTATTTGAAGTACAGCAGCACCATTATTGACTAGCACTTCAGTAGTTCAAACTCGTGGTATTATAAATAGAGGCAAAGTGGTAGTGCATGGAGGTGCTACTGGTTGTGGGATTCCAGTACCCGAAATGAGTGGAATGGAGGGTCCCCCAGCTTTTGATTCAAGTATGGTTTTGAAAGTTTTTTCAAGCGGCTTGTTATAGCTGCTGGCAAAGTGGCTGAATGTAATCGACAATGCAACCACACGATGGCTCGTTTTGCAAACTGGCACTGCTCTATCTGTTGTGGTTCGTAACTTGCCAAGGGACTCGGGGTGCCAGAAGCATGTACCACTTCTATCCACTTCAATGGAGTCGTAACCTCTACTGAAATGACTACTTGGACTTGCAGTTGGGGTCAGATCCCTGGGACATAACCTTTGTACATAGCCCTCTAAGATGGGCGAACCAACCCCTACAACCCATGGTGAACCCCTGGGGGCTGGCAACCAATCAGGGTATGCCACCGTGCCCCCAAGGCATGACCTTGGGACGCTCGGTGGCAACTGGGCAGGCCACTGTATGACCAGTGGGAAACAGCATCTGTGGTTCTCATTGGTGGTGTTGGTTGTTGATGGTTATGGATGGTTATTAGTGGCAGTGTGCTGGCAGGTAAAGGTCTTTGCTCTGCATGAGAACCAAGCACCTAACATGGTGCAGTATGCAGAAAGAAAAGGTTATTAGTGGTGATTGATTGTTGTGGATAGTCATTAATGATTGTCGATGGTTATTGATGGTTTAAATTTATGATGATTGAGGCTTAGAACTGATGGTTTGTACACAATTCTGAAGACAGATGAGTTTTAATAGGTGATTATTCGTGGTGAATGGTGGGTGAACGAAAAGTGAGAATGGATTTTGATGGGAAACATTAATAGGGGGATGAACAAACTGATTGTTGCGGGGTACGCAGTGTATTTGATTTTGTTCCTATACAGTAGATCTGTGAAGCTACAAGCCACTGAGATACAGCCGAGTTGGGAAACCACAACAGTGTCCCAAGTTTCTGAAGTATTTGATGATCTTTTCGACCATTCCATGCTGTAGTGTGCTCCGCGGGTACGGTTTTTGTTCTCAGAATTCAACTGCTGACGACAGATGGGTGTCGCTAAGCACCTCAGACGACTGGTATCCCAAGTGATGGTTAATCATGGTCAATGACAAGAAACTATAACTATAACCAACAATAATAGGGGAGATACCAACTATATTGGCCAACAATGGTTGATGCTGGTCATTCTCTTAGCGCGGCGCCGCTGTGGGCCCAACCTGGGGTCACACCCAAGGTTTCTGACCTAAGCAGCGAGCTCAGGAATCATGCGCTGCAGCCAACATTGACCACCTATGTCACTGCAATTGGAGCCTGTTGCTTGACGCGCCAGGGATGGGCTGGGTCCAAAACCAGGGTGGAATCTCAGTCTTTGCTACGGCACTATCAAGAGGTGCAGGCGGGAGTCTTGCCAGGTCAAAAACCAGGGTCGAGACTCAAATTGCGAAGGAATTGAAGGTATTCTTTGGGAGATAGCTGGTATCAAACCACCAGTCTCTGGTGGCAATATCATTGCTGTGATCATATCAAGGGATTCAGTTTCATGACTTGTTGGAAGAGCCACGACTTCAAAATCAGGACCCATGTCACCCATGTCCCCCATGTCCCAGATGTAGTTGTGGAGAGACAGTTACTGTGCGTATGGATTTTGGGCAGGCTTTGGACATCATCGGATATGTTCGTGAACATGGGGTGTTGTAGCTTTTGTTGCTTCTACCTCTTTGCTTGTTTGTTATTTTGGGTGTTACAGTTTTACTTGTCCTTTGATGATGAAGGTTGCATTGGTGGTTTCTGTTAAGGTCCTGGTTGTTGTTCATGTTGTTGGTATTGGTAATGTCCGGCCAGAAAGACTTCAAAGAGTCAAACACGCTTATATGCGGCATGTTCTAGTCATTGCAGTGGCTGCAAGTTTTGAACTCCTTGGAATGCTTGACACGACTCTGGAACCCTAGGCCGCAGTTGTAGCCATATTGTGGCCATAGTTGTCAAAGTTGATAAGCAACACAAGTAAGCAGTAGTTGTCATATTGTAGCCATATTGTGCCATATTGATCCATAGTCTGCCATGTTGCCCGTAGCGGCTGGTTGTTGTCATAACGTGGTGCCAACGTGGGAACGTGATCCAACCGCTGCCAAACATTGGAACTCGCCAGGTGACAGGACAACAAGACTATGAGCGGTTGGAGGGGAACCAATGGATGGTAAACCATATGGGGGTTTCTCAAAATGGGGAGCCCCAAAAAAGGTTGGTTTATTACTATAAATGACTATTAATGGATGATATAGGGGTACCCCTATTTTGAGAAACACCCATATATCGTATCTACTGGCCTCAGTGGTTGATCATTTGGTTGATAGTAGCCTATATCAACCGCCTATATCCATAACAATCCTTTAGTCATGGTCAAACCGGTTTAATGGTCAGTAAATTTGGAGATTGCTTGATACTGGAGCGATCAAGGATTAAGAATCGCTGTTTGAATGGCTAAGAAGCTGGTCATAGTTGTTAGCCTCCAAGATATGGCTGTGGGTCAAAACCCTTCGTCCCCCTGGTTCCCCTATCATTAACCAGGCTGTTTTCCCTATAGTTTTGTTGGTTATCATCCCCCGTTGTTGGTTGCTTAATTGCTAAGGTGTAAGTGGCAAATGACGATGGGCATCGGCTATAGCTGAGCTGCACCACTTGTGTGTAAATCGAAACGTTTCCCTTTACCACTTGCAATGCCTCAGATTTGCCAAGTACCAGCTTCATAGTTGGTCTTAACATGTCTTTGGATATGTCTTAACAACCATCCCATAAATTCCTGAGACATGATACTTCCTAAGACATTATGATTCCTAAGACAACCATCCCATACCATCCATGATCGGATCATAGTTTATATTTCACGGCCGCTTTGAATTCCCGTGATGCCGAAAGGCTACGCATGGCCACTTGCGCTCGCGATCTTGGAGGAATTCAGAGTTTCAGTGCGGCTCAGCGGAATGAACCCGGACTGGGAAGGCAGCAGTCGTGGTATGTGAAGTTTCGATACTTCAGATGACCATCCAAAGAATCAGACCAACTGTGTCAATGGTTTTTGCCCATGTTCAGTATCTTTGTTTGTTTTTGCGGGTGTACATTGGTTCAATAGTTACTACTTGGTATATTGCAATGGTTTTACTTTACATTTTACATAGGCATGCCTTTTTTTCAACCCGTTTATACATTCATAGAAACGGTGTTTGCATTAAACGATCTTAAAGACACGTATATGCCTATCAAAACGATTTGATACTTTCTCAAGGATGTTTTGTTTTCAAACATCATGGTACATATCAACAGTTGGCCACCTTTTATGACTTGGAACTTGCCAATGTCCTGCTTAAAGCGTCCATTTTGACGTTGTGTTGACAACTATGAAAATCAGATGGCAAGCACCGTGGTTCAGTATGGTGAAGAGAATATATCAGTGACCAGTTTTATGTTTTGCTATATTCTTGTTGATGGCTTTGAACATGTTTGATTTCCCCAATATTCGCGATGGTCGGTCGATTGACTTGACTAATCTTGTTCAAAGGGATTGACTAATCTTGTTCAAACGGGCCATAATGGCTACAACCACCCACCAGTAATTACTTTCATAAACAGTATTACTGATGGCTACAAATACCCAACCAGGATTAACAAGCACATTTACCATATCCTCATTCTCTTTCAAGGTGGGCCCACAGCAGTTTGAAGTTGGATTACCCCCTATCACTGTAGGCAGTTAAGCCTAGTTGAGTGGTTGGGGCCCCCACCTTGTACCCATCTTAACCACAAAAAACGCTAGCCCCACGACCTGGTTGTCCCACCAGGTTGAAGCAAGATGTGAGCGTCTACAACGCAGCCATTAGTGCTTGCAGCAGAGGCTGGAGCCTGTTGGTTTCCAGGTGGTCGGGTGATTGTTGGCACTAGTTCCAGGGCAATTCGCGTGCCTGCTGGTGGGATGTTGCGGTAGTTGATTTGGAGGGTCATGCTATGAATCTACATGTCCAGAGACATTCTCAAAGTTTTCGAATGGTTTCTCTCAAGACCGGCTGTACTACACAGCATTTCACGGTTTAGTTTTTTGAATGTGATCAATTGATACACACTTGTGAAGTATTTGACATGATGTATTGGAAAATTCCAGAAGATCCGAAAAATGATCCCTATTATGAGGGTTTGCTACAGACTTTTTCATCAACCAACCCAGTGTTATAGCCGCAGCCGTGATTGAAGGTTTGCTCAACGCAGCAGTAGTTCTCTGTTGTTGGCTGTGGTGCCATTGGTTCCTAACTCAGCCATTTTGAGAAAGAACTTAGCTCGGCCATCAGTCCATAGTTACAACACATCGCTGAGCCAGCAGAAGTTGCTGGTCCAAGAAGTCGGTTTGCAGTGCAAAGAAGACCACCACTTCGCTGGGAAGCAAAGCAACAAACTAAGATAACCATCAAATGGTGGAAGGTCATAGAAGGTCTTGAAACAGTAACGAGTGGTGGAAGGTATAGCAAGGGCTGGTCCCAGCTACCGCCTTCTACGTCACTGGCTCGATGCCCTGGTCTCTTTCATGGGCAGAGGGGCCCACCTCCTATGGTTCTGCCTGGCGACTGCCCATGACTACCCATTGTTGCCACTCAGAGAACTGCACTTTGTGGTTGGTTGGACCGGGTCCCGTGGTATCCTCCTGGATATACCATGGTGTACCATGATGCACTATGATGTACCCTCATCGAACACAGCTCAGGTGAAGATTGGCGCACGGCAGTGCAGCTCTTGTCCAACTTGCCCAAGGTGTGGCCAGTGATAGTCAGGTGGTGTTTGCAACAAAGTGCTGGCTGTTCGTCAAGCTTCCTGAAATGTACTTGTGTGTCCACTGTGAAGCTACACATGTATTTCTTGATGCTTGTATCTACTAATTAATAATACTTATATTTATGCCTATTTGGTTTTGCATATGTGAGTGCAGCAGCATAGCATTTATATGTTGAAGAGCACCATTTGGTGACAAAAGTCCACAAATTTGGTAACTGTTTTTCGTCATCATTGTTGGCTGGTTCTCATGTAAGCCCGCAAGAAATACAGCCTCGTTTCTTAGGCCACCCAGTGACTGCTAAACAGTGCACTTGTGAAGATCACAACTAGCCATTATTAGGCATCGTTGACCACTATTCATTATTGTAAACCGTTGTTCACCATTCGAGAACTTGTATCCATCCAGAACCAGTATTTGACCAGTGTGAAACCTGGAACAACAGTGCGCACAAAGTATTCCTTGAGAGTTGAGTAAAGATTCACTTTCAAAAAGATGCATAGCTGGCTCTCATTTTGCCGGTACCCTCGAAGTGGCTAGATTTATGTCTGATCACAAAGGTTCACTCCAGCAGTGCAGCCGGGGACACCCCTTGAGGGCGGTGGGCCTTCCCCTTGGGCCAGGTGCAGTTGGCTCCTGACTCGATCACCTTTAACGCAACGAGCAGTGCCTGTGGCAAAGCCTCTGAATGGCAGAGGTGTGGCCCCGGTAGAGCCCGGTAGGGTGATGTGCCCAGTCATTGTTGCCCAGTCATCGCCGATGAGAAATTGCCGGAAGCCAAGCTTAGATCTCGTATAGGTGATGTATTTGATGGGAAATGCCATATAGATCTCCTATTTGTTGGAATGCCATGGGATTTTCTGTCTGTGATGGTTTTGCATATGCCATTTCGGTCTCTTGCAAGATTTTGTTTGGGAACATAGGGAAAAACACTGACAGCAAACCTGCACAAAGCTTCAATAACATGAGTAGCTTAAGTACTTGAACATTGCACAGTACGATCAGGAAACAACATCCATGAGATAACGTACTCAATGCAAAGCTGCTGGAATTGGTGGGCTGATAGTGATTGGTCCATATTGGTCCTGGCCTGTTGATGAAGATAAACATGGCGCGAACCATTGTTTATAGCGATTCACGAACCAACCTGTTCGATCAACCAGTTGCTACACTGTTCCATTCTCGTTGGTTGAAGTTCATGTCTGTAGAGTTGTCGATTTTAGTTGGACAATTATAGTTTTTGGGGTATGACACACGTTTCGGAGAAATGTCATTTTTGATACATGCACAAATAAATGCCTGCACAAATGTTCGATTGTCAACAGGTGTTTTGATGACTTGAATTGAACAGATGATGGAAGACACACCCATATTTCAAATAATCCAACATGTTGACCGACGTTTTGATTTCCCTGTGGTACCCAATTTCAATCATCCATTTTTTGCTTCTGCCAGGAGCTTGACTTTACTACATCAAATGCAGGCGCAGCTCGCGGTTGTGTACCCGTTGGGGTCCGTCAATTTGGATCATCACTAAGTGGTACATCATCTACACATGCTGGGTTTCGCACATCCGGGTCACTTTGGCAGAGGCTACCGATCAACAGCACCCGACGACCCAAAGATTTTCGTCCTCAGTAGCGCAGTCTCCATCAGGGAATTGAAATAGAGTGTATGCTTCCACAAGCAGTGCAGACACCAACAACCATGACTTCATCATAAGAAAAGCATCAGTTCGCAAGGGAATGATGTGCCCCAACTTCAAATTGCCCATTACTAACGTGGTTGGTGAGGGCAGGTCTCCCATGCGATTCCTGTTAGTTTTGCAGTCTCAGGTCACACTCATTGCTATGTCATTGAGATATGGCTTGAAATATGATCAGCTCGTAGTCTCTAATTGGTATCCCATGACATCCTATGACTGTGAACTATTCCAATCAGGAAGTGCCTTCCAAATGGACGAAACGAGCTGCAGCAACTACCCATGTACTTCCATTTTGTTTCCACCTTCTTTGAGGTTGCGACGTTTTGCATTGAGCGGATTGTTTCAAATACAAACAAGAAAACACGATGCAGATTTGGAGGTTGAAATACTTATACTACGGGTAGTGGTTCAGTGGAGGCCGTTCGAGGTTGGATGGCTATGAGCATCCTCTAACAGGATCGTTCGTGCAGTGATATGATTCAACCTGTATGTACCATTATGATTCCAAGTTTTGAAACCAGATATTTGACACTGATATGTACCCGGCTTGATGCTTGCCGCTTGCATCATACAAAACTATGCTCTGTTAAAGCTACCAATCATACGATCTTTCGACAGCGGGAGTCCGCGGGAGTCACACTTTTTAGATGATGGATACATGTATATTACATGTCTATCGGATCTATCGGTGCTATCACACGTTTCGGTACATCACATTGTGTTAAACACGTATATTATCATATATGCTGAATCAATTATATACAAATCAATTACGAGTCATGCACCGCTTCATACCACTTTTTGAATGATTGATGTATTTATTTTCAAACAGTATAGATATATGATAAAATCTCCATTAGACATATGTGACACGTAACACTTCCGTTGTTACAGCCATGTCCGGCCCTTACGACCTCCAGGATGTGCGACTGAAACAAGACGTCATCAGCTACGGAGCGGCTCTGTCTGCTGCTGAGAAGGCTGGCAGGATGGTTTCTCCCATGGCTTGCCACATTCGTTGCAACAGGATGAGGCCGTAGTCCCTAGTGGTTTGGGGAGAAACTACCGGTATAGTTTCTATAGTTTCTAGTTTCTATTCGAGATCTAGTTGTATTAGTCTTCGTTTAGGAATGTTATCTTCATGAGTGTTGTTGCACTAGTGTTTCAACTGGCGGCAATGAGTTCTCGGGAACGGGGATCCCACTGTCAAAACATCATACAAGGACACTGCAATATTTGCCAAAGCTCACTAGCAGTTTCCTGATTGGTGGTTTCAGTCACATTTTTTATTTTCCCAAGTAATTATCAACAACTGGTTGGTTGACTAATATTTTGAATGAGGGTTGAAACCACCAACCAGTTTCTCATTTATGGTCATTTGGCTCTTCTATGGAACCTTGGGCGAGATGAGGCGGGCCACAGAGATTCCCAATTCATAGATGTTTCATAAGCCCATATTCACAGCTGGGTGGTTGCTAATTACCCTGCAGTAACACTCGTTGTCAATGCTGATAAATAACAACCCAAGGGTTATCATTATTAACCATGCTTCGCCACAAGTTGGCCCTGCTCACCATGAAAAATCATTGACCTTTGCCATTCTTAACCATGGTACACCCTGTTTTTCTCCAATCACCATGTCATGGGTTTGCTTGTTCGGAAAATCAACGTTGGAAGACCCTGCTGGTTAAAACAAGGCCTTCCAACAACGTAGATTTGTTTTCAATGCGATGTTCGGACCAAGTCAGTGATATAACTGATGATATTAAATACTACTAAAGTAGTTGTTTATGGCATTTTTTGGAAATCATTTACTAATAGTAAGAAACCATGAGTGCAACAACTGATTTTGAGACTTCAGATGATGTGTTTCCCGCAGCTCACTGGGCCTTGTGCCAGGGTCACCAGTGGCTGTTGGCGCTGCAACTGCTGTCGCAGATGGAGCAGGAACGAGTGCCCGGAAACGCGCCTGAGACTGTCATTGGACCGGGCAAAGTTGGGAGTTGATGGGATACCAAGCATAGGAACAGGGGTGTGTTGATGGTTGATGAATGGTTGATTAGTGATTAAGGGTTGATCAATAGTTGTTTATAGTGCATTAAGGGTTGCTAGAGGGTTAATTGTTGATTGATGGTAGTGCTGTTTGACTAGTGGTTGTTGACGGTTAATGATCATTGATGCACAATAAGTAACTAATTAATATTGATCTGTAATTTGATCTCACTCTCCCTCAAACAATGGTTTCCCGAGTAATTAATTAAAACAATGATGGTTTTCGATGGTTGGTGGGCTCACTGTTCATGAACACATTTGTGTCAAAAGCTTGTATCCATGATGAGCCTCTCCAAATTGAAGTGATGACCCATCTCCCCCCATGTCATTCCACCATGGTATGTGGGAATGACCATTTGCGTGGCAACGATGGATCCTTGTTTCGCTTCATCACCAGCGGACTTCGCCCAAAGATCGAAGATTTCCACAAAGAATCTGTGAACTAGCTATTTCAACAAGCAAAATGGTAGTTTCTCAAAATGAGGGACCCAAAAAGTGGTTGTCGCATTACGATTTTAAATGGCTATGAATGGATGATTGGGGAGTACCCCTACTTTGAGAAACCACCATACGGAAATTATCAGTACCACAAATCACCCAAATTGGCCGGCTGAATCTCCCGAGCGGAAAGCCACCTTTTCTCACCGTTGGGGTGCAAAACCCATGGCTACAACCGGGGTGAAGCGAGCGCAAAAATGTAGACATTATCCCCTCGCAGTGGTAAAACATGAATAACCACGGACTATTTTGAGACTATATAGTTCCATGATTAGCAATGACTAAGCAATATACCATGTACTAAGGAAATTAAACAGAGGTACCACCCTAGTCCCCCTACCAGTGTATGCCAATATATCAAGCATTGTTGAACCACCATGCATTCTGGCCATGGACTCTCCGAGTTTTGCTGTTCTCAACTCGCGGGGTCGCATGAGGTGATTGTGTTCAGTGCAGCCATCAGCGCGTGCGAGAAAGGTGTGAGATCCTGGTCCTGCGGAGGGCCTCAAAAAAAGTGCCCCGAAGTTGGGGAAGTTGACAACGAACTTGGGAATGTATAGTGATATATATATAATTATATATAATGTATGTCAAACATGAGTTATGTTATGTTACTTTATTTTCTGTTTTTGTGGATGTCACTATATTGTACTTTGTTGGCATGCCATGGTTGCTACTGTTTGCTTTAATTACGCTGAATATATTTGCAATTGCAGTAAGGGTGGTTTCAAAACCAACCCGTAGTTGATGCCATGTTCGATGTCAACGCTTAAAATATTCTTGTAATGTGGTACTTGCCAGTAGTACTGAGATCCTTAATTTCAACACTTCATCTCAAGGATTCTTGCAGACCATATCATTTTTTTTGATCTGGGATTCAACTTAGTCACCATGCTTTGAGATCAGTTAAATGCATATTGTGGTTTCTCAAAATAGGGGTACCCCAGCTATCATCCCTTGTTTAATCATTTTGTGGTAACAAACCAACCATAGCTTTGGGGTACCCCCAGTTGAAGAAGCCACCAACCGGGTTTGTTGCTTGTAATTTTTCATTAAATTAGCATTACAAAGGCCATTGTTAGCCACTATGAACGTTGGATGAAGTTGCAATCTATCCTACATCAGACTAAGGCTGCTGCTGCTACTGCGACGGCTACTACAACTGCTACTACTACTGCTACTGTGAATGCTACTGATTCTGCTATTAGGTTCGGAGAAGCAGGAAAGCCGTGACGAAAAGATAGGCCTTCACCAAGGACAGACCATCCCACTTTGGGATTCGCAGGACTTGGGCCGCGATTTGTGCGATGCGGGGTTGAGGCCCCGATGACAACAGTGAAAGAAGCCATTATGAACCAATATTAGTTAGCCATCATAACCAATGGTTAATTATGCTTATTAGCTAAGTTAACCATTATTGTTATTAGCCATTATAATTACAATTATGTTGGTTATCATCCAATATTAATTAGCTATTATAACCAACAACGCCATAATTGTAATTATAACCCATGGCTAATAACCTTTACTACAAGCCAATACTAGAACCCATTTATCACCCTAACCATTCATTATAACCCTATTTTTACCATTATCAACCATCATTAATCATTATTAGCTATATTGCTAGCCATCATGAACCATTAATTAGCCATCATTAACCATTAATTAGCCACCTTCAACCATTAATTAGCCATCATTAACCATTCCAGTTCGCCCATGGGTGATCAGTTCGTGCTGGGAGGGCGCGGTTCGGGAGCTCGAGCCGCACCGAGGCAGTCAATGGCTTCAAGCCATGCAGCTGCTGGAAGATTTGCGGCAGGACCGGGCGAACGTTGGTAGCTGCAACGTTCCAAGGGAGACCCACGTGCTGAGATCATGAGATCACCATGGTTCATAAGGGCTAGTAGGGGGGGTAAGCAACAATTGGTTGGTGGTTTGATTCACATGTTTTATTTTCCCTAGTGGTTAACAATTGGTTGGTTGACGAATCTTTTTCATAGCGGTTGAAACCACCGGAGATCACATGAGATCACATGAGATCACACGAGCAGATATGAGAATGGATAAATTTGTCAATGCCCAACTCTAAAATGTAGATGTTATGAACGCCAGAGGTTAACTGCACAAACTGCTTGGGATCATCATGGACACAGGAGAGTCCTTACAGCCACCATGAGTAAGTACGCGTAAAGCCAATCACCAACAAAGGATTGCAGGGACAATGTGGTATGATAGGGATAGCGAACACCTATGACATCAACCGTATGTGTGTGTGGGTGTGTGTGGCATAGCCCCATTGGTGATTGTGAACAAGCTGATGCTGGTGATAGTATTGCCACCAGCATCGGGGAAGCGTAATTTTGAACACAATCTTCCAATTAATCGGCAAAGTAACCAGTCATGATTTAGCTACAGCGCATCAAGCCAATGGTTCATAAGGTTCAACTCTGGTCACTTGAATCTGTGCTTATCACAGAAGTGCGTGCTAGTCATGGGCGTTGACGCCCTACTGTGAATAAATGACATTTGATGACTACTGCATCATTTGACTTAATACCTATTAAGTTGATACTGTCAATGATGACCAAATTAAACTGCTGAATATCAATGCTGGTTGATGAGGTTTAGTGGTGGTTTGTCGTGGTTGTTGACGGTTGGTTGATTGACGCATATTTTCGGCATGGCCGACCAAGCACCAGTAGTTAATGACCAACACCCGCGACTGATAAGCCTTAACTACCAACAACCCTTCACTACCAACAAACATGGCTTAAACCACCAACCAGCTGCTGAAATCAGCACCATCCTCCAGGCGCGAGGTGAGTTGGATGTCATCGTCCTGCACCTGGTCGTGGATTTCTCGCTGGAAAGGCCCAGGATTTTTGGGTTTGTCCATACCAAATGGTGTACAGTGTACCCCAATAGCTGGCGAGTATTCCCTAGTTTCCTTATTGATCCTTATTGCTGATTTGTTACTGGTTAATGTTTGTGGTTAGCTGTGATTACTGGTGAGTTTCCCTTTTACTGGTTTTCCTACGATATGGGGAAACCTTTGTCTAATATCCTGGTATACGGTATCTCCCAAAAGCAGGTTAGTTTCCCTACGAATGGCTATTGGATGGTTAGTAGGTACCACCATGTAGTACTTTTTTTAGACAAAACCCTTGTGGTTCGCAACAGCCGTTGCCAACATAGATTCTCCCGACCAAGCCACCCGTGCAACCAGTGGTGAATCACATGTACTAATCCCAGAATCTTCAGGTGGGGAGCTTGATTCCCGTGCAGTGGTTGGTGGTACGAGGAGGCGATCACGGGTTACGGATTGGTTTGCAAATTGTTTAACTATGCATATGCCGGACAACTCTACCACAACTGATCATGAACTTACCCTTCTACCCATTTGTAGACCATCGCACCAAAATGATGTTGAACCGTCAGCCGCTGCAATACTCCAAGACTGCATTGTTGGGAACATGCCACGTGTTTTTTAGTATAAGCAGCTGGGATAAGAGACGCATCTCAATTCTGATTTGGGTTCTTGATCCTGTTTGCGCAATCAAAAACAATCTAGGATCAAGAACCCAAATCAGAATAGCAATCAAGATCGTGATAGATAGCAATCCAGATTTCTTGACTGTTTTTGTTGATCTATGATGTTCTCCCCCCATGGTTCTCCCCTTCACAGGCGGTCATTTAGTTTTACTATTGGACGTTCACTGGGAAGCAGAGTTTGAACTGACTCAGAACCATACTGTCACAGATTGTAAACAAAACTCAGAAATATACGGCTCCAGGGTACCACAATTATTATGGATAATTGCATGTTGATAGCAAGAGTCATGCAAAATGAGGATGGCTTTGACGGCGCCCAAATCATTCATGTTGGGAGTGCGAAAGTCTTTCAGCGAAGTGCTGACATAGAAATATCAACACAGTACCTGCGCACTGTTAGCAGCTTTCGGTTTGGGCTGGTTGCTATGCGGAATTATAACATTGGGGGATGATTCATGTGATTCACATCATGCTTGCTGTTTGTTTCCAGTACTGTATTTTTCGCGGATGCTGGCGGCAGCACGTTCACTGTGATTTGTCTTAAGCATCAAGTTAAACGACCATTGGCAGTTGATTCTGTTTGAAGCTTGTGTGTCAATCTTGAGTTTGTTTGTCTATTTCTACCAATGATACCAATGATTTTGGTTAGATATAGGCACAGCATGAACCATTGCATGTACATATATATTTTTTCGATATATGCGTACATCAGCGCTTGTAGTACAACAATAGTTGCGGGACCTATTTCGGAAGGCGGACGGATCGGATGGATCACCCACCCCCCGTGTTTTGCTTCTGCGATGCCGAGGGGTGCGGTGGTCAGTGCTTGTGGCAACAGTGGGCAGTGGCAGCACGCGCTTGCATTGCTTGGCGAGATGCAGGCTGATGATATTCAAGGCTTGGGCCCGGCTTGGGATTGCCAAACATGCAAGACCCTGGGTAAACTGCCATAACCATATCTCAGGCAATAATGACTCATGATGAACATTGATGGGAGATACATATTCATATTCAGATTCATATGCCACAGGCATATTTAATAGAAAACCACCACCTATGTTTGGTGAAATTGATGGTGGTGTATGGGTCATTATGGGTCTACCACTCTGAACTTGGTTGATCTTGGTTGATCTTGGTTGATAGTCATGGACAATATGTTGTTAAGAACGGCTGGCAGTGGGTATCCAAGCCGACACGACCTCTGAGCAAGCTATGTGAGGTTAGGAAACTGTACTTGTTGACTCAGACTTGTGACAGCCCATGGAAATGGTAGTTTTTGTGAGTGCTCCAACAGCTGTATTTACCACAAAAGACAATCATCTATTGGCATTTGCCAGAATGCGGGGTACCACTAAAATTACAGATAATTGTTCAGCTAGAAAAAAACATTTCAGGCAAGCTAATGTATATCCACGGATATTTGCATATTACAACATGCTTGTATCATGTGTAAACAGCGTATACCCAACCATACCTAGACTATCCCCTAAATGTCGTTGGTGGCAAGTTGCGAGTGGACAACATATATTTTTGGTTTCATCTGAAAGATATTGCTTGCCGTCGTTTTGGTATTTCTAGCAGATTTCCAGAATCAATGCACATTCATTGGCACAGAGTCAAGGCACATTCATGCAGTACTTTTTGCATATCTCGCCACAAACCCTGGAAAACCAACATGTCATCCAAAACAAATCTTTAGTTTCGCGGGGTGTCATCGCAACCAGGGGTGCTGTTATTCCCACGACCCCATCGCTGCCTCGAGGCAACCTCATTACTTACAACAGATCCTTGCCGTGGACAGTGCGGACAGTGTGAGCTAAGTGGTCAAGAGCTTTAGGGTTGTCAAGCCTCAAATAGTGTTTTTCAGTTGCTCACTGGGTTGGTGATGGAAAGTCTACTGGAAAGCCTGATTTTAATCAGCAAGTCTAGGGGGTTCCACTGTAGGCTTTTCCAAATCAACCAGTGTCAATACCGTGGTCAATGCCATGTTTGGTCAATCCAAATCCAAAAAGACATGATCAAAGAAAATACGTGTTGAAGGAAGCTTGCATACATATAGCTATTCTTGCGGCTCAAAATATAAGCTTTTGCTGGTCATTGTAGATACCATTCTCAATGATTGCCAGTCTTATGGTCCACACAACGTTAGCAGAGCATAATTCACCAATATTAGCTACATACATAAAAGGTTAGCTTGAAGTATCTTGAAGTACACTTACAACTATTTTAAGAGTACTGTGTTGTATATGATTATTCTTGCCATTGCTACTATAATCAGTGTGAATTAGGCAGAAACTATACACCCATTGCTTGACTGCTTATCAAGCTCAAGAAGCCCAAACTATGCAACCATTATTTGACTCTTATACTTATAATCATAATAAAGACCATTCATTCATTGAGCCCTAAAAATAGTCATCCTTTGATAAACAAATAACGCATCATAATAAACCACCAACAACATCTAACAACATAATCAGGGACTGACCATTAAGCACAATCAACTTGGATTATCCAGTTGGGTATTTCTCCAAATCGGCAACCCCCCAAATCATCCAATATCAGCCATTTCATAGCAACAACTCATCCATTTTGGGTGTCCTCTATTTCAAAAAAAAACATCACTTAAAAACATCTAAGCAAAAACTGTTATCAGTGATCAGCTTCTCCTCAGGTTTGCTGAGCGCTTTTGAAAAGTCTGGCCAGTGGCGTTTGGCCATCGCCTGGCTCTTTGGGGCTCGCAAGGATGGTGCGCCGTTAGATGTGCCTGGGCTGCTCTGGGCTACGAGCTTTTGATCATGGCATGGCAAGCCTAGTGGTTTGAGTGCAGATGCTGGTGGCCAACAGACCCCAGGAGAGGGATAGGATTGCTTGGGTTCAGTATCTTTTTGTTGGTCTCAACTGCGCAGTGCACTTAAATCACCTGCCGAAGTACTCAAGTTTACACATAATTGACAGGGTTTGTATTGCCACAATTCTAGGGCTTAACAACTCATGTGATTTGATTTTCCAGGACACTGTTGAAAAAGTGGTCTAGTCATTGTCGACATTACAGTATGTGGGTCATCTTCATGGCTGGAATCCGGAACTGAAGCCCGAAACTTGGGGATAAGCATTTGACGTGTATCCAAACATTATCCAAGCTGGTCTTATCGCAGGTAAGCCTAGTTTTACAATGAATGGTTACTGATTTGCCACCACATATGTGGGTTGTTGATATCTATCTCCCATCAATAGAACAAGATCTTGAAGACAATGCTGCCTGTCATCGGAGCACATTTTCATCTGCTTGTATTTTACACCTATCGTATCAGCTGCTTATCGATGAGAAACCACACAAATCTACGGAGTTTAAGCATTTTTGCACCTGGGCTTTGCAGAGATTTGTCAGGTGATTAGCTACAGCGCTGCCATCAGTGCATGTGAGAAGGGGAATCGTTCCTTGGTTTGCCACCGCTCTTGTGTCGATCACTACCAAAAGAAGAGATGGCCAGTTCCATTATTTGCCAATAATTGTTCAGGCATCGTCTTACGGTTTGATGTTTGCGTTTGTGGTAATTATTCTCAACCATTATCATTTGTTGTTGCAACCACGGTGGAGCTGCTTTTCCTATGTTTTCAATCAGTCGCCGGTGACCTGCGTCCATCGAATACTAGGCGCTGTCCTGAAAGCTTCCAGCAGTGCTTGTTGAGTTTCCAACAGTATCAGCCAATCTTAGATGTCATAATCAGGTGTATGTTTGAAGTGCGTTGGGAGAGATTCTACAAAAGTGAGGCTTTCCATTTGATGGTTGGGTATTATCAACCAAAAAAAGTATCATCAAGTAGGAAGTATCCCCATCAACCAGGGTATTCCAAAAGTGTGTATCCCCAAAGTATCACATTCGGGAAGACCAAGCTTTTGAGGTGGCTCAATATGTCTCACCTCGGTCTGCGGATGGTGAAACTGTCACTAGTATAGATGACTCAGACGTGCTTGCTGGCTTTTTCATACAGGAATTCATCAGTTTTGGTGGTCATACAGGAATTTTCATAGAGGAATTCAGGAATTCATGATCGTCAGTTTGGTGATTGCTCTCACCCACCAAGCGGAACTGACAATAATTCATGATGCTATATCCTCAACGGTTCTTGATGCATTGCGATGATACTAGCATGGGTCAGTTCACTCTCTACCTGTAGCGAAAATCCAAAAACAATGGAATGTTCTTAGCAGCGATTCGTAAGGATACATACATAGTTATACTGAACTTGATTACGAGTTCTGAAGCAAGGATTCACCACTATTGAGCGTTATCAACTAGTATGAAGTCACTCATAACCATGGTTGCCAGATGGATACTGGTTGACTAGCCATGGTTAACCATTCGGCTTCTGACCGTGGTATCGAGCTGCGACGGTTTCAGAACCATTCTAAGCGGGGTAGTCAACCCGTATCCATCTGGCAACCATGGTTATGTGTGACTTCATACTAGTGTTGCAATGGGATTCCTTGTTTCAGCTGCAAGGTGATTCGATTTAAAACCCATGTGGCGATTTGCGCCAAGCAGTGGAACATGATCAATGGTGACTTCTAGCTGGTTAGTGATTAATGATATCAATTAGGGAACATCTCGATGGCTAGTTGATGCTTATGAATAATAGGGAATAGCAAGCAGCCCTAGTAGGGGACAACCAACTAACCATCAATTTCATGGTGGGCAGAAACAAACAATGATAGAGAATGATGATAGTACACACGGGTTACAGGGTTTTTGCCCATCGCCATGCAACGATAAACCAGAAAATATCAAACAAAATGATTGATACATCAGCGGTACAGGCTTTTGACCCATAGCCATGGAAGTATTTATCAGAACAATCCTGAAATTTGATTGTTGTCCCAGTGTTGATCGATTCAGCTGAGACTTCCTACCAGCCACTACCCGTGGAAATGCGAGAGATCCATGAGTTCTGAGGTTGGAAAGAGGCCATGTTTATTCTTTCGGAGCTGCATAGGTGGGGGCACACAGGTTGATGCCGTGCTATGCTTTCAGGGTTGTTGACCATAGGATGAGTGGTAGATGTTTATCAGGACAGTAGATTTGGAAAAAAGCATGATGAAATCCTCGTCATTTGTTTGGGGCCGACTTCCCTTCGCATGCAAGAACGAAGATCTCAGGGCAAGTCAGAGGGGGGTATGCCTCCAGCGATGGTTGCCTTTTAGAACTAGTTTCAACGAGCGTAGAAACATCTTGCTTTATTTGGTGGTTCTCAAAGTAGGGAACCCCCCAAAATTAAGTGGTTCATTACTGATTATTATCAATGGTTAATATGGGATGATTTGGGGTACCCCTATCTTGAAAAAACACCATTTATGAAATTGTGTCCATTGGATATGTTGATCAGAGAATGTTTTGCAGATAGTCGCAGGTCTCATGCCCTTCCAGTCCAGGGACAGCTCCTCCCATTCATTTTGCAAGGCACATCGCAATGATAGAACATGGAGACACAAGATATACATATGTGTATATATATATATACTGTATATATATATATATGTATTTATTTATTTACTCATATACATGTATACATGCATCATCTACATGCATCTACTGTATGTATATTATACTATATGATTTATCCATATATACCCCAGGAAACAACAGCTTGACACTTCACAGTGACTTTCTGGATGCAAAATCCCTACTGAACGTGTTTGTCTTTGGACTTGCCCCTTCTGTGGTCAGGTCCCACTTGAAAGGGTCCACGCATCATGCATCAGCATGCCACAAGGAATCGGACGGTTAGCAAGATCACACATGACACAACGGCAGCGACACGGTGCAGCCCTATCAGATTTGGTGTGTGAATATGACTTTTTAAATGTGTATATCAACTTATGTGTACGTAATTATTATACATTATGATGCAGTTGAGGTCTAGTGACTCACGGCAATTCACTTGCTTCCATCATGGCTATGCCTGGGTATTCAGCATTTCTGAGCCAGCCTCAGGAGCCGTTCCTGGGGGAACGTCATCACCTACAATGCAGCAATCAGTGCATGTCAGAAGAAAGGTCGATGGCAAGCGGTGACCTGGCTATGGGTTAATATTAATCAACCAAAAAATGGAGGATTTCCACCAACAACAATAGGGAAAACAATGGTTAATGATAGGGGAACCAGGGGTACAGGATTTTGACCCACTGCCACCTGAATGCGTTCAGCCGCGGATTTCTGTCCTACAATGGACCCTGTAATTGGGGTTACTCAGTCTAGAGGTAGATCTCAAGCACACGTTGGGAATTGCTGGTTTCCTACCAGCAGAATGCCGGGGAAGCGCAAAGATCATGAAGCCTTGGGTCCTCATGGTTGAGACCCAACAGACTGGAACACCTGGCCAGGAACAGCCCAGTTGGTTGGAACACTGAACAACCACTATGTATTCATGAGGTTAGGAAGATATTTTTCAAAACTGATCAAGAGTTGATGGCCCATCAACTAGGCATTTGGAACTACACATCGAGAAGATTCTTCAAATCCCCGCATCAAAAGAGTTCTCACACTTACTGAGTGATCACGAGTTCCACATATTGAGGGTCCTTCAACGCTTCCTTCAGCCACTGGTGCTCCCTGGTCACCAGCGCCTGGGAAGCTGCATCGCCCATAGGCTTCACCTGCCGAGGCCGTGTATCTTCTCTACGCTTTGGAGGACTTTCGCCTTCAGGAGCGGCGGTGGCACCATGCTTGGGATGACACACGTTGGGTGGTTTCTCCAAATAGGTGACACCCCAAATCATCTATGAAAAATCATTTGTAGTGATAAACCAACCATTTTTTGGGTACACCAATTTTGAGAAACCCCCATTTGCTTGTGGGTTTGATATTCTTGTGCTTGCTGAAAGAGGCTTATTGAATCAATTCACGCGAAGTTATCCAACGATATCCATTTGCTTTCTTACAGTACACCGTTTCTGAATCGAAACAACTCTTTGTATCTTCAATTTGTTTGTTATTTTGCTTGTCAAACACCATTCGGCACCTCATCTCTTTCAAGAGACTGGGAAAAATCATCCCATTAACCTTTGTAATTACAGCAGAAACATGTCCTGACATGTCCTGACAATCATGATATACTCTTGCGATTTCTGTTCCTAACTCCACCACCTGCTCGGTGTTCTCAAAAAAACAAAAAAATAATTGATGATATGTATAAATTCACCACTTGATGATGGACTCGTGGTATTTTTTTCCAGCAAGTTGGCCGATAGAGAGCTGCTGCCCGGCCTGGGAGGCTGATGTCATCAGCTATAGCTCTGCCATCAGCGCTTGCGAGGTGGGTTGCCGTCCAATGGCTGGTGGTTGGGAGCGATGGCCAGGGCTACCCTGCCGCCCATTGCCGCCCTTTCAACGGGGGGAGCCAGGTCAGGAGCTACAAGCAGTCCGAAGGACCTGGAGTAACCCCTCCGGTTCATTTTAGATCACAATGTGTCATAATGTTTTCATGTGTGCTCACAGATTTTGATGATTTACACATATTAATACAACAGTACCCTACATAGTAAGGAATTCAAAGACATGAACTATTTTGGATCCGAGTTGGGCATGTGTTCTCAACATGTAGAGTTCACTCTCACGCGGCCGTACAGGATGGGTTTGAATGGCAGCTGGCCATGCTACTCCTGGCCGAGATGTTGGGTTTCAGCATGGAAACCAACTTGGTCACGTGCGCAGTCGGACGACCCTGCGGAATGTTCTTCTAGGGCCTAGAGTGTGTGAAAAAAAGTACCGTATGTCTCCATCATGATCCACATCGCTATGGGTCGAAACCATTCAATAGATTGGCAGGTGAACATCAGTGAACATCCCAACAGTTTGACGATTTTTTTCAGTACAGGGCAGGCCCATAGCCACATAAAGCTATCAAGTGCATGATAAGCACTTGGGACCCATGGCTGAATGAACGAGGTTGCCAACAACCCAAGCTGTTGCAATTGGCAGATGAAACCTAACACCAGGTGAGGGATATCCCATCATCCATTGCGGTTTACAGCTCTGATGTGTCACGTTTTCTTTGATGAGGTGCTTGGACGCATGTTGCTTCAAAGTAGCATTGAGTTTCCAGTATTTAGTTTGTGATGGAGAAACACAGGACTAACACAATTTATGCACTGAAGATGCGACTTGATATACTTCGGAGATAGTCACTCTTTGGGGAAGGGAATGTTCCACAAGACGTCAAGGTCACAGGTCCATCAATCCACAAGTTAGCAACACCAAGGTTGGTAAGTTGACACACACCAGGATGCTTTACAGTGGTTGATAGGAGATGGCAAGCAAAACGGCTTGTTGCCCCAGGTATGTGTCTATATCATGAAATCAAAGTGGCTGGGGGTAGCTTTGCAACGTACATTGTGAAGTTGGTTGTTACGGAATGAAATATTAACTTTTCAGTCGATCCAGTTTTGGATTGTGATTATTTCAATATTGGTCACTGGATGTACTCACAACCAGAATGGAGATGTTCTCACGAACCGATGAAGATGTTAATTTACACAATTTCTTTTGGGTTGGTAACTTACGCTACCATTGGATTTGAGTTGCTGGCTTGTGTTCTGTTTGCCCATCAAAGATCCACACTGCTGCACGGCCTTTGTTTTGATTTGGTTCACCCATTATCCTTACTCCGTGAATCAGCTGCTTATCCTGAGTATCATATACATTCCTCACAGGAGAGAAAACTGCTAACGACCACTCGTCATCAGTCATGCTCACGACGTTACTTATTTCTTGTTCTCACTTATCATCGCCATAGTTATCACTTCAACGACGATCATCACTAATTAGTTATTACCATAGTCACTATGATCACTATTAGTCACATAAGTCACTGCAGTTATTACCATAGTTATCACTTCTTACACTGATGAAATACCCCCTATGAACCACTATAAACCTTTGGACTAACTATTATTTGGAAAACAATATCACCATGGTTATTTCTTTCGAACCATTATAACCCCCTTATCATCATAGTCATCACTTCTTACACTGGCTATACCCCTCAATCATGAACCTGCGGAATAAAAACCTGTGCAAACCCTAAAAAAAATCTATAAATCCTATGACATTCCACTTGGAAATAACCCAAGGGGTGCCCTGGGTCCCCGCCGGGTCGCTCCCCCGCCAGGTACAACGCCGCCTGCGGTGCGGCCGTGCAGGCGGGGGGCCGGGGGGGGGGGTGGCGGGCCCCCAGAGTCTGGCGCTGCTGGAGCGGCTGCAGGAGGCGGCGAGCCCGGGGAAGACCCGGGGTTCGTCACGGGTTCCGTAGCAGGGCCAGGGGGTGAAGTCACTGGCAGCGCTTGGATGGTTGGGGTTGTTAAGCTTCCAATGGTTGGGGGGTTAGCCATTCATAAACTCACATGGCTGGAGATTTTCCATGATTTAGATTCGTGGTTGTCGAGGGTTTTCCTTTGCTGATTTTCCATTGTCAGGTTGGTTTGCAAGAGGGTAAGGGGTTAAGTCACTGGCTCAGTAGTGGTTAGGGTTGCCAAGTCAATGGTTGAGTTCATGGTTGAGCCACAGGTTAAGTACCTGCCTATATGAATATGTTAAGTACCAGCCATGTATGGTTTAGGAATGCTTAATACCAAGTAAGTGGTGAACGAATGGTTAATTCATGGTCAAGTAATGGTCGGTAACCAGCACAATTAGGGCAATATGCTTAGTTAAGCATCTTTTACTTACTGGCTGAGTGATGGTTGACCAAATGGTTGAGAGATAGTTGTGCAATGCTTAACCGCTATAATCCCAAAAATAGTGAATCAATGGCCAACTCATTGTTGATTATGTAATGGTTACAGTGAGCAATGGTTAATAAGCAACGAGCAAGGGCGATATACCAGCTACATATCGTCAGAAGCAAGTTTTGAGTTCATCGCAACATGTCCGGGACGCGCAGGTGCTCGAAAGCCTTCAGGGGTATCCTTTAGGGCAACCCGCTCACAGATGCGATGAGCTAATCAAGTGGCTGCAAATCAGTTCGGGAGCTTGCACTGCTTGTTGGCAAAAAAAGCCCGACACATTGAACAACCTTTTGAAATCATGGTGTGTGACATTGTGTGACCAGAAGAATGGCCCAAATCATTCACAGGTGAGAAAAGTCCGTGAGCCAGACAGTTGCTAACAACAGTGATAGGTCGATCAGAAGCTGGCCAAGCAGAATTTTGTTCGAATTCCATGTGGAACCAACCAAGATTCAAGAATGAATAGTTGAGCAGCTGAAAGGTTCTGGACTGACCTGGTAGTCAGCATCATTGCTCCCAATATTTCTTCTGGAGAACTGCTGGTTGGTTATTGTATGAGGTTGTTCTTCTTTGTTTGGGCCGGATATTCACTGCTGAAGTATTCATGAATCAGGAGCTGATTATAGCTGATTTTGCTAAGAAAGATATTGGGGCTTCATGACTTCATGAGGTGCAATTACTGTGTATAGAACCAACTACCATCGGCTTCCCAGCTACAACAATATAAAGCTCCAACCACCATGCAATTTGCTGCGGAGGTTGTTGTGTGGTCTCTTTCGGGATTCATGTGGGAGGTTCTCAAAATAGGGGTACCGGAGTACCCCAAAATCATCCAATATTAGTCATTCACAGAAATATATCAACCATTTTTGGGAGTTATCCATTTTGAGAAGCCACCATGTGATGCACCGACATCACTCAAACCATCCGAGATGCCCCGAGCACACAGCAACACCACCGCAACGCAGGGTCACCTGAATGGGAATGTTATCACCTACAGTGTGACTTGGCGGGGAGGGATCCGATGGGGCCGACTAATTCCGCAACAAAAGTACTGCTGATTGGTAGGATTTGGAAGTTGATTCACGAAAATGCACTCGATGCACTCATCAAAAATGACTGCACCAAATCTGAAAAAGCAACAATACACTCACCGTTGGTCACATCATTTCCGTCCCTGAGAAGATGCTCATTTGACCAGCATCTGTGCAGGTTTCATTCATACACATTGGCAGGATTCGGGAAACCCTCCTTGTGGTAGGGGGCTGGGGAGCAACTACGTTTAAGCACCGATCATGAGTGGCATGAAAAGTATGTATAATTTTTAGCGAGGAGTAGGATGTGACAGGTCAGTTTGCTCCGTGCACCTCCTCAACATTCCTCAAAATGAACGGAATAGGTCCGTGCATGTCCACTTGTCTGGTGCTGCTTGGTACCCTCCACTACTGCTGGGTGCACTCTGCTCAGGTCTCGATTGAAGCTTGTGAGTACACTGGTCAATGGCCCCTGGCGATGTACCTCGGTTCACGCTTCCATAAGACACTGTGGCTCCAATGTTTTTTTCACAGACAAATAGCCGGCAGGCAATACTTGGGCTCGGTTTTCGTCGATATTTTGGCCTTCTTGATTGATCTTGATTAATCCGCATTGATTGAAATTGATCCAGGTGAGCCCAGTTAGATCCAAGCCAGACCTACTTTTCATCTTGTCTCTAAGATACCATTTGGTCATGGAATGCATCCATATTGTGCAAAGTGGTTTTCGCAATAACGTCGTTTACTTTGAAATGTTTGGTAGCACAAGCGTGTGTATATGTGCCACATTTTGCGCAAAGAAGAAAAAACTAATTGGTTTGAAAACACAAACATGGAAATTGTAACCAAGCCACAGTCCCCTTGAAGATTGTGGATTACTTGTCAGTCATGCTCCCATGATTCCCTTGTTTGATAAACAGACCTGACTAGGAATACTAGGACTTGTGCAGTGATAGCGAAGACCAAAGAGTTGTGGCACTAGTTTACATATGGTGTGGCAGCTCTGAATGACGAAATACTTGCATGCATCAGAAAGGCTAATATACAATTTTATGGATATCTACTCTTAATATTTGTTCGTCCGCACTATACAGTAACAGCATACACATCATACACATTTGGTGGTTCCTCAAAATATGGGACACCCCAAACTCATCCAGTTCATGAACCATCTACAACAACCAACATCAACCAACCATTTCTTGAGCTTCCCATCATTTGGAGCACATCTTCACGTCACAGGTCTGGTTGACATCGTCCATCACTGGGTGCACGACCGAGGCACCTCCTGGAAGAACTGCAGGGAAGTCGGCAGCAGGGGAACATGATCACGTGCCCCGTTTCACCTGGCCGCGCAGGTGAGCTCATTCCCATGGCTGTGAAACGTAGCTGGTGAAGCCATGGGGACGACTGCCTGGGGGTCTAGCTACCACTCCCAGGCCACAACGAACCAAGATGAGCTCTCCCAAAAAACCCAGCGGCAGATCCAAGTTTTCTGTAGATGGTTAAGGATGTCTTCCAGTGGTGCACCCCGCAAGTGACATGTCCAAGTCCTTTTCAAGTGAATCACAACATTTAAACTGAAAGTAGCTGTGCAGCTTGTCAAGAAATCGCTGTTTTTCACAGGCGTGCAGCCAGATCAGTCTTGTTACCTTTCCGAAAACATACGTATATTTTTTGGAGTGATACCCCGCATACCCATATATGTTTCCGTTGTAGTTTCTGGGAGGGAGCTTGCTCATAAGACATTATGTGGCTTTGGGTACTCTGGCAAGCAACCAATTGAAGCATGAAAACCTTACCAAAAGTTGATGGCTCTTTTGGCAGTCACTATGAAATAGACCTCAGACTAGTCAATTACAAGGCATATGATTGCATTTTTTCATACGTAACTCATATGCTGATCGAGCATTTGCTATACTCCTTGACATTTGTACAAAGGAGTATCTACATGCTAAATAGCTAGCCACAATTGATTTAATTTAGGTATACCAAATAAAAATTAAACAGAATCACACAGGTATAGAACACGACATATGGTGGTTTCTCAAAATAGGGGTACCCCCAAATCATCCATAGCTTTGGGGTGCCCCATGGTTTGAAAAACCACGAAAGCAACACATCTCACATCTCACAGCCCATGCCGTTCGCCCCCAAATCGAGTAGCTTCCAAGTCACCCCGCAGGTACAACTCCTTGGTGGCCAGCGCCCCCCTGCCGTCCGGCTTGACCGCTGCTCGTGGCTGGCTGGGGGACACCCGCCGCCGGGTCATGGCTTTGCTGGAGAAAAGGGCGGAGCGGCGGAGCTTGCGGCGGATGGGGTGCGGAGGTATGGAGGTGGTGGAGAATGGGATAAGCACTGTGGGAGTTGATGATGATGATGATGATGATGATGATGATGATGATGATGATGATGATGATGATGATGATTGAAGGTGGTGATGAGGATGGTGATTGTGATGATGGTGATGATGATGATGACGATGATGATGACGATGATGATGATGATGATGATGATGATGATGATGATAATGATGATGGATGTCAATCAAACAAGTCAATGTTTGGGTGAAAACTGTTGACAACGGCTCAAATGACAGTGGCCAAGGATTGCATTGTGATTAATGAACGATATAGTGACTGAAAATGGGTAAACATGGCTAATGGTGGCTGGTGACTGTCAGATGTACGACTCATTTAACCTTCGCAAATTGACCATTTGAGGGTACTACTAATGGATCATCTTTAACCATTTCGGATCATTTCGGTAGATCTGCCATCAGGCTTCTGTTTGGACCATTAAAGAAGATCGAGCCCATTATTCACTGAATGAACGATCTATCAACACAAAAGAATGATACACAAAAATCGATGATCTGCTGAGCCTCATCCTTGACCCTGGTCAAAGAATCCAGCCATCACCAGCCATCACCAGCCATGACCCAGCCATGACCTTCGTCGTTTCAGGTGATCGCTGGTTGTGGCGCGCCCGCCCAAGGTCTCCAGCACCTTTTGGGCTTTGAGCGCCACGCTGTGGTACCTTTCTGAGGCTCGGTCCCGCAGCTGGAAGCGCGGCTGGGAGACCTTAATATGATTTGCATGGTTAATATACAGTTGAGGTTGATATAAATTGATAAATGGTCAAAAATGATGAAACATGGTCAGAAATGGTTGGTTTATTGCTAGAAATGGTTGATATCAAGGATGAATTGGGGGGTCCCCTATTTTGAGACACCACCATAATGATGATTGACTATGGCTGATCATTTTTGATGATGAGCGCTGATGCCTGATCATGGTTTACTCTTCGTCATCACGCATCCCTCCTGGGATTGCACTGCTGTTGTAGTTCAGTAGCTGATGTAGTTCAGATCTTGTACTTCAGTAGCTGATTCACAAGTAACAGCTGTTGTAGTTCCAATCTACTCTGTCGTGTTAATGCTGAACTTGTGAGAGAGGTTTCTCCTAGTAAAAGAATGATGCTATTGTTAGTTGGAATGGGTTTTGCTCCATTCGACCACTGGATGTGACATGGAGATTGGGCGACCTCAACGGGACAACTTGCCCTGTCTACTGAGTGGTTTGTATCTAAATCTGCCAGGCAATAGTGGTTTCAGGTTCCCAAAATGTCGTAGATTTGACACTGTCTATATGATTTGTGTATGCGTACTCTCCTGCAAACATGGACCCTACCAGAAAGGTATGGAAAACTGGTCATTCAAGCCCTGGGAAGGTCACCTTGTTAGTTTCTAGGGGGTAAACGGGTAAACCGTCTAGTAGCCGAAGATTAATCCTCCGCGGCAAACTGTTCAAGCCTTCAAGGTGACGGGATGGGATAAAAATTGGCATAGCATCGAGTCGTTATAGGTCAGGCAGACGAAAAAACGAACTCCCGGGCAGTGGGATGCGCAATGAGATTTCACAACTATTTATTCAAGAAATTTTGCTTGTACCCTCAGAGTTGTTGATTTCGAGATTTGTGTTTTGATGGTTTGGGGGTAGCCATATGTACTGTTTATTTACATGTCAATATATACTCATCTATTTCTTTTATGTATTCCTGTGTTTTATTTGATTATTTGCACAATCTGCATAGTGATCATGGCCCCAAATACTTGGTGTCACCGGTTTTTTTTGACCGTCATGTTGGGACGAGGGATGGTAGTACCATGTATGGATGCACGTATACAATTACCCCATAAAGCTGGTATGTTCTCCACTATTGTTCGATATTATCACCGTTTTTTTGAGAATAATAGTAATGATAATGATCATCATCATCATCATCATCATCACCATCATCATCATCATGATCATCATCATCATCATCATCATCATCATCATGATCATCATCATCATCATCATCATCATCATCATCATCATCATCATCATCATCATCATCATCATCATCATCATCATCATTGTCATCACTGTCATTGTCATCATTGTCATCATGATCATGTCCTTGGGGACCCTCATCAACCATCATGTGTGATTGTGACCACGGTCATCCATCATCTCTCCCATCGAAGTCTCATCCACTCCTCCAACTAATCACGGCAGGGTGGTTCCTCCGGCATGACGGACATGTTCTCCACCTTGCGCCGTGGCGGTGAATGTAAGCAGGGCAGCTATCAGACTGGAGGTTGATGGTAGAAACTTGGTTTTTTGTATGTGTTAGTAACAATGACAGTATTTAACAATTTAACAACCATGATCAATCAGTTTGTGGTATGATACCTTATTATTTACCAATGATACTCGCGATTAACTTGCGGTATTACCAACAATGGCGGGGAAGATATCGGCCAGATTGTGAGGTGCATGGATGTAAAAAGTTACTAACTTTCACTCGGTGAATGCCAACATGCTCTATAATGATTTTTAAAATATGATGAAAACGGTGGATTCACTGAGTGGCAGCAGTCGAACAGGTATCATAGAGGATCGACCGTAACCCTTTCAAGTATCGGGACCCAAGTAGCTACCCATTTAGCACTGTCTTTGGTAAGCTAATGGCGCGAGAAAAGAATGCTGCACAAAGTTGGGGAAGGTGATTTATAATTAACCAATATATTTTCCATACAAAATATTTATAGCCAGCTGGTTTGTGTTTGATTGGTGGCTTCGTGGAGCAACTAGCGGTCATCATAACCTACTACTCTGGGCGCCTCTTATCATGCCAGAAGCATTGATTTGAAAACCCTGCCCGAACGATCCGCGCACAAAGTATGGAGTTGTCCCAGTTAAAGGGATGGATTGGGGAGAAGATGGACCACGCAACTAGCTCTTAAATCGACCGCAAAGTCTGGTGATAGAACATGGAATTGGCTGTGTGCATCTAGACAAGCCATGTAACTTCATCTACCTACACCATCTACCATTTGGCGATAAACCTAAGCAGCTTTAGTGGGTTTACCCTACCTGGGGAGAATCCCAAAAATAGCCGGTTTATTACCATAATCGGTTGATATTCGATAGTATGGAGGGTCGCCTTTTTGAGAAACCACCATCTAGCTAGTACATCTATAGTTCTGAACCTTGCAACTTGAGTTGCTTTCCGTGCGCCACACCTCGCAGGTACTACACCTGCATCTTTCTTCTGGGAGAGTGGTGTTCTTTCGACTTCACTGTCGTTGGCGCAGGCAAGCGACCTCCATCATTGGGAACGACCAAAATGCATGAATTGAGGATCCAATTTGCTCTTGTTCACCCATCATATTTTGTCATTGTGGGGTCCCAAAGCTGAATCACCTACGATATGTTGCCATGTGTTTTCCGATTTCATGGTTTCATCTTTACTTATTTTCGGTCGGTGGAACCTATTTGTTGAGTCAGTTTGGATGATTTGATAGGTTTGTTCAGGGGATCAGCTGTACATGCAAGGCTACTACAGGACAGTTTAGTCTTAAGAACACCTAGCAATAGACCTAATACAAAGGTGGGCTGTCGGTGGCAACCAAGCAAAATATAACGGACATCTACGAACGACATGTACAATATGTACAATGGGCAATGGCAGCTGTGCCATTGAGAGGCAGGAGCCACGACGTGTTTGTCTCGTTCATGTTTTGCATCAAATTTCAAAATGACTTCATTCAGGTTGAGCACAATGATCAGGGGCCAATGTTGGGATATGATTTGTTGGGCGTATGCAAAATGGATGGCCACCAGGCCTCGCAGAAGCTCTTAGAGGGTGTTTTCGGTTCTTAGAAGGCATTCCCTTCTTAGAAGGCCCTTCTTAGAGGCAGAGGCCTTCTTAGAAGGTAATTGTTATTTACAAAGTAAATTACAGGTAGGGGTTCTTAGAACCCTTCTACTTCTAAGAGGTTCTAAGAACCCTTGTCTGTAAAGTTGGCTTCGCAGAAGGTCAGCTAGAATGCATCCAGGGACGCATCCCCCAACATCAGCCCCTCAAATGATTTCGCATGGTCAGTATTCAAAGCCTTCGAACAATGATTACTAGAGTTGATTCAAAGACATTCAGGGAATACGTATGTGTACATTCCTTCCATCATCGCAAAGCAACTACCGCATGCTAAAGCACATATCATATGGTCACAAGAAACCACAACCAGCTAGTGAGCAACATATATACATAATTTGACCTTCGTGGATATTAACAAAAATTATCGTTATTCGCCATCGCTAGGGGATAATTAACAATCAACCATAATCAACCTATGTCCGACATACCTCCTGACTACGTAATTGATCACCGTTCAGCATGATGGACCATAATTATCGCCCATTCTTGCCTTCATCCATGATCAAATTGATTGCAAGTACCCAATCCCGTTCAAAGAAGCCACCTTTGGCTCCAGGTTGATAGTTATTTAATTACTGCATTTTTGCAGGCTTCAGGTACCTCATCGGTGTGAAAATCAGAGCAAGCAACGTGTTTGGATGTGAAAATCCCAGCCAAAACTTCATGCGTCCTGGGTACATCAATCGCTCGCAATTTGGGAGATCCATTCAGATGTTCGCCTCTCACCAGCTTCCTGGGGCGTTTCACTGGCCAGGCTTGAGCATGCTCTACTCCATCGTGGGTGTGGGTTTGAATGCCATGCCTATGGCTGCCTTCCAGGATGCCTTGACCAACCTGCGCCTTGGCTGTGAAACCAGTGATATCACCGGTGGTGCCAATGGTTGGGAGAGGGGGTGCCGATAGAATCCTCCGAAATCCTATGAATTTCTATGGAATCTTATGAAAAATGTGGAAAGATGTGGAAAGATCATATTCAGCAGGGCCAGCACTCGAAGCAATTCTCTACAGATTCTCATTGGTTGATTGAGGTTTCTTGGATGAAACGGGATAAATGACCCCATCATTTGGGGGGTGCAGGCATCATGGTGGGGAAACAGGTTGAGGTGTTTTCGACTCAATGTAGCTGATGATCATCAACAACCTGACGGTGCATCCGTCGGCCGCCCACCGGGTTAAAAAAACCGCATGGCCCCAGGGCTGTGATGAATCGGAACTCTGACAGATTCGCAAATTGAAGGAACTGCATGATACATCCCACATCTCCCACTACATAACCTAGCCCATCCCCTTCACCCCCTTACCACAAGGAGGGAGGGATCTCCATCTTCATCCACGTTTTTTACAAGTGCTTCTCTCTTGCCGCTACACCGCTACACCTACGTACTCCGTACTAGACAAAGATATTTGCTACTTGCATATCATACTTGTTGGTGCTTTTAAACATGTTATATTTTCCCTAGTACCTATAAACAAATGGTTGGTTGACTTGCGCATATTTTCATAGGCGTTGGAGCCTCCAATCAGTATATCAAACTCTGTTTTTTCATACACAATGATGCCAGCGAGAGCCTGCCCTTGCGATCTCCACTTTGCATATCATGCGAAGTATGCTACCTATGAACTATGGTGCCCACGTATTCAGAAGACCCTTCGGCCACCGCCTGTATGCTATGTGTCTTACGCGTGCATACTTACTGTATATTCAATGTCAATCAATATATTTGTTTGTCCATAAATGCTGGTACCAAGAATAGCCATTATTAACAGGGAAACCAACCAACTCTGGGGCCTAGGGGTCCACCATGTTTGGACAAAGCCACAACCGTCAGTGGGGGAGTACACCATTTTTGAACATAGCGATATCATGACAAGATCACTACTTACACACACCTGTACCCATCAAGGCCGACCAATGGCTTATGAATATTTGCCAGATGACTTGTGAGCTGTCCTAGAGTGGGTTCTGCTGAGTGGTGGCGAAGATGAGATTGAGATCACCTTCTGATTTGTATGGTTGAGACATTTTTCTAGGTCGTTCTACATACGCCTGTCAAAACCAGCTTCCCTGACTGGTGCAACTAGGACTGATGCAGGCCCGGAGGGATGGAGAGATACCGAGCAGCACAGGCTTTTTCTATCGCTGGTGGTTGGAACGTGTTAGCTATCTTTGGTAGTGGAAAATGCATGACGACATCAGCAAACCACGTCCCTGTTTACCATCTATTTCTCCGCCCACTTGGGTGGTTTATTATTATCAATCATGGATTGTGGATTGTGCGTTACCATAATGTTGCTTCTTGGCATGTTCCATTTCCTCGGCGAAAAGGTTTGGAGTGGCAGGGAACAGCCAAGAGCCGTGTTGGATTGGTCAGTTTTCTTGATATTTCATGCAGCGTTTCGTCTTGGAAATGTTCGGACTTCTGCTGCATTCACCAAGTTTCTAGCTGTTTCGTAAACCATGTTCATCCTGGCTCCACATCAACTCAGGCAATAAGGCGATAGCACTCTGTATGACCTGAGTATGACTGGTACAACCCAACCATTGCCTAAGTGACAGGTGTGGTAGTCATTTGCTGTGGTAGTCAGACTCAGCATCTCAGGTCCACGAAGCTCCAGGGGAAGATCTTGAAGGATACTTTTTTTTCTGGACTAAAGGAACCAATTCAGAATGCACATTTTCGCATACCTGATGCATAAAACAGCATTTTATGAAGATCATATATGTTTTCTTCCAGATCCTTCTATTCGAGAACTTGCTTCTGGGAACCCGCGTAAATCCACTAGTAGAATCAATCCTCGATGAGCTTCAAAGATGGGAAATCCTTGCGCCATACTTCTATTGGACCTATCCTTCATTCTGTGCAGCTCAGGCTCAGCCTGACAAATCCCCTGGTGGCTAGGCAGTGGATGGTACCTTTCCCCTGGTACCTCTCCCGTCTCTAGGTACCGGTCAGGTGAGGCTATGCGGCTAGTGACCTCCCGCGCGCACCTGCACCGGTGGCTTCACCACCAGGCGCCTATCATGTGGTCATCCAGCGACGCCAAGCACTTCATTCCAGCAGTTTTTGGGCACGCAGAAGACCGAGCGGTGGAAAAGCCTTGGGTTTGACGTGCCCGTTGGATAAACCTGACCTTGGTTTCAAGGTTGACCATATGTAAGCATCAGCAAATACCAATATAAAGTTGGAGAACTTTGGTTTCAAAGATTTTCAGGGTCTATTGTTTACCATATGCAATTAACTATCATAACCATCAGCAATTACCGAGCATACCAGCTATATAGTCAGGAAATTGTGACACATTGATGATGATCTCAAAATTATGCAGGCAACTCCACTTGAATTGTCACTATCATCATCATCATCATCATCATCATCATCATCATCATCATCATCATCATCGTCCACTCGAATTATCACATTCATCAGCACGATCAGCATTGAAACCTTTCAATAGTATTGCAATTCTTATTCATCATCATGATGTATGACATAGCCCTAGCAATATTCACCTCAGAGCAAAAATTGTCATTTTTTTCATGCGTAAGGAATCATGAGGCCCTTCATGTGGCCAAGCAAATCCTTACTGGAAAAATAACATGTGGCGACACAATTAAGATGCAAAATGACGATTGGTTGGTGAAACCATGATCAATCCATGGTCATTTGAATTCATTATCTGGTGATTATGGCATTTAATCCATTTATCATCAATCTCAGGTAAGTTTTTATCTGATGAAAACAACAGCATTACCGGAGATGACGGGTGGTTATGAAACTATGATCATCTCTACAAAACCCTCCACCCCCGCATGCCTAAAACGTCATGGAGGGGACCCGTTTCAACGGCGGCCGCGTTGACAAGGCAATCTGCCGAGCGGCGCTCGTTTGACGCTTGTGCCACTGGACCTGAAGGAACCGCGGCTTGAGCTTGTACTGATTATGGTTGGTCAATATTAGCATATTATATATGCGGGTTGCTCACAATAGGGAATCCCAAAAATGGTTGGTTTATTACTATAAATCTGTTTACACAGATGATTTGGGGGCACCCCTCTTTTGAGAAACCGCCATCTATCTCTATCTATCTATCTATCTATCTATATTTATTTACATATGTGTTTATTCTATATCTATATATTTAAATACATATATATAGACCCCCATATATTTACATTTAACCAATGTTGACCATTGTAAGTTTAATATTTATCATGTATTTAATGAATTTACCATATACTTTGATACTATTGCATTGGTTGTACAGAAAATAGATACAATGTATATATATATACATATATTGATAAATTATAATTGTTCTGCAAATATGATGTATTTACTTATGTGCATGAATGTGTGTGCAGACAATGTCTATATCGTTTCATGGTTGTGACTTCCGTTGCACTTTTGCTCGCTTTGTGTTGCCGATGTTGTTTCTTACATTTGTTTGCTGTTATGTGTAGTTGTTTCCTTGCTAGTTGTTGCTGCTATTGATTTACTGATATTAACTGCAAGTGGTATGATTTCGAATCATTGTTGTTGTTGTTGTTGTTGTTGTTGTTGTTGTTGTTGTTGTTGCTTCTCTTGATCATTACTTGATGGGTGTGTGGAATTGTTGTTGCGGTGTCATTGTTGAACCAGGAATGGCTACACTCTCAATGGATCTTAGTGGTTCTTTTGCAACGTATCGTGAGACTGTAAAGCACCCGGCTCCGAATTAGTGTTTTCTGTTGATACGTGTAGATCAAACTTTTTTACATCGCGAGAGCCGAAATTTTGATGTTCAGACCAGTATCACATACAATAGTACAGTACAGTACTTAAGCCTAAATGGCCTAAATATTCTTTATATGTAAAGATGTCTATCTGTATATATATATATAATATATTCAGATAGGTACAGTTTGCACCATACTCAAACACCTTGAAAGAAGACCCAAGATCCACAAAAATCCCTTCCTTCCTGGGTCGTCAAGGTCACCGGGCAATATGCGGGTGCGGAAATCAGAAGTTGAGATGCAGGTCCTACAAAGTTTGGACCAGGAGTTTGTGTAGCAAACTGGTAGATTATGATTGTTTACTTCAACCCTGGCAGGGCGCGAAGTACAGCTCCAACATCTGTGTTTGCTTGAATGGTCATCCCTTGCGACAGTTGAAGGTAACTTTGGATACTTCACCCAGAGATGCGTGCTTGAAGCCCAAAATTGGCTAATCGCTGTGATGAGGAAATAGATCAGCAATGACCATGCCCTTGCCTTGATGAAGCTGTTCTGCTCTTCCGCGAACCCCAATTTGATGAATTAGTTGCTAAGCTTGTTATTAATGTCTTCAGTGTTTGAGCCTGAAGGCCGTGTAGCAGTTCGTTACTGGTTGAAGGTTAATGAAAAGGCTCACCAGCCTAGAAAATGATTGTGAATGGTTGTCAATGATGCTTAACAATGATTGATTTTGATTGGCCAATAAACCCTTTTTAATTGGCTCATGTTTTGTTTTTTCAAATGTTTTCAATTGGCCCAAAGAAGACTTTGGTCGATGAGTCACTGCATGTCGTACGTGGTTACTGCTTGGCACATATTATGATGTATATTGTGGAAATCCTTCTAGATAAATCCAAAGTTCGGCTTCAGGTTTTGACATTTCTTGATCAGGGAATCCTGCTCCTGCGCCCCCTCACTTTCACATAGGTTTCCTCTCCAAAAGAGTTAACATGGCAGGGTCCAGCAGGGGCATGCAAGAAAGAATATGTCACTATGTCTATGGCGTTGTGTTTATTTTTATTGGAACAACATGTTGTGTAAAAACATGTTAGATCAGTACTTGCATTTATGTCATGACATGACGGTGAGTGATCTGCGTGATTTTCCCACAGATTTGGGGAAAAACATGATTTGATTTCCTTGGTTGTCAACATATTTTTGCTTCTCCATTGATGCTATTAAACCTTTCAGCATCAATTAAGCTGACTTTCCATGTTGGAGCCATTTGCGCCTCGGGAAACGTGTCTGTGGGAATGGCTCAAAATCCTGAAAGACAAGTCCTTTATACTCCACTGGTTCTGATCAACTCCTTGGTTTCAGTTCTGAGCCATGCCCTTGTCACAAAGTCAATGCACCACTTTCTAAAGGAGGTACCATGCCATAACGTGAGAAGCCTGTCATGCCCACTGAAGTCTACATTGCATGGCACCTCAGAAAGCTCGTCGTGTTGGTCAAAGGCACCACACGCGAATGCCAAGCCTTTCGTCGGTGGTTTCAGCTTGGGCTGGTGCCTTTTTGATGAAGAAAGAGTCGTGGTTTCAGCTTTTGGTGTTTCCACCCTACTTAGCGGCTGATGATTGTTATTCCTATAGCATCTGTATTCAGCTCATTGCTTATTGATCTGATTAAAAGTCTCATTATTTTAGTATTGAGGTCCAACTTTAAAAAAAACTGAGATGAGTAAATCAATTGAAACATCACACTTCCTACAGACTCTGGTTCCTGATTCGTTGCTGAAACCAACCACGAAGCCGAATGGTTTATCGATGGATCCGAAGGACGTCCGGTCGCCGAACGTGGCCGGCAAACCGAAGCAGCTGTGCAACGAAGACGCTGCCCGGGCTTCATTCACGGATCTCATTGGTTAGTTAGCCCATGTTAGCCCTATATGGCTATAGTTAATTTGATTTATTGGATAAAGGTCCTACCCTAGTCCCCCCTACTAATGTATGCCATATTATATATCATTTCTTTTCAAGGAATCAAAATCCCAACTGACCACAAGGGGCAGGGCCCTGGTGCTTCACTTTGTTGGTCTCAGCTGGTTGGTGAGGAACTCCGGTGAACCAACCGTGGTACCACAACCGGCAGGTCATCTAAGGGTGAGCCCAACGGCTTCACGTTGGCGGTCGAGGACGGTGGAACACAGTAAACGTTTATGAAGCCAACCCGGTATCTATCATTACTCAACATTACTCAGCCACTTACTTTATGATTGGATATATGTGGTGGTATCATTACCCTTCCAGTTACTTCTATAATTGGTAAGCATCCTCCATTATAGTTTAGCAATCCCTACGCCAGGGGTTCCCTGGTTACCCACGAGGTAACTGGATGGATTGAGATTATCCAATGATGAGCTGGTCAATGATTGGGCGATATGCACCCAACCCTCCGCCGTCCGTGAAGCTCGGTTGGGATCCCTATGGAATGGATGAGTAGACCGAGGTGGTAAATAATGTGAGGGTGTGCTTGAAACAGGGGACCCCCAGTTATCATCCAATATTAACCATATACAATAATGAATCGACCATAACTTTGGGCTTCCCAATGTTTAAGAAACTCCCCAAAATGACCCAAGTGCCGCAACATGTGCAACCATGTGTAACCCATGTTCTGCCACATGACTTAATCCCTGTAGCCCAACGGTTTGCCGGTTAAACAACCGCCCAGCACCACGGGTCCCCACAGCTTCCCCAGCAGACCTGAACCAACGCTTCGCTCCGCAGATCGCTAAAGCTTTGGACGGCTCCGAGTTTTTGGGGCGAAATATCAAGGCGCACAGCCTGACGTCGCCTGCAGGATTGTAGGGGCTCCGGTTGGGCGATGGTTGGCATGGATGGACTATAGGTGTTTCTAACTGATCATGGCACACGGATGGTTGATTGGCTGTAGACTCTAGACAGTGGCTTCTGAAATCATGGGGCTACACTCAGTTTTTATACAGGTTATATCAGGTTATTAACCATGCGTAGTCATAAACCAGCCACAACTATGGGGTTCCCTATTTTGAGATACCACCACATGTTTCAACTTTTGGCAAACTGATAGTTGATAATTCTTGCATTTGTTTCCTTCACTGTTGGAAGATTTGTGAACGTGTTTCTTTGATGACTTGGTTGTACAACGTATGTCAGGGTCGTTGCGACCGATGGTTGATTGGCTGTAGACTCTAGACAGTGGTTTCTGAAATCATGGGGCTACACTCAGTTTTTATACAGGTTATTAACCATGCGTAGTCATAAACCAGCCACAACTATGGGGTTCCCTATTTTGAGATACCACCACATGTTTCAACTTTTGGCAAACTGATAGTTGATAATTCTTGCATTTGTTTCCTTCACCGTTGGAAGATTTGTGAACGTGTTTCTTTGATGACTTGGTTGTACAACCTATGTCAGGCTCGTTGCGACCGATGGTTCCCACCACTGGTCATGCTTGAGATTAGGGAATCCAACAATGGCAAACCCTTTCGGTCTGAGGGGTTTGCTGGCAAAAGTATATCCCGTACGGACAATGTAAGGAACATACAGGTCATTTGAAGTGTATCCTGTTGGGGTTATGTAACCTTTTCTTACCAGCAGCGGATCCGTATCCTTAGATCAACTCATACGAGCCATGGCCACACAATGATGATCCACGCGTGGTCTTTGACCTATTTGACCGTAGTGAGTTGAAGTGAATTCTATCTCACCAGCGTTCACCAGTGTGACGAGTTACCATCCCTTGAGCCCTGGGATTGGTGCCTGGGTGGTCATGAGTTGCTGGACTTTGACTGGGTCGAAGCCGCAAGAAACTCACCACTTTCATACAGGATGACTCCAACATTCGTGGAGTCTCATTGGAAATGCGCTGATTTTCAGAGGCTTTGGGTGTACCACTGCGGCTATGGATATGCCATGGTGAATCAGTGGTGTACCATCTGAGGGCAACAGGTTATGACGGATGCACGTTGCCCGCAACTGCGAGCTTCAAATGGTTGGTTGATAGCTAGGACTTATGGTCGGGATACGTCCAGTCGACTGGACGGAGAACGTGGATTGCAAAATAAATTGGGTATGCTTTCGCAGTGAGGCTTTCATCCAGGATGATTCAGGTACATGCAGTCTTTCTTCAAGACTCTTCCAGATATCTTTTTTGCTTCATTGTGCGCATGCGCAAACGGTGACATATTCACACCTATAATCTATCAGTTTATGGATACATAGACACTTTTGAGATCTCTTGATTGAAAACTATTCGTATGTCGATTCATATGCTTATACTTATACTGATGTATATGTAGATATATGTACTGTACCTATTCATGTACAGATCATGCAATTTTGCAGATAAATGCTGCGACCAATTGTTTTTTCTAACTTTGTTTCTTTTTGGGGTGGTTGTTCGCGGGGTCCAAGCATGGGTGGATGCCACCATGTTAATGCAACTTGTGCCAGTGGAAAGAGCAGCTTGGACCAAGTCAAGAGCGAGAAGCCGGACATCGACAAACAGTCGCAAAAATGTGTGTGTGTATATGCAAACCAGTCTTCAATGGCAGGCCTAGATCGATCTACGAAGGGTTCAATTTGCCCAATACTCCACAAAGTCACTTTATGAACATAAACATCGCAAGTGGGTCCTTGGGTAAATCCCTTCACAACAAGCCTGCAACAAGAAATCCTTTGCCATGATCCGTGCTGTACTCCTCCTGAGCGCAGCTAGCTGCGCTGAAACCGCTGTACACAGTGGCTACCTCTATGACAAGCTCTGCGTGGATCGTGGTGTAGGCATTGATGGAGTGGATACCCGCACTGAGCCCGAAAAGCACACTGTGCACTGCTTGCTGGTGCCTGAGCCGGACATAGTTGGCCGGTAAAAGTGGTAGTTTTCTAGACTCAGAAGACTGAAGGTCGGCATACCCGACATAAGAATCATAAAAGGAAAAAGCAGGTTGATGCTCATTTTTTTTTGCTCGCGCGCATTTTTTGGCTGATACAGTGCTGGACGGAAGGGGTCAATTTTCATAATGAAAAATGGTGCATTTTTTCTGTTTATGGAAAGCTGTCAGCTTGAGGTCTTGTTTCTTTTGTCAGCTAATCCAATATACACCAGATTGGGTGGCTTACAGCCACACTAACTTATTTGTTTTCAGTGTTTTCGGGATTGCTTTGATTTATCCTCTATTCCCACTAAAGATTGAACCTTTAGCGATCCATAAGCCACCAAGTTGACACTTTGATCTTGCTAGTGAAGCTGTGAGTTGATGTCAGAGTAGTTGTGTTTTTCCTTCGACTTCACTAAATGTCCGGCAAAGCCAGGGACTTTTGGGTTATTCAGTTTTTCACTATTGAAAACCAAATACCAAATATAGCAAATTTGATATCATCTTTACCCAAGACCATTTGTTGGCTGCATGAGTGGATCATCCATCAGACCACCAGGGACAGCTGCCTGAGGTGTCTGTCTGCCGTAGTTCTGGCTATGGCATCCTGACGAAGCCCAGTGGCCACAGCCAGTACTCCATGGAGGTTCTGCTGACTGCTCGCGGAAACGCGGATGTGATCACTTGGCTTGGCACGCAGGATGGGGGTTGGCCATCACCGAGTTTCGGGGGGTTGGCCATCACCGAGTTTCTAAGTAGTGGATAGTGATCCGTGTTGACATCAACCAGGAGGTTCAGGGGATAGTGATGGTTAGTGGTTGTTTTCACCCACTCTGGTTGATAGATGGGGTCCATCAGAACACCCTAAGGTATACCATGGTTAGAAGTCTGATATACGGGTGGTGGCTGGCTGTGGAGCCAGGAGAAGGAACCAATTCATGGCGGTTGAGGGGGTACTCTCCATCACCATGTATGGATCAATACCAAAAACCAAAATGATATTAGTGATAGATGCATAGATGCATAATTATGAATAAACCACCATCACTTTAACCATCAATAGCTGGAGATTTTTTCCCCAAGTTTATTGATATAGATCTGACACTACTTGTGAACGTACAAGCAAAAAGATGGGTGTGCCACTGCCTTGTTTGGAATGAATCATTGCACGCTACTGTGCCAACACCTACTAACCAGCCAGTAGACCCCATCTACCACCACACCGCAGTTCTGAAGATGCTTAAGCCTATCTGAGCTATATGATATGTTTATTTGGGGGACTTGGATCACCCAACTCTGACTTCCATGACAGGAGTACTGGGGCAATGACGTCCAGGTGGAGATCAGTGGACCCTACGACTCCCAGGGACGCCTGCATGTAGACAGCATCAAGCGCTTGAGCGATGGCAGTGTTTGGACCGGTTCCGGAGCAGGTGCCAGCAGCACGACAGGGGGCACCGCCACCAACAGCACCGGCACCACCAGGACCACCCTGGCAGGTTCTGGGCCCGAATCCTCGGCTGCCTTGACTTGGACGAGCTGCGCGCAGTGGATTTCTGCTGCGCTGACTTTTTTCCTCCTCTGAGCCGAAAATTTCGTAGCTCAGACTCTGAGGAAAGGCTAATCGGCCGACTGTAAAGAACTCTTAGCTACTGGACGTTTGACTGGCGCATGCCACTCGAAACGCTGGTTCTGTTGGCAAGGCAAACCAGTGCCTATAGCGAGGACTTTGCTTGGGCACTGCACAGTCAGCAGCAAAGATTCTTGCGATTCGGGAGTAGCAGATCGGCTCTTCCAGCCTGTGGTGTAATGAGTGGCTCTAAATGATGACCCCCACTTCTTTACTATCACACTAAATAATAGACCTATCGAAAATTATTTAGCAGGATCCGATTGTTTTGAATTGACGAATTAGAGAAGACATTTTAGTATTGCTAAATGATTTGGCTAATGGTTAAGGATAGTTAAAACCAGAACTCTTCAACTTTTGGATCATCAATTTAGTATCGCTAAATGAATTGCCCAACAGAGGCTGACATTAAGTGAAGGGGACAGGGCAAGTCAACAGTGGCGTCACCCGGATGTAAGGTTAAACTCTGTCGTTCTAGGTATAGACCATTTAGTAGAATGATTGAACAGCAATACATCAGCAGCTTTCACAAAGAAAACACGTAAAAAAACGTCCCTGTTTGTATTAACCAGCCAACCCGCAGGTTTTTGAAATGTTCACTTCGGCAGGCAGTTCATCAACAAGGGGTGACACTCTGTCTACTGACTTTTTGTGCACCAAGATGGGGTGCCACATCATGTAATTTGTTTACAATGGAAGATTTGGTTTCCTTGGATTTCTCCCTTTCGTCAGGTTGATGCTGAGCCACCAATGATCGCTCAAGTCCTGGTACTGCTGTGAGGTTGACAAGAAGAAGTCCATGAAAGGCAAAGGCGGCGATGAGTGCAGTCCTTACAGCGAATTCATACCACTGGATCTGCTCTGCTAGTGGTAAAAAACTGCGCAAAATCTTGTCACCCACTCAGCCCACCTTGAAGATGTTGGGAAGAAAGATTGATGCCAACTCTCCACAGCTCATGAGAATGTATAGCGCTACCTGTTCACAATTCATAGCGGATTTAGAGGTCTTGATCCACGACGACATGAGCCACCTGGATGAGTCTTGTGCCAAGGAACGGCAAGGGTTGGGGCTGGGGCCCCATGGGTCTGGAGCTCAGGGGGCCTTGCAACTCGTTGCTGAACTGGTTGGCTGGCAAGCAACACCCAGGACGTGACAAGAACGTTGACCGTGATCGGTTTGTTGGGACGGACCGATTGGTTTGCTTGGCTTGGTCAGTTGCCATTTTTGGAGCTTGTGCTCACCATTTTGGAATTGACCTTCCTCCACACGTGGTTTATTAACCATGAGCCGCAACACTGATTTCTTACCAGTTTCTTTTTGAACAGATGGCGGATTGTTTGTTTCAGCTTGGTTAACAAAATCATCCTGTAGATGAGCAGTTCAATGAAGAATGAATAGAAACCAATCAAAACCATTTGCTTCGAAGAAGTTGTTTACTGATGATTGATCACTGAATGGTTGTGCGGGGTGCTGCGGTGAGCATCATTGACTTCGTCAATTTAGCCGCTGTTGGTGATGCTGCAGGTGATTTTCAGGTGTTGATGGACCAAAGCAACGAAGCAATAAATATCTCATTTGCAATGAGATCACCAACATTGACCAGTCATTTTTTGGATATAGGTTTATGTGTAAACATGACCAATGACCAATATTCCACACGTTTATTGTGATTTTGGAAGGTACTTATCTTTTGAAATCTAGGCAAAACGCGGGGTGAACGCCGCAATCTCAGGGAGCTTTTGGGGGTGCAGATGGGGTAGCAGTCTTCACTGCTGAGGTACCAGTGAAGGTCATCCGTTTGCTCAACCTCTTGCGACGATCGCGAAATGTTTTTGCAAAGCTATTTGGATTTGAAGTATCCAACTATCCAGCGGTTGTCCTTATTGTTGTCCAACAACTTGATTGTGTTGGATTATGTTTTCTGTTATTTTGTGGTTTAGTTGTCCAACTTACCGTTTTGCTATCCAACTGTTGCCCTTATTGTTGTCCAGCAACTTGATTGTTGTTGAATCATGTGTAGTTGATGCCTCCATCCATCTATCGTTGCATCATCATAACATGAATTGACTGATTATGTTGCCAATCTCCAATCTTTGCTGCGCCGTCCTGAATGATGGTACCCCTGCGCCATGTGCTAACAAGTTGAACCGTTCTACCAGAAGACTAGACATCACCCAGGTGGTATTGTTTGTTGCCCGGCTTTCTCGGTGTGATTTGCCCGTCAAGTGTCATCCAAAATGGTCATTTATCATCAAACATGTTTTGCTATCATCCCGGTAGTCAAGTATCATGAACTGTCAGCAGCCATGACTATGCATCAGCTAGTGTGAGCCATCATGAATCACTGTCGATCATTACCGATCATCATAAAGCTCATAAATAAACACTATTATAAAACCATCGTTAATCAACCATTATCAACTGATTAACCAGCCATTCTCAACCATGATTTCCCATCATTCTCCATAGTGTTTTCCGCTCAGGTGGCAAGAAAGGCAAAGGCGATTGGGGCAAAGGCGACCTAGGAAAAGCCAGTGGAGGCAGCAGCGAGCTGTGGAGTGTGTTGCTGCTGTGGTGAACATCCCTGTTGCGATTGCCATTGCTTTCCGCTTGTTGCTTGTTGCTTGTTGCTTGTGCTTGTTGCTTGTTGCTTGTTGCTTGTTGCTTGTTGCTTGTTGCTTGTTGCTTGTTGTTGTTGTTGTTGTTGTTGTTGTTGTTGTTGTTGTTGTTGTTGTTGTTGTTGTTGTTGTGGTTGTTGTTGTCAATGTTCGTACCCAAGTTCCTGCTCCCGTCGCTCTTGTTGATGATGTTATTAGCTTTGCTGCCGCTACGGTTGGCCTTCGATTCTGTGTTGTTGTTGCTGCTACCGATGATTCAGCCCATCATTGCCCACATTTAGAGATGAGTATTTGACGTTACCTGAGACATTCATGATACTGTACGTGGCCCGTTGTAGGTTTTAGGGACAGGCCTTGAACACTTCAGGTCCACCTGTCTTCCAAGACACTGTGGAATCATTTTGGGTCCGATCAACCCGTGCAACTTGAAGCTCTTGGGGACCATGTTTGCCTTCAAAATGAAACTTCTTGAACTTGACAGGGAATACATACTGGCAGGAGTGCCCTAACCACATAGCTAACCCTGGTGATCAGGATAGATTGATCAGTTCTTGTTGCTCAAGAGCTCGATAAGTTTCGTTCCTGATGCTTGCCTTATTCCAGGGCTGTCTCCGTTGGAACGGCAACCAGATAGGTGGCTGCTTATAATGCTGGGATCGTGATATCCATACGTAACCCATAACCACTCAAGTTTTGACTTTAGCAGTCAGAAGAGTTGCCAAGCAGTGATGAAGTAAGAAAAAACATAGAACTGTCACCCAAAAAGCAGACAGCGCATGACAGCGCTGCTTTTCGAAGTCTTTTCAAGGAAGAGAAGCATGGACGCACCGAGAATGTGTTGAGGTGGTGATGTGGATGGCTTGAACCCCTGCGTTGATAAAATCTCCGCATCCGTCCCTGGAAGACACGCCGTCACAACTGTTGGTGTCAACATGGACCCAAACCAGCCATCCTCGGGTGATTGCCTTCATGTTTGAGATACTGAGTTCAAACAGCTCTGGTCCTTTCCTAGTTGCCGCACCAATCCTTCTTGGACCGATGCCATGGGCCATTGATCATCCCATCACCCGCCATGCCAGGTTGGTGGGGAGGCGAGGCGGCAAGTGGCTGTTGAGCAGCAGCAGAAGTCAAAACCTGGTGAGTTGATTCCTGGACCCAGCAGTTGGTCGGGTAGTTGAGTTGCCAATAAGCATCAACAAGTTGTGTTTTTTCTTTTTTGTTCGTAGGTTTTCTGAAATGCGTGTTTCTCAAGCCTAACGGACCATCCAGTTGTCATCCTTTGTATGAACCATTTATATAGTAATAAACCAGCCATTCTGGGGGTTCCCAATTTTGAGAAGTCAGCAAATTGGCCATGATACGAAAATTTGATGGAATTCAAACATCCAAGAGTGAATTTCGATTGATCACTGGAGTACCGGGGTAAGAGTCCACCACTACCAGTGAGGTATCGGAGAACGATCACAACATAAGACATAGGTGGGTCCACCTGCTTCGAATCATTTTGCTAGTTATGTAACCCGTGTTAGTTGGTGCTACCGCCTTTGCTTGATGCGTTTTGTGTGCGTGTGAAGTCATTTATTACATCCTATTACGTTGAATTTATTACTTGTATATTACAGAGTTATGATTTGCTGCCACGAGAATGCTCTTCCAACATGTGTAGCGACTGCATATTTTCGACCAGTGGTTGTGATAAACACCCAGTACTCTGTACATGCGAGAAGCCTCAGCGAAGGCAGCTCGCTGCTGAATATTGGATTCAAGTTGCAAGTTGTTTTTGCTTGTTGAGTTTTCATTCTGCTCCCAACGAGCCATTCTTGTACTTTTTGTTGCCACTGCTGTTGATATGGTGGCTTCTCAAGTCATAGGGGACCCCCAAGTCACCCTTTATTAGCCATTATTGGCCATTTATAGCAATAAACCAGCCATTTTATAGGATTCCCTATTTTGCGAAACCACCACTGGGATGGCACCCCGTTTTCAACTGCCTGGGCTTGGTTTCCATGCGCTAGCCGCAGGTGGAGGTTGGTGGGGCTGTGGAGGACTCAGGGTAAGGGCACGGGACTTGGGGTCTAATGCATTTTTTTGGTTATATAACTATAGTTTGATTATATGTGTACCAATATTTTTACAGTATTTATATATACACTGAAATGTATATGTATCTTTTAAATTTTGTATCTATTTAATATATATATATACATATGTTTATAACTATGTATATATATATATATATATCCATCTAAATATATAACAAATATAAATATAATATAATGGTGGTTACTTGATGCTTGATTGCCAATTGATGGTTGACTATAGGAGGGGATTTCCAAATTCCATGAGACCATAAGAACTGCCAGCAAACCTTCGAGAGTAGAACTTTGCAATGCAGTCGGCTTCAATGCTTAAAAAGCATGATTTTTTTCTTGGGACAGTTAAAGCAGGATGTTGCACGAGATGCTTATTCAAAGTTGTTTCATGCAAAGGCTTGATATGTCAATATGCTTCCAGCTACCAGTACACCGACAGTATCATCCTGAGGGGGAATTGAGTGGAACCATGGGTTGGCAGGAGAAGTAATTGCGTTAAGAGTCATGACAAGAGACACAAACAACTTACAACGCAGGTCAGGCAATCACTTACTACGACACAATCCACTTGAGACAGTGCCATGAACCAACACGAACAAGACTCATGGAAACATGACCATGATCAAATTCATGGGTTGTATGATATTCTGCATATGGGTGTGGATCAACAACACATCTGTATCTATACGCACCAAAAATCCTCTTTTCCCGCTCCACTCAGGTGTTGCTTCCTTCCCCATTGGTCATTTTACATCAGCTAGACTGCTGGGCAAAACCAGAATTGAGAGAAGACACGTTGGCATACACAGGGACAAGACTTCATGAATGAGGAAGTGTTTAGTATGGACCTGGTATTTTGCAGGACAGGTAAGCGACACTTCCGGGACCAGTCAATCTCTTTTTGGAGAAACAAACAAATACATATGGCTCTGCATTTGTTGGGGTGCGAGATTTAAAGGATGGACCACTGCCTTTAGGAACATGTGCCAGTGCAAGGCCTTGTTTTCTCAGGTCGTAAACTATTGCCGGCGGTATCAGGAAATGAAGGGTTGAAGCTTGAATCGCAGCGACTCTAATGCTTTTGGTATGCCAAGTAGGTAACCAACCCCAGTTACAACAAGGGTCGAAATTAGAACTGGTTACCTACTACACTGGTAAGTGTACGGATGATTGGTGGCTTGAAACTGAATCAACTAAAAGAAATGCCGAGGTCGAAAATGTGAAATGAATTGAACCAATTATGCACATATTATATGCGCTTACCGTGCTTTACTCAGAAAATCAGCCATACCTGGAACGCCTAGCTCCTTAACCTATCAGATATGGTCCAGCTTCAGTAACCGTACTCCAGAATTCTTGACCACCAATTGTCACTGAGCCCTGCCAGCAGAGAGATGTACAGAGATCCACCGCAGCCCGCAGCCGCACCAGCCGCCAGGAAAAGGTTGGAAGGGATGGGGGCCTTACTAAGCTAACCAGGCGACGAGGGGAAGCGACCAGCTGCTGGAGGGGACATCTTCCTGGTGCCCAAATTGCCCAAAATCATGGACCATGATATGGTCCATATTGAATACAGTAAGTTTGTTGATACCTTGAGACCAGTAAATACTATTAAATACTTGCATATATTTATTATGCCATAATTGTGGACCTTGGAATACTCTTGATATGGTCCGTTTGAGCAAATTATCATGACTCATCATTGACCATCATTGCCCGAATTACCATTTTACTGATCAATATCGAATTATTTGGCAATTTGGGCACCAGTAAAAAACAATTGTTCATATTCAAAATACACATATTAACCATGATGCTTCATGGAATATGGGCAATGGTTCATGCTGATAGTGATGGTCAATGGCTAATGTTTATGTAGTGGTGTTCAGCCACATTTTGCACGTTCCAACCTACAAGGGCCAGTAGTGTTGGTTTGATTCAGCCACTGGCCTTTGTCCAAGCCATGTCAATCGCCATTTCAGCAGTAGAAGCAGCCACGGATCAATGGTGACATCCAAAGTTGATTGGAAATGATCGATGGGGCCACGTTGAATCAATGATGACACCCATCCCTCATTCGAGAATGTATCCAACTAGATGTTTCATCCGCCTTAAGTTGCTTACCTGCATAGCTGTATCCACGATGGACGGTGATGAAAACACACAGGTGACACAACAGTGGTCAGACCCAGGCGTTTGGCGCCCACCAGAGCTGGCGCCCGTGCCTCGCAAAATGTGGACGCGGCTCAACGCGCCAGTACTTTTCAACATCCACAGGTGTGGTAATTTTGGTGATTCTGTAGGTGAACTTGATGGAAATCATTGTGAAGGTGTAGGACTATCAGTTGCTACTGGTGTTGTTGATCATGGTCAGTATGCAGTTCAGTATGCTGCTGTGAAGCTGTAAGGAGACCACAAGTATAGGACAAGCCAGTGATGCTGCCATGATACTGCCATTAAGTATCCAGTTGAGTATGCAACGACAGTTAGATTCCAGTTAAGTATACAAGTACTTGTTTACGCTTTCCTCACTGCCATTTTAGGCAAACATGTGTCGGTGATGCTCGCAACACATTTTGGCTCTAAGCCGTAGGATTCGCCAGGCACCATGGATGTCACTTGGATCATTTGGGCCAGTGCTTTCTCACCTAATTTTACGCTATCCCTTGTGTACCCCCCCAAAGGGATTGAAGCAAATTGACATTCAATACTGAAGGCGTTTGATTTGCCACTTTGTATCAATCAAACAGTATCAACATTTTTGGACGCTGTTTGATTTGCCAGCGTCAGACTTGCACCGGTCTCATGTTTGAGGTCCCCCAGTTGGGTACGCACGACAGATTGAAATGCCCCTGGGGTTGCAAGCAAACAACACTGAACAGAAACATGGATAGTGGACTGGCGATAGCACGACAGCATCAGACAGCCAACAAAACAGCAATGATCATGACGGTTCACAATTCTAGTAATTATTTGATCTATCGATTTTGAGGAAAACCAGGAAGATAACTTAATAACACAACCGGGGGTGGGGGGTGAACCGCACAACCAGCTCTACATTTTGGAGCCATCTTGCTCCGCTCAGCCCTCAGTGCAGCCAGGAAGGGATGTGTTCAGGGCTGCCATCACACAGATGTTTGAGGTTGGTCCATGGTCCATCGTTGATATATGAAAAATCATGGATTATATCAGAGATTAGATAATGGTAGAGGGAATAAGCCAAGTTTCACCAGAATCCCATTGTCAGACTAAATCATCTGTATTGTTTAGGAGGCGTAAGGGTGTTGTACTAGCTGGTAATGTGCTGTCACGGGAATCCCAACATTCTCAAACCAGTCATGGCTGCTCAAAGATTGAAGGTGTTGTGATCTGCAAAGACTGGAATGATGTTGAGGTCCAAAATCGTGAAATTGATGATGATCGAAATAATGCCATACATTCGGAAATACATACATATATGGACATGTATATATATATATATTTAAATAAATATATATATATATATAAATACATATATATATAGTATTTATCTATACATACAGGGCTCTGTATTAGATTCACATAGACTCTTTGTTACGCAGCGGCAACTGAGATTTCAACATGATCAACAAACCAACCATGCCCTTCAGGAATTCCTCATGTGAGCAGTGTCCAAGGCCCTGGTGATAGCTTACCTGGTCATACATGCAACCGTTGTCATTTATGATCATCATCATCCAACATGCGGCACAATTGATTTTATGTGTGTGTCCCATAATCATACGATGTTTTATATATAGATATATTTAAGAATATTAGTAGATATGTACATTTGTAGGGTATATATATATATATTCCTTTGTTTTGATGTTCCGAATGCCTTTTTTAGTTTCACACAGTGTTCAACTGCTACTTGCAAAACATCTCCTGTGATTGTTGGCTGCTCATGGATTGGATGGATTTGTGCATTTGTCGAGAAACCCGATGTTCATCAATCGTCATTGATCATATTCATATTATTAACCATATCATGGCTCATGTATAAACGGTATGAATCATCATTAAGTAACCATTGTCGGATCTTGTTTGGGCTCATAAGTCACAAAAACAGGGACTCGCTACAACCTACCCTCATGTCATAGATGCAGACACCTCATCATTGGCTGGTCACGTTGGGCTTGGTACGAAGCCGCTTGGAGATGACTATTTGAGGATTGGTGACTTCGGAGTGTACAATACTTCCAGCGTATAGCCACCAAAGAATCCGGTGCATAGATTGACCTTCCAATGTTTACAAGAGCAGCACCTTCCAAATATTGAAGACAATGACCATCATCTCCTTGGACTGCTGACTTTGACGCTCCATTTTGAGGCGGGAATTCAAGCCTTTGCCACTGGTTGAGTTTTCTCACTTATGGGATAATTTGCATTTTTTTGTGAGAAGTTTGAAACTAAAACCAAGCATCAATTGAACGAAAGAATAAGCCATTACTGTCGTCACCTGTTTTTTTCCGGTTCATTGACACAATCATTAACTGCTACTAATTGTCCATACTTAGCCCTTCCGGTCATCAACTGTCCAGTATCAATCTATCATATCAGACTAAAAAATCCATTGCCTATAAACCACTATTTTATCATCAAATATCCATGATCGCCCATGACTAACCATTATCAAGCAGTATGAGCGCAATTGAACGTACATAATCAGGTTGGTGGTTTGAACATTTTTGATTTTCCCTAGGATTGATTAACAAATGGTTGGTTGACTCATGTTTTGCATAGGGATTGACACCACCAACCAGTAATATTAGGGTTCCTCGCACCTGCCGAAATCAGCAGTAGTCGCCTGCTGTCGCCACGGGCAGCTACGCCGAGGGATGGGTGTAGGGGACCGCGAAAGGAGGCGGGAGGGAGGCCACAGGGGAGCTACCACCAGTGCCCGGTCACCAAATCGTACCATGAGCCACCAAAACCCTAAAAGAGGTGGGTTTTACCCTCCAAAATATGGGTTTTAGCCTGTAAAAATGATGGTTTTGGGGTCTCATGGTACACCATACCAACGGAATTGGCCCTTGGTTGATGATCAGCCATGATCAACCATGAATGATGAGTGGTCCACGATTAGCATGGGTATGGGCTAATGGTTGACGATTTAATTTGGAAATTCTTATTGGGCATACCATTCGGGGGGGTTCTCAAGCCATAGGGGACGCCAAAGTTATGGTTGGTGCATTCTTAGAAATAGTGAATGGACTGGATGATAACTTCGGGGCCCCCTATTTTGAAAAATGCAATTGGAAACCATTAATCAATGGTTCCTGTTGGTAGAATATTATTGGAAACTCAGCACTCAGCTTATTGGTGATTGATTGATGTTTAACCATGGGTTGATGATTAAGATGGGTTATTGATACAGGTTCAAAATGACCCTTTGATTCGATTTTGCAGCTACTGGTTCGTGCTTCTTTACATGTTTTTCATTTTTCTTGTTTGAGATGGTTAACTAACTAGGCTAGATCTCACTCTCTTGAGTCTACACATTTGAGGGTGTTTCTGCAATTTTCTCTGAAAGACACACGTTGCTGATATCATGGAACTTCATCACCACGTTTATGGCCAAGCTGATGTTCTACAAATCACCCTTACGTGGTTGGCATGGGCTGCTGGCAGCCTCACGGTTGAGCAATATCATGACCACCATCATGCTTTTTGATGAATTTAGACAATGGTGCACCTTACAACATGTTTGGTTCAAAGGGCGCTCCTCACAATCTGGTTGAACTGTTCCGATCGAAACCTGGATAAGCTTAGCAGAGTCAATCTCCATAGGTTTCTTTCTCGAGATTGTCTGTCTTAGATGATCTATGGATGATTTTAGAGGTCTCGAAATTTGAGAGAAAGACCCGTATTGGCCATAAATCCTTTCTGCCTTGTATCAGCCCCCCCGGCCCCCTCATAAGACATATACCCAAGTCTCAACCAGGGTGATCTTCTGCTCAGATCATGAGTTGGTACGGCATCCCTTTCTGCGGTTACAGCTGCGAGTCGGGGACCCGAATGACCTGGCTGTTGGTGCTCGGAGCTGCTTGGAGCCACGGGGTTAACCCTTTAAAGGCAGAACGATTTGGAGCTTCCAGGAGTGGTGTAACCAGATGGGAACGAACTTCAGTGGCCAACCATACTGAGTCAGGTGCCACTGGTCGGCCGTGGCTTTTGACCACTCCTTTGGGCTGACAATGGTGGCGGTGATCATCAGCGAATTAGCAGCAAATTAGAGATATGGAAAACAGTCATGATTATGGTGTTGGCAAATATGTTGACGGACTTGTGAGAAAACTAAAGCATGTGTGCATAGATGTCCCATTTGGCGTCAGTGCCGCTGCTTGACAGGAAAAAATAGAGAGGCACAGGATAGGGACATCTTCAAAAGATGGACTCCCATTTTACCCAAAGATATCTCTGGTTTGTGGCTTTAAACATGTTTTATGTTCCCAAAGATTTTAAGAAATTGTTGATTGGTTGACTAATATGTTTCATGACGGGGCGGTTCAACCACCAACCAGTTGATGATCATTATTCACCATTATTACCATTTTCAACCATTCTTAACCACTACTTAACCATGGGTGGCTCAACCGCCAACCAGCGAAGCAAACTGTGGTAGTTCTCGGATTCTAAACCTGGCAGGTCTCAATTCAGTCACCAGACAACCAACCATGGGCGGCCCACCCCCCTAAATAGGTAGATTTCTATCCTCCAAAATATCGGGTAGATTGATTGTAAAAGGGAGTGACTATTATGTTTATGATCTCCATGTTCCCAGAATCCCTCACAAAGACGGTTTTTAATCCTCCAAAATATCGGGTAGAACCACTATAGTTAAGAGAGATTGATTCTCCAGTAGGTTTTTATTCTCGAACATATTGAGTTCCACAACCTACTGGAACCCACTATAAGGTACCCACTAGAAGGTAAGTGGGTTCCATTGGCCAATTGATGGCCAATAGAACCTACTTGCCAAATAGACACCCTGCTGAACGCCGGATTCTTAGGTTCTCACCTTTCCGTGGCAACCTGCTGGCGGTGGGCACTGGGCAGTGCGCCTCGCGATAACCGAGATTCTAGATAGATGGATAGAAATCTATTGGATAGATGGATAGGTGGACAGGTGGATAGACAGATAGATAGATGGATGGATAGATAGATGGGTAGATGGATGAATGGATAGATGGATGGATAGATAGATGGGTAGATGGATGGATAGATGGATCGACGGATGGATAGATGGACAGATGGATGGATAGATGGATCGATGGATGGATAGATGGACAGATGGATGGATGGATGGATGGATGGATGGACGGACGGGAAGGATTGGATTGAATTGGATTGGATTGGATTGGATTGGATTAGATTGAATTGGATTGGATTGGATTGGCTTGGCTTAGCTTGGATTGGATTGGCTTGGCTTAGCTTGGATTGGATTTGATTGGGTAGGAATGGATGGATGGAAAGACAGATTGCACATCTAGACCTTGATTTTCCACAAGTAGTTGGATCTCAATGGGTAAGATGCATCTCTCCGATTCTTTTGCGCGGCGCCAACGCGAGAGGTCTATTGCAATTTGTGGTTCTAGGGGCCGCTTGATCTGGTTGTAGAGCCCCCCATCTTCATGGACCAAATCCATGCCCGGTTCACCGCCGTTACTAAAACCTTCTTTGTACACCGGTGTTTGCTTTGCCAAGCGGTGCAGATGAATGTGTCCACCAGCAGAAACCCTGAAACTGCAGAAGCCTTGAAACATCTTGAAACTTGAAGGCGGCACGCATTTTAGTTGCCGCAACATTTCCTCGTTTTGGAACTGCCGTGGGGGGGGCCCCCGCAGGTATTTTGGCATCGTCGGCAATGGCAAGCTACATGTCTTGGACATTGCTGCTCCAGGACGGGTCCGCTAGTGGGCCCAACGATTCTTTTTGGAGACTGGTTGGTTGATGTCAGGGTGCAGCATCACACCCCAACCATGTGTGAATCTCAAAATTTGTGGAGGTTCTGGAGAACGTAACCACTAGTACGCCCCCCATAATCATCTATGGCCCGCCTAGGTACCACACAATTTTGTGTCAACCCCTTCTAGTAGCTTCCCTTAGTCTCCCCTTGCATGCACCTTGTATACTGTAGGCACTTCCCATGGCAGGAACGTCCTTCGTTGTTTTTGATCAATCATATGACCGACCAAAAGGCGGAACCATGTGAGAAAGGAGTTTTAGTTAATTGGTTAGAGTTCTCTCAAATCACCCTTTGCTTGGCTAGTCCAGTGATCATCACTTGTTTGGGAACTCAAATAATCCCATAATCCTATCATATAATCCTCCGTATTTCTCTCGATATACACCCGTACGATTGGTGGGTCAAAGCATTTTATGCCACCACTATGTGGTTCACCTGACTGTCCGAAGTGTACCAAAGTTTCACCTGTGGAGGGGTTGTTTGGCACCTGGCCAGATTCTGTGCACCAGCACAACAAATTGTATCTACATATCTCCAGGATGCTGCATAGTCACTGCGCAACCATTGATAGCTACAAAGTGCTGCAGTTTTGCCCATGGATCCCCCACACGCCAGGAGGCCAACCTGTCCGGGTACCTAGTCATATTGAAAGGAACTTTGCTGGCTAGTTTGGGGGGAGCGGTTGGGAGCCAGGGGTACCCAGAACTAGGGCCGTTGAAGGGGAGCGAGGCCAGGAGCTACCACGAGGTTCTAACCAAATGCTAGTTGGGTAGTTTAGAATCAATCACCACAAAACAATTGGGTTAACTAGTGTAGATACATGTAGATACCAATTATGGTAGATATAACTATAGTTAAGTACGGTCAATCCCCAGATACTCCATGGATGGTATAGTCAACAAAAGTTACCTATGAAATGATCCGAACTTTGCCGCGAATGGAGTACTTGGATCACCACCAAAACAAATTGGTAGATATGTCTGCAGGCTTCTTGCATGATATCAACAAAATACATAATTCTACGTCAAGGATGTGCCGGTACCCGTGCGCATTTATTGATAATGATGATGATCAAGTGTGGTTGATGGATTGATTGGTCGATTGATTGTTGATCGGTTCACAGGGTTAGAGAACAGCAATGATTAATTATCTCAAATATAAGAGGAGCCAGAACCGGAAATCGATTGAAAACACAATCACCATGATCCCTTGTATGAATATAGATATTCTTGGACCCTTCAAGAGGGGTTCGATCACCATCTACCGGTACCGTAAGCTTTCAGAGAATAGAATCAGGAGGCGATAGAAAACAACGGACCTTTTGTGGGGAAATCCGTTTATGACAAACTAAAATCAGACGCAAATAGAACATGTCAATTCCCAAAGATTTGGTGACGCAAGTAGGTGAGACATCATTTATATTCACATGCACACATGCAATTCCAACAGTATTGTGACATTAGTGCCGCCTCACAAATCAAGCTTAAGCATGAATGTACAGTAAAGTATTCAATTCCCACAGGGAGTGTGACATCAAGACATCAAAAACCAAAGGTACAAATATGCAAAGCCGCTTCCATGGATCGAAGCTTTCGAATTGGTTTGGGCGGTCAGGGATTGGTATTGCTAGACATGACTTGTAGTAGTCAAATCAACTGATTTTGCATGTTTTGTTCGAATTTCATCACCAGTCATGCATATGTCTCATGCGAATCTGAAAGGAAACCGCTCATTTGTGTCCAGGTGACTTTGCCGAGAAAATTGCCCGGTTTGTTTCTGGAACCTGTGGTCGCCAGTGGGATTATTTTCATTTGGTGGTTTCTCAAGTCATAGGGGTACCCCCAAATCATTCAATATTAATTGTTTATAGTATTAAACCAACCATTTTGGGGGGTCCCTATTTTGAGAAACCACCATTTGTTTTGTCCAAACAGTTCCGGTGATCACTAGATGTGCTTCCAGCTCCCTTGGCCTCACGGCATAGGTGTGCGAATGGATGACCAATCAAGCGGTCTACGACGTCGCATGGAGTGAGGCGCATTTTCAAGCCCCATGCGGGTCGTATCTGATGGGTATGCTACTGGATAGGATCAGACTTGTACTGGGTCTAAAAGAGATTTATAGGACACAGTTACCACAATTGCACATGAACTTGGAATCCAGATGGATAAATTCCTGAGATCCGAACTCAGATGAACGTAGAAATTTCGGGGGGTTCACTTTAGTTTTTGGACACCAGTTGGAAATAATTTTGGGAAGAGCCCCCGTCTTGACTCATCCCCATGTTGAGGTGCCAGTGAGCAGTGCACCGTTGCGACGCTTCAATTCTAACGCTTGTAGTAGTTGAAGTGGTTAAGTATTGAGTGCAACACTTATATTAGTTACTGTAACACAAGGAATATGAGTGTTACCAATATGAGCAGTTCGTATCATATTGGTTGCTTCACCATGCATTTGGTTGCTACCACGGATGAGTACACAAGGTTAGAACAGCTGACTTGGAGGATGATGATCATACAGAGTCATCTAGTCATTTGTTAGCGATAGTCATTACATATAGTCCGTTGATCTACCACCAAGACTGACAATAGAACCTGGGACATCATGGCTTATTTGCGAATGATCTTCAATCCACAAGGAGATCTTCGCACCAGTAGCCAGTAGAACCATATAGGACCTCCCTCGCCACGAAACCACACTGGTTCTGTGGAGCGCCGGTACCACCAAAGTGGCGCTAGACTTAGGCTGACTCGGATGGGTAGTATCTAGTTGGGTTGTACTCGTGGCCATTGTAAGGCTTTATCACCAAGGGTCATAACAGATATTTGGATTTATTTGTCACATAAGATCACATAAGTGCAACTACTCTCTTTTACAGTTGGGATTGTGACACTCTCCCGCATAAATCATCGGTGATTGACTGCGGACATGATCATGTGCGTTTGCGCCTAACCCTGTGTCTCCATGGGCAAATCCCAAGCTGCAGAACGGTAGGGTCACCGTTGTTGTTCGGTCATCGGAGTTGCCAAGATCAACACAAGGTAGGAACCCCAGTCAGAAGTTGGATCATTAGCCATTTATAAGTAGTATCCAAATGATACTACCACTACTACTGCCACTACTGCTACTCTTACTACTCATATTCTTATTGTTACTAGGCTCCTCCTGCTACTGCTTCTACTATATAGCAATGGTATGTAATGGTCGTGAAGTGACTATAGTCGTATCTACAATGGCAGTTACCCTGTTGCTCAACTGAACGAACAGCTGGGGGCTCAGCACGATCGCCGCTAGGCCAACGAGCACGTGATTCTCACGGGCCAAGCAGATGGTTCCGTGAAGCTCTTCGTGAGGAGATCCCAGGATGCGCTGGTGCTGGCGGTGCTCGGTGAGCTGCGCGGCTGTGGCATCCCCCCATGGCACCGGATGCCGGGGACTAGACAAGGCCGTTTGCACATTGCTAAAGCCGTTCAGGTGTTTGCAGCCCATGTCAGCCCCAAAGTATGTCAAGCCACATAGAAGCATCTTGTTTTCTGAGGCATCATTTCGAACCATGAAGAATCCTCCGCTTTGAACAAATCCTCGTTAACCAATCGTCAAAGTGGTTAGCCTCCAGCTCCAGGTTGGTCAACGATCACAGGTCCACGGTGCGCCAAGGATTGGACCAATCCGCAGGGTCCCATCATGTCTTTGGAGGAGCACACCGCTGAGGACTGGGCTCCTGGCTGCTGGAATCTCGTGGAACCTTAGTTGTTGCAAGGTCAACGGCCGAATCCTGATTGATGATGATTGATGATTGTGTTGGCCAATTCATGGCAGAATCCAGCAGATTGGTCAACCGTCAGTTTGTGATGGTGATGATTGATGACTGTGCCTAATCCACCATCAATCATCATAATTCAGCATCATATCAGAAACTTGCGGATCATTCCTGGCTTATTCTTGCACAGGAACCATCCTTTGTATGGGTGTTTCTCAAGTCATGGGGCAACCCCCCGTTATCATCCTTTATATTTATCCTTCATAGTCATGAACCATCCATGACTTTGGGGTTATATAATCATATGGTGGTTTCTCAAAATAGGGGTACCCCTAAATCATCCTTCAAATTATATTAACCAATCTTTTGAAGTAAACCAACTATTTTTTGGGGGCTTCACTATGGCTTGAGAAACCACCATCCGAAACCAGCGCCAGATCCAGGTCTATGGAGTGGACTGGAATCTCAATGAGAAGCACCTGGTCCGAGACCCAAATTTGGAATTGATCCTCCGCAGGGTCGGTGCCTGGTAGTTGCTGGCGGGTCGGCTCACTTGCAGGGGGGGGGGGTATGTTTGTAATGAAATGGCTATGGGTCAATATTAAGCAACCAATCATGGGGGATATAACCAACAAAACTGCAGGGAATACAATGACAACAAAAGACATGTGGTGGATTCTGAACATAGAGGACTCAAAAAAAGGTTGGTTTATGACTAGAAATGACTAGTATAAAGGATCATTTCGGGGTCCCCTATTTTGAGAAACACCCGTGCCTATGTGCGTAGTCTATGTGATCTATTCATATTGGTGATTTATAGTGGAGATTTGAGTGTAGATGTCATTGCAAGTGTCAATGTGCACCATCATGCATATGTACGCGTATGATGATTTATGTGGTTTGGCACAAGCCAATCCAATATTTTGTATCTAATATCTTGTGCTGGAATGTAATACAATGATTGGTGCATGCATGCGTGTGCATGTACATACAAAAGGGATCGCCAAAGCGGACGGACAATATCGAAGATGGCATACCAACTGGAGTTTGGCCTATCACTCTACACGATAGGGAATGATAGGGTGGGTGCCGCTGTGCTTTCTCAGGGAACCGTTGGTTCACACTCGCTGATGGTGGATATTGCTAACCCATCCAGATGGACCGGGTGAAGACCTAACCTTGGTGGCATGCTGTGACGATGACTGCTTACACCCATTGCAATTGGTTTTGCAATGTGTTATTTTTATACAGTGGGTGAAGATAGTTCGGTAAGATACTTCTGTATTTGAACTACAGCTTGAAGGTAGAAGTTTTTTTTTGCTAGATCTAATTTAATTGCAAGGAACAAAAATATTTCTACCACTAGTCATGTATATATAATTCTATACAACGATGTGTTTTGTTCTCTCAAATCAGTGGGCCTCCCCGAATCGTCCCTTATTACTGTACTTATTTATAGCAGTAAACCAAACATTTGTTCGGTGCCCTATCTTTAGAAACACCCATATGATTTCTACCACCTATGATACTTATTCAATCTTCGTATTAATGTTTTGTTAAATGTTATTTCTAGACGTATACATGACCACTGCCTATTCATGATTTTAAGCAGTTATTTCTATTATGTCTATCACATTTAAATGTATGGATATAACTTCTAACCACCTGCTGCATCCTGGGACGGCCTAGCTGGCCAGGTTTCTTCCGCAGCATGGGACCAGACTGTGAAGGTCTGGGATGCCATGCGAGGGGCGTGGGGGCCCAGCCAGAGCAACCAAGAAGCTTCTTGGTATTTCTTGTAATTCTGGGATATATCTACATTTCAATAATCCCAGAATACTTACAATCATCCTTATAAGTCAAGAACCAGTATTTTGGGATTATTGACTTATAAGGTATTCTGGATATTCTGATTACCCATGAATAAGAACTATTGGTTGATTTTTATGGCAACATTATTTCGGGACTATATTGACTTGTTCAAAGGGAAAAAACTGGACCACTGACTTTGGGTTTAGTTGGGGATCGCAGGAAGAGGGATGATTGATTTACCATATGTTCGATTGTTGCAAGAGGTTCAGGGAGAAGAGCTACAACTTTGGGATTATTTTGTATAGCTATGATATTGGTAATGACTTTGGGATTATTGACTTAAGTGTTTGCGCGGATTCTTATTGCCCATAAAGCGGCAATAACTATTAACCGATCCACAATGGTACTTGAGTTGTGTCATCCCACCTCGAGTTAAGTGGTCCTGATATCGTGAAGTTCGGTACCGCCAGGTACCACCAGTACTTTAATAACCAGCAGCGATCCAAGGCTTCCATTCATGAAAGAATTAGTTGAGTGAAGTAACATGAAGCAACAAACCTCAATCAACAAGAACCAACAACAAACAAGAATCAACAAACCTCAACAACCACGATCCAAGGCTTCCACTCAACAAGATTCCAAGCTCAGCGAAGTCACAGAAGCACTGCATAGCACTGCCCTGCCTTCGAAGTGGCAGCTCCCCCAGGCTTCCATCAGCACCTTTCGATCGCATCAGCAGTTGGCATATGCGGCCATTTGGTCCCCGGCAAGGCGGGCGTCGGATCTCGAGAGATCGGCGATGAAAAGCCATGAGTCACCAACCGCTGATGCTTTTCTTGGCAGAAGGGATCCGTAGATTTGGTAAATTCTGATGGAAATATATGGAAATATCAATGTCTCAAATATTTGATATGTATATATATATATATGAAAGGTTTCCATATATTTGATTCTGATGGAAACCTTTCATATCTTTTGATGTCTCAAATTGGTCATCGACGGATATTGACGCTATTGGATTGGCCATGAACCTTCTAAGGCACACAGTTTTAGACTGGCAAAACGCGATAACAATATATGAAATACAAACATGTATTTAGTTTTGTCCTGGTGTTTCGTCATCTTGGCCAGAACCATGTGTGAAACTCACATCAAAGCCCAGCTTTTTATACACAAACGCACACCTTGCGTTACTCCTCACAAACGAGAAGGATTAGCCGCTTTCCCCTTTTGGTTGTTGCTTGTCCAAAACTATCCACTGTTCAGTAAATATGGATGCCAGTTGTCGTACGAACCATCCCCACAAAGGGCAGTAAAAACATCAGGAACCTCAGTGGTTTGCGGGCGTTTCGAGAATGTCTGCACAGTCAGTGAAATTTACATTTGGGTTCCATATAGCCGTCGCAAGGGTCCAAAACTTGCAATTCTGCAACAGAAGATAGGCCAGCTACTTGCAGTGGCGGTGAATTCTGGCTATTGTAAGGTTTATGGTTGCTAATTCCGGAGAGCCGCGAAGAATGTGACTCAAGAAGCAACAGTTGTGCACTTGTAGAATGGTGAGGTTACATGCTTTATGATGCTTAGCTGAATACGAACTCTTAAAGCATTACCACTACTCAACAATTGATAATGCAGCCACAAATTATTAAACCTTCATCAAAGCAGTAATACGCAACCATTAGAAATAAGCCACCTTAAGCCCGCATTTATGTAACCGTTGATAAGGCTGTGGGTCAAAACCCTGTACCCCTGGTTCCCCTATCATTAACCATTGTTTTCCCTACTATTGTTGTTTATTATTCCCCAGTAGTTGGTTGATCAATATTGACCCATAGCCATAAGACATTGCTAGCCATCAAACATTGCCCAGGCCTGCCTGCTTGGCCACCGTGGGCGGCGACGCAATGCTGCATATCCAGGCACCACGGCGGTGGGGGCAGCGCCAAGTCCACATGCCACCGGTGGCTTGGGAATGGTTAGGCGATAGCAAGGGCAAATAGTAGGGTTAGTGAAGTTGGTAGGGTTAATAGCTCAAGCCAGAAAATGATGGCTAATAGTGTTCATATGGGCTACTACCAGCACTACTAGCTAATGGTGGCTGATGGCCAAGATCATGGCTACTATTGGCTCATGGTGGCATTGCTCAGAGTTTCTTTTTGATTATCGCTTGATGGGTTAACCAGCTGAGTGATGATAGTTGCGAGCTAGTTGATAATGATTGCTTCTAGGGTCAGTAATTGCACCAGCAGCAGCAGCAGCAGCAGCAGCAGCAGCAGCAGTAGTAGTAGTAGGAGGAGTAGGAGGAGGAGGAGGAGTAGGGCAGCAGTACTATTCGTTGTTGTTGTTGTTGTTGTTGTTGTTGTTGTTGTTGTTGTTGTTGTTGCTCAACTTGTTGTAAACTAGTTAGTATTGGCGAAGACTGGTTGAGAATGGCGAGCCATAGATGGTTCACAGAAACATCTAGTTTTCAGGGAGTGGGACATTTGATTACCCTCGTCATCCCACAGGGGCAGGTGTCCTGGTACTCCCGGTACTTAAGTCTGGTAACCATCTGAAAAACCTAAAACACTCAAGCACCATAAACCCCAAAACATCCTAAAACCATAAGCCCTAAAATTTACTTGGGCACCCCATAGATTATGCAATGAATGTCCAGTGGGCGACAAAGGCAAAACTGTGGGCAACAAAGGCAAACCCCCTCTCCACCCTGTGGAGGAACAGGGGGGGTTGCGCGTATACTTACCTACATTTGGGTCATTTTATAGGTCAATGTTGGTGGCTATAGCATGCATGGAGCATTTGGGGATCGACCAAATGTTTAACCATCACTATGATATATCTACCATAAATGGCTACACAAATGCCAAAACCCTGGATTAATGACCCGTGGTTGATTAATAAGGTTCATCCCCCAAAAGCCAACTGGATTCTCAGCAAAATGGTACACCCCCCTAAATAGACTCATGGATTTTAACTTCATTTGGGGTTAAGTTTAACATATACCTATCCACTTTGTTTGAAAAACCCTGGGAAATCACCCATTTCAATGATGGATTTTACAGCCAGCTTTGTTAGCTCACCTGAGGGTAACCTGGAGTTCACCACTATCCTCGGTTGCTAATACCCCATCATTATCATTATTGTTATTATTATCAATTATTTCAGTTGTAATGGTTATGATCCTGATTAACCATTGTAAACCTATAAACCTGCTTTACCCCTATTCTAACTCCTTAACCTATGGAGTTCACTCACTTGTTTGGGTGCTCAACGTGCCCATGGTTTATACCGGACCAGTTTCAACCCCGTTGTCCCTCCGCCTCAAGGACCTCAATGCCGGTGAACGGCCGGTGCAGAGCATTCAGGCGCCGAATCAATCCGAGCGTTTCCCAGCGCGCGGGTCGGTTGGGTCGCGGCGAGGACAAAACACCGAGCAACAATACTAGGGGATATGCTTAAAGATAGCTGGTTAATAAGCAAAATAGCTTATGATAATAGCTGGTTATTAATAAGCTTATTGTTATATTAACGATACTAGGTTATTAATAAGTTATAATAAGCAACAATACTAGGGGATATACTGACTATATATGGCTATGGGTCCATATTAACCAACCAACCATTAATGGTTCACAATAGCAGGGGATATATACGAACTATCTGGCTATGGGTCAAGCAGTAAACTAACCAATAATGGGGGCTAATGACCAACAATTTCATAGGGAAACTGGAGTCAAAGGAAGTCATTTGAAATACCATCTTTTTTAATGGTGAAGCAACGTTGGTATAAATGGTATACGCAAAACAGTCATGTTATTTTGGTATCAGCATGAATTGAGATTGGCTGGTTGTTTGGGTACGATTGATGATTGACCAATTTTTTGTCGTCCCTGGGTTTTGGTTGTGTCACACTCTTCTTAGAAGGTTGTTTGTTTTGGCCACATTTCCCATCTCGTGTAATTTGATTTTTGTCGGGGGCGGCCGCCCACATGACATGCAATAGCGCCGCCGGGGTCTGAAGAGGCCTTTTGCTTAGCTTGGATTGGTGGATCGGTCTGGAAATGAGTGAGTAAGCTAAAATATATTCATACACACAGAATGTACATAATTCTATATTTTAGTTGGCCACCGGACCACTGAATGAACCAATTTGTAAAGCAAATAAACTAGAAAACTGTAGGTTTATGTGATTTGGAAACTGTGGCCATTGGACATTGCCAGCGCCCCAGGCACATCAGCATGAAATCTTGACGGTGGATTGGCGCTGGGGCCCAGTCCAGATTCATGAAGTTGCTGCAGTTTGCGATTGTCATATCCAGCGGCAAATCCATGGATTGCATTGCTAAATCCACAACTTAGGGTACGCCCTTAAGCCTAGAGGCACTTCCAAATCGTTGGTAAGAAGGATCACTTGCGAACAATTCGAGTCAATGACTTTTGTTTTTGAGCCGCACCCAATCGGTGGTGGACTGAAATTCTGATCATAGGACTAGCTTGGAACGAGCCAAGTGTTTATCAATACGTGGGGCCGACTAAACATTGACATATTGAATGGAAATGTACAGATCCACATTTCAAAATAATGCAGAGCCAAGTCGTATGCCAGGCAACTGGATTTTCCAACTCAGCAGTGCGATGTTTCAGATAAGTCTGCAGATGGTACGAGTAGCACAAGCAGTTTTTCTTCTGGTATTTGGGTGATCATCTCACTTCGTACCTGGTTAACATCCATGGTCAGTAACCACTCTAAGCGGGTTACACCATTGAGAAACAGTTTGTGGCCATGGTACTCTTTAAGCTTGAGAAGCAGACTGACAACCTTGAGTTGCAGTTTTGAGGCGCCTAAGACTTGGCAAAATATTGCAGCTTGGGGCTTTCTGGCTGTTGCATCCAGCTCGAGGCGCAAGCCAAATCATCACAAATCAATTTACGTGATAACAGTAACGAGTAACATGTGATAACAGTAACGAGTAACAATCATCATAGTAAACGAGTAACATGTGATAACATGTGTGCACACTGATTGAATGTGCAAGCAGTCTCCCCTTTGCAGCACGAATTCGATTTGTTTTGAAACCATCCCCTTTGATTGATATTCAAACATAGTAGGTTTCTTGTTTGAAGTTTATAGAGGCACATTCATGCAGCCCTGAGTTTCGAAAACACACATTTATGCATGTTCATGTTTTACACGTATGTAATGAATGCTTGAACACACTGAACATTCATTGTAATGTTGGATGCTTTGAATGAATCATTTGACATGTGTTGTTTGCCTTGAATGGCTGTGGGTCAAACCCCGTACCCCTGGTTCCCTCCTGTTAACCACTGTTTTCCCTGTTATTGTTGGTGGAAATCATCCATTAGTTGGTTGATTAAGAGCTTGACCCAGCTCGCCATATCTTGTGATCCCGCTGTTGCGGATCTCCGATCGGGGATCCTGCATCACGCACGTGATTCAGAAAGCACGTGGTCGCACCTGCTCACTAGCTTCGACTGTCCCAGCGGTCCCCTGGGTCCCAGGAACAAGTACAACGAGTTCATGGTGGTCACGGGAAGCCTGCCATCTCAGGAAGAGGCTTCCAGTGGTGTTTCCCCAGTGGGTTGGGTGAGGTGGTCCTGCCATGAACCTGTACCGCTGAGGACACGTATCATGGGCCCATAGCCATTGGTTACTATCCTGGTGGTTTGTATGCAGGAGATGTTTGCATGGTCCTGATATGTGTGGAGGATACGCAGGTATACCAACTGACAATGGCCAGCTACACTTGTGAAGGAATCCAATTGACATTGTTTGGCTTGTTGCTTGGATTGACATTTGCTACATTATGTGAGAATTGGAATTTGTTGTAAGCCATTGATTGAGATTCATGAAGGACTGACAGGCGATTATTTTATGGGAAGAACCATTGTATTGCACCAACAAAATGGTGTCCCAAAAACTGCCATGCAATTGTCGCATATCTTGACCTTTCATTTCTCCCTTGTATCTCATTGGTGAATAGGTCACTAAGTCAACATTAAGTCATTGTATCCCATTGGTATTTCAATCACTTCCTTGGTATCATAACCGTCAATTTGCCCATACTTGTTTCTATCCTTTTTAGTGATAAGTTTTTGATTGATCAGCACTACCCTCATAGTTTTGATCATTGTTCCTATTACTGGTCGCTATTGGTTGCGTCCCTAGACTTTTGATCATTTGGCTGGTGGTTGGGAGGGAGCCAAGGAGCCAGGGGTATCCCGATACCCTTGTAATGGGGGAGCCAAGCAGCTACCAGGCGTCACCAAATGGTAGTGATTTTGTTCTCCGCAAACCCCCGGTGTTACTACTGAGGTGTCGACAAGACCATCCGCACCTTTGATCTTCGAAACTTCGGGCAACCACTTCAGGCTGTGGGTTAGCGATGGTGGTAGCCCGTTCGCAGTTCATAATGGCTCTTGGTTTCTGTGGCTGCACAGTTGAGTTGGAGTTGTTCAGTGAGAAATGATTTCTTTGCCAGAAAGTATCACATGTTATTGTCTGGGGTATTTACAATCATTGTAGTTCGAACATTAGAGATGGCAGAAGCATAGATCATTATTATCATGCCATATTTTTGAAAGCTGCCAATGCCAATACAAAGATTCTGGACATGGGGTGTTTTTTTAAACATAGTTTTGTTCAAAACCACTTGGCAATGGTCTTAATAGCGTCACAACCGTATGTCTTGGCTCCGCCTCCAGACACACTTCCAAACTGGCTGGTCCATACTCATTTCTGCGTAGGCACTATTGCGTACACAGCTTTCTAGTTCTGATGCTGTTAGGGTAGCATGTCAGATGGGTTCACAAGGCCCAAGATTGAGTCCTTCCAGAAAGTGCAGCATCAGTGATGATGTTTTCTCTGCGTGGGAAAGTCTGGCATGACGTCAAGAACTCTTAGGTATGAACCCTCGAGAAGTCCGGGGGACATGTAAAAGGGGAGTGGACACTGGTTCCATCTTGGTCACGCTGCAGGATCCAGTTGTACACTATCTGTTGGACAAGACCCTGAGTCGGGGTCCAGTGGTAGATCCTACTTCGATGTGCTGCTGGGGTTACAGCTGAGATATCACCCTGGTAAGTATAAGTAGCCCTACAAAGAAGTTTGTAACCCTCCAAAAAACACGGTTGGTAATCAGGGCTGCACATCCAAGTAGGATTTCCAAACTTCCAACCTTGCACCACCGGACCCTTGCCCGCCAGATTCTTCATGGGCACCAGCTGGCTGTGAAGCGAGCATTCTGGCGCTACGATGGCGGAAACCGTGGAACACAATCGCCATATTTGGTACGGATGTTTAACTGATTTTAAGTGAGTAATTGATGATGATTGATGTTTACCAAATTGGCATGTAGGATTTCCTGATCATCGCTGGCTACTTGGTTGCCTACACGACATTTCTACCCAATTAT